>JAWUZG010000038.1:1547500-2090000 GCA_036785705.1 Acanthornis magna
GGGGTTTTCACCACAAATTTGCAAAATCAGCTCAGAGGGTTGGGCGGCACCAAAGGGTCTTTTGGGCAGATTTGGACATTCTGTGTCGCTGACAATGATTTTTGTCACGTTCTGCTGCCTCAGAGATGGCACAGCTCTTGTCCCCACACACTCCACCCCATGCCTGCCTGGCCCTTTAAATGTGCAACCCTTTCAAACCCCAAAACTTGAGTGTTTGCTTCTTCCTTGTGAGAATCTCAACTCCCCGGGGCCACTAAATTTGAACTGGTGAGGAAACACCTGTAAACACTTCAAGCCTCATTAAGCCAGGACGTCCTTCATTTAAAAAAGAAACCCCTTCTTTTTTTCTGTTTTGCTTTTATCAAAATACAACACTTCCTACCCAAGACGAAGCCTTCCAAAATAAACTGCAAAGCTGAAGGAAGGCCATGGAAATCTGGAGAAGTACTTAGCATTAATGACAGCACTACGAACACAGCACCCTTCCCTATAAAATCAACGTCTGGGATCAATTTTCACAAATAACACCGACTTAGGAGCTTCACTCCCCGAGAAAAATTTGTTGGAGATGCACAGTGAGGTCAGGAACTTGTCATTCCCACCATGCTGCTCAGTTTTTCATCGCTGGCCCAAGTTTTTCATTACCGAGGCCCAAAAATTTGCTCTCCCAAATTTCTCTTCCCATAAAAAGGCCGAGGCAGGGTCTGGTGAGTTTTCAGCCAGAATTCTGCTAAAGGAATTTTGTGCTTTCAGCTGTTTCGGGCACCTCTAGGCACCAGAACCATTCCACGCCACACCAAACTGCATTTAACGAGAAAACACAGATTAGTCAGAGGAATGATCAACTGCACTCAAAGATTTGCCAAAAAAAATGGGAAAAAAAAAAAAGAAGCAAACCCCGGAGCAAGCGGAGTGGAAAGAATTAAGGGATGTGCGTGTCTGCCCTCCAAGACAACCCCGAGCTGCTCTGTTCTCAGGCACGAGGGCATTGTTCAGCCACATTTTGCATATCTGAGTGAGTGCTGAGCACCAGCCCCGCGCTGGGACATCCTCCTGCAGCCAAAGTGCTTAGTAAGGGCTGGCAGCCCCGAGCTGATGCCACAGAGCCACACAGGTAGGCTGGGGCCGGGCTCACACCGAAGGTGAACGAGGAAAAACGCTGGGAATGGTTTTTTTTTGGAAATTTGTTGGAATTTCAGCCGCACCGGAGCGCAGAGGAGCCGTGGGCTCTCCTGTCTGTGACACATCCGTGCCAAATTTCTCCCTAAACAAAACTCTGTTTCAGAGACCTCCTAAATGTGTAGAATTAAGATAATGCAGCAGCAAATCTCCTCCTGGGAAGTTGAATTCGAAAGCCCCAAACGCACACGTTTAGATTTGCTCAAAGCCTGAAGGAACACCGGGAGGAGTTCTGGAGTTTTCTGCAGCAAAGGCAGAGCCAGAGCAGAGTTTGGAGTGTTCTGCACTCAAATTTCCTTCTGGAAAAGCTGAATCCTGACAGCACAGAGCAGCTGGGACAGAGCAGGGGAAGCCAGGGCTTTCGGCAGGGCTCTGCCCTGGTTTTTAGCTCGGAGAACTCTATGTACATTTGGGCTCTGCAGAGCAGCACAGCCTGAGATTTGTACACAGCTCCGCAGTGCAGGTGAAGGCAGATTGCCTCACGGCCCAAAGTAAATATACACACTCATATTAAAAGAATCTATTTGTGCTTATCATCTTGCCCTTAACTGTGCTTTAATTGAGCTTGGAAAAGCTGCGGATAACATTAAATAACTCAGGATTGAGCTGGTTTTGAGGTCTTTACATCGACACTTAAAAAATACAAAGCCGGGCAGATAAAGTCTTATTGTAATAAACATCTAAAATGAGGAAGTTGCACTAAAAGGGGCATATTTTCCTCAGATAAAACAGCACTGCTTTGGTGGCTGATAATCATCCCTTTCCATGTTTTACACACTTGTTTCTAGATTAATTTTTGGTGTGCTAACAAAGAATCGCTCTCCAAAAAGTAATTTCAATTATATTGACATTAAGATCTTAATTGACATTAAGATCTAAAGGGCCACATGACCCCACACCAAGAAAAATAAAAGCTCTGCCAAATATGAGCTTTCCCCACTTTATACATTTTATAAACACAACTTAGTTAAGGACCACTTACTAATGAGGTGCCAAGGAGACGAAGCAGAGAGAAACATAAAAAACATCACATTTGCCTCTTTCTCTGACAACAGTTTGCAAATCATGATTCAGGTTTATAAATGTCAACACAAATGATTTTAAACTATTAATTCAAAGTCTATAAATAAGTCTAGAGCCTCAAAGTTGCTGCAGGCAATCCATCCTTCCCTCTTTTTCATGGCAAACCCTCCCTCCCTCCCCACAAATGCAGAGGGGCAGGACAGAGTGATGGAGAGAAAGCAGATTTTTGGTAATCTTGCAAAAAACATGTGTTTATACACTAAGCCTGATGCTGCTCTTAAGGGGAACTAAAACCAAGAGCTGTCCCTGCCCTGTCTGCTCCGGCCCTGCAAGAATTTTGAGCGATATAAAACCAGAAGGTTATGTTCTATTCATCAATCCGAACCTGAGCTTTAATTCGCTCCCTCATCTCTGCTGCTGTCCTATGTTCTCAGCTCCAGGGAATCAGTAATTTTCTCCCCAAAGTGGATTAACGCTGCTGACAGAAGCGCTGGGTTTTGTTGTTGTTGTGGGGCGTGGGGGTTTTATTTGCGCTGCTTTTTCCCCGTGTCAATATTAGCACTTCAATAATGCCGTGCAGCACGAGAGGGAGGGATGGAGAAGGAGCAGTTTGATATTTCAGAATGCTTTGTGGTCTGCAAGCACAAACATTTACCTTTGAGAACACAAAACCTAAATTAGTAAGTGGATTTTTGGATGAGTTTAGAGGACAACCACGCTTAGAGAAAAGGTTCCCATACTCCTAAACAACCAAGGGAGAGGAGGAAATGAAAAGCTGAGAGCCTCATTTAAGGCAACAAAATCTGACACAGGACTGGGAAAGCTTTGCTATTTCAGATCACAAACGTGTATTTCTTCTGTAGCTTGACATTGGGTGTGAAAACACTGCAAGAAACCATGGAGAACCTGAGCTCAGAAAGCCTGGATTTGTTGCAGCCACTTGATCCCAATCCACCCCCTGGTTTAGGAACACCTCACTGAATTCCCCGAGCACTGCAGGCATTCCCAGAGCTCGAGGCCACCTAAATCCCAAACACCTTCAGCTCCTCTGGTGGGACACAGAGCAAGGCTGAACGGGGCTCTCATTCTGGTATTGTTTAGGTGATTAGACAGCAAAATTGCTGTGCTCCAGGTCACACAGGGAATCTGTAATAGGGCCAGGAGCAGAGGCCAAATTTTGGGGCCAACCTTGTGTTCCAGGTCCTGCCAATCCTGCACTTCCCAAGGGATGCATCGCCTTTTTTCCAGTCCCATAATCACCATTGAAACGAGCACGGCGCAACAAACTCTGTTTTGTTGGGTTTTTTCTCTTCTTCTTCTTTCGTTTTTTACCATCGATGTGAGCCTCACACCTCCCACTCGGCCCTCTGAAAAAACGAGTTCTGATTCATCCCTCAGCTCTGATAAGGAACAAATGATGCAGCCCCGGGGTGGGCTCGGGGTCCTGGGGCAGCACAAACCACCAGAGCCCCCTCGGACGAGATCCTGGCACATTCCACAGCCACTCCAGGGTTATCTCACAGATCTTTCCACTCCAGGGCTATCTCATGGATCTTTCCACAAGATCCTGGCACAT
This sequence comes from Acanthornis magna, assembly GCA_036785705.1. Classification (NCBI taxonomy): domain Eukaryota; kingdom Metazoa; phylum Chordata; class Aves; order Passeriformes; family Acanthizidae; genus Acanthornis; species Acanthornis magna. The sequence goes on from JAWUZG010000038.1 coordinate 1,551,279, forward strand.
TCCACATCCATTCCAGGGTTATCTCACAGATCTTTCCACTCCAGGGTTATCTCATGGATCTTTCCATGAGATCCTGGCATATTCCACATCCACTCCAGGATTATCCCATGGATCTTTCCATGAGATCCTGGCACATTCCATATCCACTCCAGGGCGATCTCATGGATCTTTCCACAAGATCCTGGCACATTCCACATCCACTCCAGGGCGATCTCATGGATCTTTCCTCTCCAGGATTATCTCACAGATCTTTTCACGAAATTCTGGCACATTCTACATCCACTCCAGGATTATCCCATGGATCTTTCCACAGGATCCTGGCACATTCCACTTCCACTCCAGAACTATCTCATGGATCTTTCCACGCAACAAAATGTCCCTCGCCTCAGGCACAAAGGGAAGTGAGAAACCCTTCCAAACTCTGCCTGTTTCTCAGCGTCCTCAAGAAAGGTTCTGAGTTCTGGAGTGAAAATTTCTAGAGTGAAAGGAAAATGTTTAAAAAATCCATCTCAACCGTATTTGTCTGCACTTAGGGAGGTGAGAATTTCCCATCAGCGAGCCCTGGTGGGTATTTAACACACACTGAGTTCAAAAGAGTCCTTTCCAGGATTTTTATCCTCAGGAGAGCATCTGGTCTATTCCTGAGCTCCAAGATGACACTGATTCACCCCTCCAAAAAAACCCCAGATGGACACAGAACCACCCCAGAGCTTCCGAAATATTTCAGAATATACAGGAATATATAAATACATTTCAGAATACTGACATATATTTATATTTCCCCTCCTCTCAGCTCTCCCCTGCCCCTGCCTTCCTGCTGCTCACACAGAGCGAGCCCAGCACAGGTCAGGGCTCAAGAAGCTCAGAGAATTCTGTGATTCACCTGGCTCGGGGCTGAAAGGAGAAGGGACAGCAACTCTGTGACTTCCCCACCCACGGCAGCCTCACCCTGGTGCTCCCAGAGCTCGTGCTCTCGACAAACACGGGGCAGAGCACCCATCCACAGTGATCTGTGGGGAAATGACACCAGAGCCGCCCCCAAAACAAACCCAGGCTGACAGGAATCAGATGGCAAATGATTCACGGAGGGAGGGAAAATAGGATTAGGAGTATCCCTGAGTGCCACGCACGGAAACAGCTCTGGGAGCTGCCAGGGTGAGAGCTCAGGGGTGCCACACCACTTGGGAAATAAACGCAGCAGAAAGGTTCTGTCCTGCACAGAACCCAGGGAATGTTGCCTCCAAAGCTTTGCTCCCTCTGTGCCGAGCCTGCCCAAGCACAGCAGCTTTTTTGTGAGTTTTTAAGGAGTTTTTCAGGAGTTTTTAATGGCCTCTGTTTGCCCTCGCAGAGCAGAGCTGAGGAGCGAGGCAGGTGTGGGTTCAGGGATGCTTCTCACGCCCTACATTCGCCCTTCGCAGAAGAGGCTTTCGTTCCAAATTCCTGTCACTGCTGACATGAGTTTGGCTTCTGAGAATGTCACTCTGAAAGGCATTTCAGAGTTCCCACTCTGTGTTCGGTTCACACAGTGGACGAAACCCATCCCAAACACGGGTTAGAAAAATCAGATTCAGCCCAGCCCTGGGCCCAGCTCAGCAGAACACTCCAGGGGCTCCAACCTCTCATTTCACACTCAGATATTGGCCCAGGCTCTCCAAAACCTCACACCCAGCGTTAGCAGGACCTTGATATTCCACCATCTGATCAAAAATCAGCTGCTCCACCTGATCCCTTCAGCACGTGAACCTCGCCACCGCTCCCGAGGCGAAAGTTTCACCCCAAACCGAGTCACGAGCAAAGCCAAACCCCCATTTGTCCGTCACCTTCTGGAAAACAACCCTGCTGAGAGCACTCTCCGGGCACGGCTGGCCCCAGAGTTTGAAGGAGGAGCAGAACTGAGAGGCTTTGGCAGCATCTCCTGCCTGCCTTCCCCCAAATCCACACCGAGGAGAGGGCAGAGAACAATCGCGAGCGGAGTGTACACAGCGGCTCCCATCACTTCATTTACTTTTCTGTGGTCTCCTTCAGAGCTCTGGGAAAGCCCCCTGAGGGTGCAGCTGGTGCTGAAAGCTCGGCACGTTTGCTTTTCCCAGGACAGAGCAGTGTGAGGGGTTGGGACTGTGCCTGGGGACCACCGCAGAGCTCAGAGCATCCTGCAGCAATTCCCTGCTCGGTCTGGGGAAAGGCTCCATGGGGAAGGTGGGCGAGAGGGGAAATTGGAAAAATTTTGTGTTATACTCACTCCATATGCGACCCTTCCATTTTCTACCTTTCCTACCTTTCTCCATGTGACTGTTGCTGTATTTTGGCCAAAACAGTAAATTCCTGGCATTGAAAAGAAGCCACATCGGCGAGTTCAGTAACTTATTTCCCTGTCCTTGTACAGTTGTAAAGAGAAGGGCTCTGCAGCATGAAGAAAAGTGGCATTTTTGTGTTTAAAACAAGGGGAAATTGGGGGAGAAAACTCACAGCTCCCTTTCAGGAGTGGGTGAAACGCAATCCGAGCTCCTGCTCAGATTTCAGAATTCAGATTTCAGAATTCAGAAAGGCTCTCAGGGCCAGCGCAGCCTGCCATGCAGAGCTGTCTGACAGCACCTGAGTGCTCTGCCTCGATTTCCCAACAATCCCTGAACCCAAAAGCAGCGCTGATTTAGGGCCCAGGACAGCTCGGTGACCCCAGCAGGAGCCACCATTGTCCCCAAACTCTCACTGAGGCACCCAAATGAGCAACAACGCACAGGAAAAAGTAAATTGAGCTAAAACCAAAAGCTCTCCGCTTTGGCCGTCAGCATTTCTACAGAAATTTGTTCTGAGCAGATGTGCATTCGTTGGGTGAAGCTGCCACCTGCCGGTCCCCTCCCTGCTGCTGCGAATTAAGTCCTAAAATCAGGGGAAACGCTCCAAAAAATAAATCTGAGACAGCCTCCTTCCCACTCAATCCATCCAGTAAAACATAACCTTGAAAAGGAAAGTGCAGAAAAGGGGAAAATACGGATTTAAGGGCAGCATCCTCGGAAAAAAGGATATAAAAATATAAATAAATAAATGAATAAATGAATAAATAAATAGATAAATAAATAAATAATATGTATACGTTACATATTTGTATGTTATGTTACATATATGTATGAATATATATATGTATATATGTGTATATGTATATATGTATATATGTACACACTTCATATAAAACATAGAAACACGTATAAAACCTATATAAACATATATAAAACCTATATAAACATATATAAAACCTATATTAAAAATATAAACATATGTAAAAACACATATAAACATTTTATATATTATAGAAAACATACATAAAAGTCAGTTTGCAGACATGAATTTCCTGCTAGCCACCTCTGCCTGGAAACTTTTCACTTAACCCCAATGAAGAAAAGTTTTTTTAAAAGGGAGATACCAAGCCCAGCAGATGTTTAAAAGTTTCATCACCACGGCAGTAACATCAGCAGCAAGGAATGTCTCCGAGCAGAATGTCTAAAGCAGACATTCCCATTTCAAACTCTGCCTAACCCTCTTTCCCACAGATTTTTGGATAACCTCTCTCCTCTATCGCAGTGCAGAGAGATAAGGGAATTTTCTTACTCTCCAGATGCCCAAAAATGATAAAAATAAAGGCGAAAAAAAATTAGGATTTTCCTTTTGGAGGACTCAGCTGTGAAAATTCCCCACTCTGTGTCTGGAGCTCTCATTTAATTGTGTTTAAGAGAGGAGCAGAAACCAGCTAGAGCTGAACCTGATGGTTCTGCTGCAGGAGCCAATGAAGGCATTTAATTTTCCATTTAATTCTCCCTTTTGTTCACCTGTCAGCAGCTCTGCACGCTCTGCGCTTATTTATTTTCCACACAATTTCACCTCTGAAGGCAATTCCAGCCAGGGGAAGGCTAATGAGGGAAGTTTACCCTGCCAGGGAGTCTGGCCTCAGGAATCCTCACCTGCAAGCAGAGCTGCCAGAATCCATCCTGGAACCCTGTGTGACCCAAATCTCATCAAAATCTGATTAAATTCCATTATTACACCCCCGGTGTGAGGTATAGGAACCTCAGGTTTTGTGGTTGTCAGAGTCAAATGCTCATTTTCACTCTCAGGTGGATTTTTTTCGGTTGGAATACACAAATTCTGCAGAGAGGATTTGGGGATTTCCCCTCACACAAAATGCTGAATAAATAAGAAACAATAAAACAAGACTGTGACAAACAAATTATTTCATTTTTTCCCCTCTAGAAAACATCACTTTTAGCAGAAAAACACAAATGGAAGGATTTCCCTACTTCTGTCTTTCCTTGCTCTAGAACATGTCAGACTTACAGAGATATTAGAAAATGGGGAGAAATAACAATGCCATGAACAAAAGTGGAAATAACTTCTGCAGGTACCAAAAATCAGGATTTTTTCCCTTGCAACTCCATGCCCTAATGTCACTGAAAAGTATCGACATCCAATTAAATTAATCCCAGAATTTAGAATTAATCCTCTTGGGATGTGCCCTGCACGCTTTTACATCACTGCAATTGTCACCTTTGGGGAGACCTAAACCCAAATATTAATTCTTAAAACCCAAATATTAATTCTTACTTGTGGATGGTTCTCGGGGCCTTTTTTTTCTCAGATCAGCCAAGGCCAGGAGGCTTCCAAAGAAAGGATTTTAAGTTGTTTTTTGTTTTCACAGAAGGGCAGAATTTTCCTATGGGTGGTTTGGATTTCACATTAAACAATGTTAAAATCATTTATTCCCTCACTACTGCAGGCGATGAGTTCGAGTGCATCATCAATGCAGGCTGGGGCCAGGTGAATAAATTCAGGGAGAATTCAGCTTTTCAGAAAGAAGTTGCCAACCCTGGGAAACCCTTGGCTGTGGATCACCAATTTTCCATTTTTTTTCCAATTTTTTTACAAATTTTTTCAATTTTTTTTCCATTTTTTTCCCAACTTTCTTCCAATTTTTTTCCAATTTTTTCCCAATTTTTTTTCCAAATTTTTTCCAATTTTTTCCCTATTTTTTTCCATTTTTTTCCCAATTTTTTCCCAGTTTTCCATGCCTGTCACCCTCTCCACTCCCGGGCACAAACCTTGTGCTCACCTGCAGAGTGGATGGAGCAGAGCAGCTTTTCCTCACATGGAAAAAGGAAAAATTTCCTCCATGGAAAAAGGAGAAAATTCCCTAAACGCTGACAGGCAGCGAAGGGAACTCGATGTGTTTTCAGCAATAATGAATTTATCTGCAACCCAACCTTTACACGAGGTCAGGGCACCGATCTCTGCATTCTGCTTCAGGCTCCCCAAAATTTGCATGGAGTTTTCTGTTCTGATAACATCACAGAGGGGAAAAAACAAAACAAAACAAAACAAAACAAATCAGATTGTGCTGTTTCGACCATAAATCGCCACCAGTGAGGGAAACGTGGACTTTCCCAGCTCAGCCTCTCGAAATCGTAAAAGTATTGTGACTCATTTATTTTGCTGTTTCCTTTGTAAGTTAAAAATGAAACATTAGGAGCAAATACCCAAATGAGCTGAGGTGCTGAATATTTTCATTTGAGGAGAAACTGTTGTTTTCGGTTTCCCTTCCAAGCTTTGTCAGCACTCGATTTTTGCGTTTTCTGAGCAGCCACAACAAATGGAACATTTCGGTGAGGCAGAAAGAGCCGAAGCACAGCAATAAATCCCATCCTGCCATTAAACCACCGAGCACTCAGAAAATGAATGAGCTTTTGGATTTTCTGTATGGAAAAAAGCAAAAAAAACCCCCAAGCAACTCAAATAAACAAAATAAAGCCAACCAACCCTAAATTCACAGAGCACCCAAGTCAGGGGTCAGGGATGAAGGGTCCCCAGGAGGGCTCTGTGCTGTTCCCACCCCTGGTGAAAATGTTTTTTGGAATATTTCTAAATATTTGCATCTTTCCAAATGTTTATCATGGAGTTTAACACCTCTCAGAAAAGTCCCAGCACTTGTGGGGCAGGAATTCTGTTTCTTGTGAAAATCAATTCCTCCCAAGGCGTTGGGAGTTGAATACCACTGAAATTATTCACTCGCGCAACAAAAATAAAATACCTTCGTTTCTAAAATCAGTTTGCTCTTGTGACACAGATGATTCCTTTCCACACACACCTCAATCACAGTCATTTTGGGGCACATTTTAACCCCAAAACTCACATCCTGCAGTCTTTCCTGAGCTCGATAAATCAGAGCCACTGCTCTCCCCTCCGCGTGGTTATCGGAACCGAGAGACGAAGGCACCAAATCCTATTTTGCATTTCCACTGAGCCTGAGCATCACTGAACTCGAGCTGGGATGGAAACCTGAGCTGCTCCTGAGCGTGGGGTGAGCAGTCCGGGGATGAGTGGCCGTGGGTTGGGGCACAGAGCTTGGAGCCACCACAGCCACCCCCAAAGAGTGGCACGAAGCTCCTCCTCGTCAGTGTGGGGAAAATTGCAATTTACACAGCGACAAATTAGAATTTCCTCCTGTAACTGTTCAAATCCTGGTCCTCATCCTCTTCAACCAACAGAGCTTTTTCATTTTTGCCCCTCAAACAACGGCACAAAGCTCCTCCTCGTCAGTGTGGAGAAAATTGCAATTTACACAGCGATAAATTAGAATTTCCTCCATTAATTCTTCAAATCCTGGTCCCCATCCTCTGCAATCAACAGAGTTTTTTGGTTTTCATTTTTGCCCCCCAAACGATGGCACAAAGCTCCCCCTCTACAGTGTGGTGAAAATTGCAATTTACACAACAATAAATTAGAATTTCCTCCTCTAACTCTTCAAACCCTGGTCCCCATCCTCTGCATCCAACAGAGCTTTTTCATTTTTGCCCCCCAAACGATGGCACAAAATTCCCTCTTGTCAGTGTGGGGTAAATTACAATTTACACTGCGATAAACTTGAATTTCCTCCCATAACTCTTCAAATCCTGGTCCCCATCCTCTTCAACCAACAGAGTTTTTTGGTTTTTGTCCCCCAAACGATGGCACAAAGCTCCTCCTTGACAACGTGGGGTAAATTACAATTTACACAATGATAAATTTGAATTTCCTCCATTAACTTTTCAAATCCTGGTCCCCATCCTCTGCATCCAACAGATCTCTCTGGGGTTTTCGCCCTGCCTTAGCTACTCGGGAAGAAAACCTCAAAATCCCCTGAGATTTGGGGAAAGACAAAGCCAAGCATGGCTGGAGCTGAGAAATCTTTTTAGGAGGAAGTTAATTTATTAATTAATTGATTAATTAATTTATTAATTAAACTTAGAGTCAAATCTCTGCCATCCTCCCGCCCGGAATTCCTCAGCTCCCAAGCAAAGGGAGGCTTTGGCTGTTTTCTGTATTTTCTGAGCAGAATTCTTGCCCCATGAGGACTTTCCTGAGAGACGTCAAAATCTCTGACCAACGTTTGAAAAGATGCACCAACAGAGCTTTCTGCTTTATGTCCTGCCTTTCCTACTTGGGGAGAAAAAAGAAGAATTCCCTAAGATGTGGGAAAAGACTGGAGCCCAGAATCTTGTTCAGGAGGAACTTAATATATAAATAAATAAATAAATAAATAAATAAATAAATAATAAAACTTAGTGTCAAATCTCTGCCTGGAATTCCTCAGCTCCCAAGCAAAAGGAGCCTTTGGCTGTTTCCTGAATTTCCTGAGGGAGATCAGTGAATTAAATCTCCACTGACACCAGCACCGGTCCCAGTCCCACCCAAAATACCCCAAATTTCAGAGCTTTTTGCGCAAACATCCATTCTGTTCACAGAGGAGAACCCTGCTGGTAATTAACACAGCCTAACGAGGCAGGACACAACGTGTTTTATGGGGACCACTGCATTTTTCTCCCTGATTTATGGGCACCTTTCCATCTTTCTGACCCTTCGCATGTGGCTCCAGGCAGGTGCAGCCTCAGGCTCCTCCCTCACCTGAAATCCTGCAGGAAATGTGAGATTTGCTCAATCCTTCAGCCCAAATTAACAGTTCTCTGACAGAGAGAAGTGGGTGAAAAACTGAAATATCTCTGTGTTCCTTCACTGCCAGGTCTGCGGTGCCAAGATTTTCCTTTTTTTTTTTTTTCCCCCAACCTCCTTCCAACTGTTCTGGTTTATTTTCAAATTTTTGACATTTATCGTTTATCTTCAAGAAGCAGCACCTGCAATCGAGTGGGTGAGAGTTATTTCTCTAATTAATTTAAAAAAAGGCCAAATGCAGGGACTTCAGCTGCAGGGAAGGACTTGAGTGTGTTTGAGATTTAAGAATGGACTACAAATATGAAAACACTGAGGTTTATTTAATCCTTCTAAGGCAATCTTGGAGGGATTTGACTTTGAGGGATTTTTGACTGGGGATTTTTGAGTATTGAAGCTAATGATGTGCAGAATAGCTGGGCACACCCCTAAAAAAAATAAAAACCCCATGGAATTTTGTTATTAGCACCCACAGGCTCTCCCTGGCTGTTTCAGATGGAATATTATCATTATCCTGCATCCAGCACAGCAGCAGGAGGAGGAAGAAAAGGACCCAGCAGCACTCCAGCACAATCCCTGGGGGAAAATTAGAAGGCAAAGAGGGAAAAAACACAACTCCAGGTGCCCCCAAGGGCACGGAAGGGGAGAGGGGAGCAGCTCATCCTGCCGGCATCGATTTACTGAGACCTCTGGCAAAGCCTGGGTGCTCCCAGATGGTTTTTGTATCATCCCTGCCATTTTAAATATTGTTTGTTTGGGTCCTTGCCTGTCCCAAACCCATCCGTCCCATCTGCAGAAAGCACACGGAGCTGGTGGATGGAGCTCACTTTACTCATGGCCGCTAAAACTCAAGTTTTTGCAGAAAAAAAAAAAATCTCAAAAGCTGCCACGCCCACCTGGAGTTTCTTCCAGGAAGTTTCATTCACAAAAAATGCACGAATTTCAGAGAAAAAAATTTAGAGAATTTAGCACAAAATGCAGCACAAAATTTAGAGAATCCGCCGCTCACTGGAGCTCGTGCTGGAATCTAGAAAAATGTTGAGGTTTTTGTGTCTAAGGTTGGACTCAGTGATTTTGGAAGCCTTTCCCTGAGCAATCCTGAGCTTCAACAGAGAGAGAATGAGCCATGCAAACCCAAATCCTCTCTGCCTGCAGGTGTTTGTTCCCCACCCACTGAGGATTCTCATCGTATTTTTTGCAAGGCAGAAAGAAATTTTCCACCCTCCAGCTCCACTCAGAGCAGGGAATAAGCCTTGTTTCCCAAGGAACTCTAAAACTGAGTCCTGCAGGGGTGAGATGGTCAGAAGAGAAAGGAACCTCCTGTAGTTGCACTGTTTTAGGAATTTTTCTGTTCTTTCTCAGAGAGAATAGAGATAAACTGCACTCTTACTTTCTTAATCTCTGTGTTTGGTATTAGGTGTCATTTGGCTGTGACCAATGGTTTTAGGAGGTGGATTCTTTGCTGACCAATAGTTGCTAGAATATTAATGGATATATAAAGAGGTTTCTTGTAAATAAAGCTCTCCTTTTGCCATCTTGGGTTCATCTGCCTGAATTCTCTGCCAGCTCCTGCAATCCTCGGGGAATCTAAAGCCACAACCTCCCATCCCTCACTAGAAAACCACAGAAAAACTGCTCTGAAATATTAAAATCAGGGTAGGTTTGGATTGTGACGAGCGGAACAAGTTCCCTCGCTGAGCTCTGCTGACTTCATCATTTCCTTTCTCCTTGCTGAGAGGAAATGCAAATTAAACTGTGGTTCCATGCGGTTGTAATTTCTCTCTGAGGATTATTTACATGAGTGCAGAGTCATGAGAAGCTGTCACCCCCGGAGGTGACATCTCCCAGCACCAGGACATTGTCATCTGATGGGGAAGGGACGCGAGGTGGAGGGAACTGCAGACCTTCCATTATTTCTACACCGCAAGTAGGGGACGTAGAGGAAAACAAATCAGAAAAAAAAAACCCCAAAATGTTTGAGGGATTTTCTCACCAAGCCCCAAGTTCTGCCCCTTCCAGGGTTTGAGAACACGACGTGTGAATTATTTAGGAATTGGAGCAACACAACCTCAGGGGGAGTTTCCTCCAGGAAATTTCATTCAGTACAAAATTCGACATTTGAGCTCGTGTCGAAACCTAAAACATTTTGAGGTTTTGTGGTTCTTAGGCATAAATCCCACATAGAACTCGACCTGGAATTCCTGGATCAGGCCGAAATGGAGGTGGGGAGGGCTGGAGGAGCAGTCCCAGTGCTCCTGGGGGTCACTGCTCCCCAGAGCTGCAGGTGGGCAAAGCCCTCCTCGCTTTGCACAGCTGAAAACCTCAGACCTGCTCCTCCAGCTCTGCCTTTTTGTCCTGGAATCATTGGAATGATAACACAGAACCTGCATATTTAACCTGGCAGTTGGGTAAATATTTAATTCTTTCCTTTTTTTTTTTTTTTAATTTTAAATCCCCTGGTGTGGGCTGTGTTTTCCATTAGCCTCTTAACCCTGGATAAAGAGGAGCAAATTCCAAGCAACACCTGGATTTTTGCATTTCCTCATTTCCCTACCCAAACTCACCCTCAGCCCATTGCACATCCTAGAAAATTGCATCACCTTTCCCCTCGGCTCCTCGATAAATGCATTTTTTTGGGAACAGGATGCCGATTCCTGCAGGAATACAGCACTCATCCCGTGCGTATTGGCTCACTTGGAAAAGTCCTGCTGGAATCAGTGATTCCTGAATTTAAACAGCTCAGTCTGGGTCTGAAGTGAGAGTTATGAGCCCTTTTTATTAATTAAATTTTAATTCATTTAATTAAATTTTACTTAATTACTCAATTGAACTTTTTTTTTTTTTGTGGGCACGTCCATCTTCTGACCAACACAGCCCTAAAATCTCAGTTTTTGTGGAGCTGTGTTCCCATTTCTCTGTGCCTGTGCTAAAAGGACTTCGCTAAAAAAAGGTGAAAGCTCTGATGTTAAAGAGTTAAATCTTTTAGGGGCAGAAATTTTAGGGCCAGCAGCTAAAGAATAAGGAAGTGGCGCTGAATTTACCCAGCAAGGAAGGATTTTTAGGTTTGTAGCCATGGAGAAATTGGGTCAGACTCCACAAGACATGAAATGATTTATGCTAATGAAATATTAACTCCCAACAAGGAGGGGGAAGATGTTGTGGCATTTTCATGGGAACTGAGTGTTCAAGAATAAAAAATAAAAAAAAAAACCAAAAAAACACCACACGTGGCAAGAACCCAACCCAAACAATGCCCAGGTTGGACTGGTTTGGTCAGAGAGGCTGATCCTCAAAATCTGACGGAGCAATCATTTATTTACTCACGGCTCAAGCAAATGACAGCGACTGCAGCGAGGATAATCCCAAGGAAATCTCCCCTTAGCAAATAAATACATTTTTATAAAATATAACTACTTAAGAGCAGCGGTTTGGCCTCGAGGAGATCTCCCTGGGATGTTTCTCCTGAAATTTTGTGCCTCAGCTCAGCGAAGCAAAGCCCTGGGCTTTTAAAAAACTGTGTCACACAACTCTCAGAGATTCATTTCTCGCACTAAAAAGAAATTTAATGCCTCTGAATACATTTCTCAGCCCTGCTGATTTACAGGATGTACTTCCTTATTTTGAGGTAAATAGCAGCTGTCACAATTAGCAGAGAAAGCCAAAAAGGCAATACTTATAACACAATATTTAACAAATAAAATAGCTCAGCAAGCCTGGGAGTTTCACAGAGGTGTTCCGCAGGGTTCTGCTCTTGTTCAGAGATCGAATTTCAGAATTAAGAGTTAATTTTTGATGCCATAAACTTCAATGCTGACCATGAGAGTGAAAGGTTTTTGTGCTGCATCCTCCCAGGCCAGCCAGAATCCTATTAAATTCCATTTCTACAGGAAATTATTTTCGTTTTGCTTTGCCTTTTTTTGAAATCTAAATTATTTCCCCATTTGCACAGCGACCGCTTGGGGTCGAGGGTGAAGAATAACAATATTTTTGCTCAGTTTTCAGGCCAAGTGCAACAATTTTACTGTCAGTGACAATAATCCTGACCTTTCCCACCCTGCAGGAGCAGATTTGGGGAACCCTCACCTGTTTCTCCACACCTGCAGCACAAATCTGAATTTTCCGTGCCTTTAGGCAGCCCAGCGCCCAACCCCACACAGAACAAACAGCATTTTCATGCCTCCATCAAATAATTTCTCCCCATTTTTCTGCAGCCACGAATGAACTGACCTCAGTGGGAGTCGTTTCCCTGATGCTGAAGGAATTTGGATGGAGGCCCTGGGAATGAAATATTATCTTGGTGTATGGGAAAAGGCTCCGAAACCTGACCCCAGATGAAACCCCATTGTTGTTTGTGATCCCAATGTGTTTGTTCCGAGGCTAAAATGCATTTTGGGCTTTATTTTCTTCTCCCCACTTGTGTACGGCTTTAATTATTAACCCTAAATAAGCAAATTTCGTGTTGTTAACTTGCGGTTAATAGGGGAGAAATTGCAATTTGGCCCAACTTAATTCTGAATTCTGGTTTTATTCAGCTGCCCTGGGTGAAAAATAGGCTCCAGACTCCCTGACGTATTTAGGATATTAAGGAACATTGCTCGTGTGGGATTTTTGGTTTGGGATGAGAGGTTTGCGGAGGGTTTGGCAGTAGAAACATAAAGTTTCTGGCAAATATCATCAGTGAATGCTACAAGTGGTTCAAATTCCCTTCAAAGAAGAAATTCAACATCAAGGGAATAAATTATACCGAAATAAAGTTGTGAATAATTGAAATATTTCCCTCATAGTCCACTGTGGAATTCCTGCTCTAATGCAAATTATTTCTGTTATAAGACAAATGATTTCTGTTATAATACAAATTATTTCTATTATGTAGAAGCATATATTATATGTTATTTTATATATAATATTATATATTATATTATATATTTATCATATAGATAATCTACATATAATATTATATATAATATATGGTATATTATATAATTATATATTATATATTAAATTATATTATAATATAATACATATAATTATATTGTGATATTATATATAATTATATATAATTTTATATTATATTATATTATATTATATTATATTATATTATTATATATATTTTATATATTATATTATATTATATTATATTATATTATATTATATTATATTATGATTTTCTATTATAAATAATAGAAATAATTTGCATTTCAGTGTTTTTTCCCCTGACAGTGATCCAGTGGAGCATCACCCAATTTTCTGCTCCTGCCAGAGCTGGGTCCCTGCCAAGCGCTCAGAAATTCGGAAATCCCACGGCTTTGGAGAACAAACTCTGTCCCAGGTCCATTCCCAAAGCTGCTGCAGCACAGAATTCCACGAAATATTTCACTCCCAGGAGCAAAAAGGTGTGAGGGCCCCGCTCAGACTGCACAAACTCATGGTTAATGTCAGACCAGCGCCGAAATTCCTGCCCTGAGTGCTTCCCTGAATCCCTGCCAGGGCAGAGAGAGTCAGGGGATAAAATATGGCAGAGAGGGAAAAACCTGTCCTGATGTGACACTCCCCACCGGGGCTGGGATGGAGCAGAAAATGAGAAAAAACAGATTTTGGAGCACTGTTCCACCTCCTCAGCCAGGGCAGAACAGGAACGGAGGGAAAGGAAATATGAGAATGTATTGCAAAGGAATAATGCTTGGAAATAATGGGAAATTTTGGGGGTTTGGGGCTCCGTTTAGGATTGAGCAGCAGATCCCGAGAGCTGCCAGGGGCAGGAATTCAGAGGTGAGGGACACTCGGTTGTGCAAGAGCTGCAGGGAGGCAGCGCTGGCCTGGCCCATGGCCATGGCATTGTGTTTCAGCAGCAAAGCTGAGAAATGATCCTAAAAACAGCCCTAAAAAACAACCCTGAAAAAGAAACAGCCCTGAAAAACAGCCCTAAACGATCCTAAAAACAGCCCTGAAAAACAGCCCTGGAAAACTGCCCTGGAAAACAGCCAAAAAACACCCCAAAAAACAGCCCTGAAAAAGAAACAGCCCTGAAAACCAGCCCTAAATGATCCTAAAAACAGCCCTGAAAAATGGCCCTGAAAAAGAAATACCCCATGAAAAACAGCCCTGAAAAACAGCCCTGAGAAATACCCCCGAAAAACAGCCCTAAACGATCCTTAGAACAGCCCTGAAAAACAGCCCTGGAAAACTGCCCTGGAAAACTGCCCTGGAAAACACCCCGAAAAACAGCCCTGAAAAAGAAACACCCCTGAAAACCAGCCCTGAAAAATACCCCTAAACGATCCTTAAAACAGCCCTGAAAAAAACCCCAAAAAACCCCTGTAAAACAGCCCTAAATGATCCTAAAAACAGCCCCAAAAAACAGCCCACGGTAAACAGAGATGCTCGAGTGCTGGAATCCAAAAAATTGGGGATTTTGTGGCTCTGCCTCCCCAAAATTTTAACCCTGAGCATCCTAAAGATGAAGCAGGAAGAGGCCTTGGCTTGACTGGAAGTTGGTTTGGTGTGGGCAGGTCTGGGCTGAGTTCACACCCAGAGCTGCAGGGACACAGAAAAGGGACAAAAAATGGGGCAAAAAAAGGGGCAAAAAAGGGGCAAAAAAAGGGGCAAAAAAAGGGACACCAAAAAGGGACCCAGAAAGGGACGCAAAAAGGGACGCAAAAAGGGACGCAAAAAGGGACGCAAAAAGGGACGCAAAAAGGGACGCAAAAAGGGACGCAAAAAGGGACGCAAAAAGGGACATTTCCTGGGATTTTCAGCAATTCTCTCACTTAAATCCCACCTTCCGTTTGTCCTTTGAGATGAACAATTTCACCGGAGCTCTCTTAGTACCCAAACCAGCCTCGTTTTCTGCAGTGCCCTCAGCCCCTTCTTGCTCCAGCTCCCAGCGGAGCTCCCAGGCAGCTCCGAAACTAACGCCAGTGAGGGAAAAACATTAAAAATTACATTTCTGCCACATTCCTCACATTTTAAATGTGAAATTCCCCGCACAGGGAGATCCTCACACATCAGATTTGTTCTGATGTTAAATTTCTGCACCCTCTGCTCTATTTCCCTTTCTGCTGAGCTCTTCTGGACTCTGATGTGGATTTTTGCTGCCGAGGGTTTCCTTTGCTCTGATTCCCAGCACCATCTAGTGACACAACCCGGGATACAAAACCAGCATTTTATCTCACGCCGTCTCGATTTTCTCGGCCTGGGTTTTGCTTTTTCCACTCCTCACAAATTAAAATCCGGCTTCGCTTTTGCAAAAATATTTTCAAACATTTCTCAAAAGCCGAGCATAATTATTGCCATTTTTTCCCCCAGTGCTTTCTGCTCCAATCTCCTTCAACCCAAATAAGTGCACAGAAATTCCCAAAACAGTTCCAGCAGGCTAAAAAAAAAATCTAAAAATCTGCATTTCAGAAGGAATAGAAAGTGCTGAGCTTGGAAATGCCTTCACCCTGTGCCCTGGAGCTGCAGTTGATGCTGGCACTCCCAAGCTGAAGGTTATTTGTTTGAAAGATGAACCATCTGTGCCTTTCCGAGCTCAGCCAGTTTGCAAACAGAACATTAAAATTTGTTTCAGAGCTCCTCGGCGCGCACACAAATGGATGTGGTCAGTTCCTCTGCAGAAATGTCTGCTTTTCATCTCGGAAGCAAAACCCCCAGAAGCCCCAAGGGTTTAATTCCCATTTTTTCCTGTCTGTCTCCGTGCAGCCTGAGGGAAAATAACCATTGTTCCTCCATCATCACTTATTTCTGAACCCGAGAGCAGAGTGCAGTTTGTTTCCAGAGGCATCAGGATGAAAATTAATGCCAAGAACAGCCATCCCAGAGCCTGTTCTGGGAGGTGCAGCTCCGAACATTCCCATTAAAATTTAACAGGGACACGGCCCCAGGACTTGACAGAATGAAATATTTTAAACCACTCGGTTCCCTCCCTGCTTGCTAAAAATAATTTTGCCTGGCCTGGTAAATATTCAGATTTCCAAGGGACAGAGGTAACAAGACATGAGTGAAGAGCCAGACTGCGATTTCCAGCAGTGTGGAGGAAAGTCAGTTTTATCTGAGAAGACCTTTATCCTAAAGGTTTGCTTTGGCAAAGAAATCAGAAAGGGAAAAAAAAAAAAAACCAAAATAAGGGAAACACCTGAAATTTTTTTTTTCTTGTACCATATTTTTGTCTGAGTAAAAAACTTCCTTAGTGAGAAATGGGTGAAAGCGAGAAGCACCCACAGCAAGAGCCACCGCAATGCTCCAATAATAATCAGATTTATCCCTTTTCCCATGCCTATCAACGGCCTTTCAATTTAAACTTTTCTCTGGATATTTGTGCAGGCATAGACTGGAGAAAAGCTGTGCCAGAAAAGTGATGAACAAAAAGGTTGGTCCCGAGTTATTTGGAAAGGTGGGAATCCTTTGGGATTAGGGGATCAATTATGTTTGGGATTACGGGATCAATTCCATTCGGGATTAGGGGATCAATTCCATTTGGGGATCAGTTCTATTCTGGGTCAGTTCCATTCAGGATTAGAGGATCAATTCTATTCAGGATTAAGGGATCAATTCCATTCGGGATTAGGGGATCGGTTCCATTTGGAATTAGGGGATCAGATCCATTTAGGATTAGGAGATCAGATCTGTTTAGGATGAGGGGATCAGTTCCATTAGGGATCAATTCCATCCGGATTTAGAGATCAGTTCCATTTAGGATTAGGGGTTCAGTTCCATTCGGGTTTAGGGATCAATTCCATTCGGGATTAGGGATCAGTTCCATTTGGGATTAGGGGATCAGGTCCGTGTAGGATTAGGGGATCAATTCCATTTGGGATTAGGGGATCAGGTCCGTTTTAGATTAGGGGATCAGTTCCATTCAGGATCAGTTCCATTAGGGGATCAGTTCCATTCAGGATTAGGGGATCAATTCTATTCGGGATTAGAGATCATCAGTTCCATTCAGGATCAATTCCATTGGGATCAGTCCCATTGGGATCAGTCCCATTGGGATCAGTTCCATTGGGATCAGTCCCATTGGGATCAGTCCCATTGGGGATCAGTCCCATTGGGGATCAGTCCCATTGGGATCAGTCCCATTGGGGATCAGTCCCATTGGGGATCAGTCCCATTGGGATCAGTTCCATTGGGATCAGTCCCATTGGGGATCAGTCCCATTGGGATCAGTTCCATTGGGATCAGTCCCATTGGGATCAGTTCCATTGGGGATCAGTTCCATTGGGGATCAGTCCCATTGGGGATCAGTCCCATTGGGATCAGTCCCATTGGGATCAGTCCCATTGGGATCAGTCCCATTGGGATCAGTCCCATTGGGGATCAGTCCCATTGGGATCAGTCCCATTGGGATCAGTCCCATTGGGATCAGTTCCATTGGGATCAGTCCCATTGGGATCAGTCCCATTGGGATCAGTTCCATTGGGATCAGTTCCATTGGGATCAGTTCCATTGGGATCTGGCAGCTCCCTGGCACAGCAGGGCCCAGCCCTGGCAGCTCCTCGCGCCCAGGGGAGGTCACTGTTGCTGCACTGAACAGCTCACTCGGGGCAGTTTTGGGTTTACCAGCCCAATTTCAGTGTGGAGCACCAGCAAATCCCTCCCACAGCAGCTCAGGGCTCCTTCCCTTCCTCACCTTTCCAGAAATACCCCAAAAATCAAGCCCAGAACCACGTAATTCTGAGTGGAGAGTGATAATTGTACCAAGAGGGAACCGAATCCCAACTCCAGGTGCCTCAAGGCACCGAAAATGGGCAGATTAAAACAATTTCTTCACCTTTAATCACTTGCAACTCAAGACCACACAGCGTAGAAGTCCTCAACAATTAACTGCATCAGATCACTGTGTAAAAATTAGGAAATAACATCCCAGACAGGAAGAGCTTGGCTTGCCCTGCTCCAAAGAGCTGAAAAGAGAATTTCGTGATTCCCCTCAGAGAGGGATAGAGCCAACCCAGCAGCCCCACGCAAGAGGAATTTCCTCACGGGGGAACATTTCGGGGAGGTAAAAATAGTCTGAACACGCCGGCCCTGTCACCCGCAGGGAGCTCGGAAAACAAGGCAAACATTTAGAGGTAACCATGGAGCACCGCCACGGGTGAGCCGGGGCAGGAAATTCTTGGAAATTTAACAGCAGAGATCATGGGGAAAGGGACAATGACAGTGCCAGGGACACCTTTGGGGTGAAGGGGATTTGGGGTGAGCGGGCTCAGCCTGGAGAAAAGGAGGCTCAGGGGAACCTTGTGGCTCTGCACAGCTCCTGACAGGAGGGGACAGCCGGGGGGATTTGGGATCTGCTCGCAGGGAACAGGGACAGAAGGAGAGGGAATGGCCTCAGGCTGGGCCAGGGGAGGTTTGGATTGGATATCAGCAGGAATTTCCCCATGGAAAGGATGC
Source organism: Acanthornis magna (assembly GCA_036785705.1). Classification (NCBI taxonomy): domain Eukaryota; kingdom Metazoa; phylum Chordata; class Aves; order Passeriformes; family Acanthizidae; genus Acanthornis; species Acanthornis magna. The sequence goes on from JAWUZG010000038.1 coordinate 1,569,633, forward strand.
TCAGGCCTTGGCAGGGCTGCCCAGGGAGGTTTGGAGTGCCCATCCCTGCAGGTGTCCAGGGAAGGGCTGGAGGTGACACTCAGTGCTCTGCGCTGGGGACAAGGTGGGGATGGACACAGGCTGGACTCGCTGACCCTGGAGAGCTTTTCCACCCTCACAGATCCTGGGATCCATTACAGCCCTGGAGAGCTTTTCCACCCTGAGAGACCCTGAGATTCCTTACAGCCCTGGAGGGATTTTCCACCCTCAGAGATCCTGAGATTCCTTACAGCCCTGGAGAGCTTTTCCACTCTTAGGGATCCTGGGATCCATTACAGCTCTGGAGAGCTTTTCCACCCTCAGAGATCCTGAGATTCCTTACAGCCCTGGAGGGATTTTCCACCCTGAGAGATCCTGAGATTCCTTACAGCTCTGGAGAGCTTTTCCACCCTCAGAGATCCTGAGATTCCTTACAGCTCTGGAGAGCTTTTCCACCCTCAGAGATCCTGAGATTCCTTACAGTTCTGGAGAGCTTTTCCTCCCTCAGAGATCCTGGGATCCATTACAGCTCTGGAGAGCTTTTCCACCCTCAGAGATCCTGAGATTCCTTACAGCTCTGGAGGTATTTTCCACCTTCAGAGATCCTCAAATTCCTTACAGCTCTGGAGAGCTTTTCCACCCTCAGAGATCCTGAGATTCCTTACAGCTCTGGAGAGCTTTTCCACCCTCAGAGATCCTGAGATTCCTTACAGTTCTGGAGAGCTTTTCCTCCCTCAGAGATCCTGGGATCCATTACAGCTCTGGAGGGATTCTCCACCCTCAGAGATCCTGGGATCCATTACAGCTGTGCCCCAGCTGTGCTCCCCTGCCCTCAGGAGGGATTTTCAGCTCCCCCAGCGAAGGCTCTATCTCTCTCTGGAGCATCAGCACAGGACACGGTCCCCAGGCACCCGAGGTGACCCCGAGCCAGTCCCAGGGCAGGAATTCACCGGGGGATGTTTACCCTGCGAGCTGTGACAAACCCAGCAGCGATGTCACAACCCCTGTCACTGCCAGCACGGGAATTGTCACATCCCAATTGCAGCACCAGCCCAGCTTCCCACTGAGGAGATGCAAATGGAGCCTCCAAAACACAGCTCTGCTTCCCGGGGAGGGGCTCAGAGGGAAAAATCCACCCAAATCCCACTCCAGTCCTTAATTAGAAATAACTTCATTATTCAGCCGCCTAAAACACCGCTCACCCGTTCAGCTCAGGACATATTTACACAGGATTGTGTTCCCCTTTAACCACACACAATTCTCTTTAAAGACGAGCTTTAAAAACCTCTCTGGATATTTTGTTTGTCATTGAAAGCACACGCAGGGGAAAGCCTCATCCCGGCTTTCTACATCCGTGCAAATTAATCCCACCCCCTCCCAGTATGCAAAAGAGGATTTTAATAAAGGAAAACCTCTTGCAACAAAGGGTTTTTCAGTCAGGTGAGTTCAGAGCTGGCAGAGCAGAGGGAAAGGCAGACAAACAGCGAGCGCTGTTACCATGGGTGTGTGCAGGGGAACGTGTAGGAACAAGGGATGGCGAAGAGAGGGAGGATTCTCCCTCCATCCTCAGAGGGAAAAGGAGCTCAGCCCATGGTGCACAACCCCAAAATTCACACGGAGAGAGCTCTGCAGAGTGGCGCAGCACAGATCAGTTCATTACAGGAGTTTTTCATTAGGAACAGCAGACAGTGATGGCCTTTTTTGCTGAAATCAGAATTCCTACATCAGTATGTCAGCAATTAACCAGTAATTAATCAGAATATCAGTGTATGTACAGAGGAGAGCAAAATTCTCCCCATCACAAAGAGCTGGCATGGAATCTCTCCTCCAGTGCAAACCTGCCTTCCCAAAAAACTCAGCTCTTGACCTCACCCCAGGTGATGCCACTGGAGACCCTCACCCAATCCTATCCTCATTTCTCACACCTCTCAATGCTTGACATTTCCTCCCTTTCTTAGAACAGAAGCACACAGCAGGTTTAAAAAAGCAGAAACCACTGGAACTGTGGAAGATAGTGAATATATTGCACACTCCTGGGTGGAAAACGCTTTCCCCAGCCCAGCTTTCACTGGGAAATAAACAAAATATTTCTGTCCATTGCTGTAGGAATCAGGAGGCACTGACTGAAGCAGCATCTACAAATCCTAGAAAGTAATTTTTGGGATCTCTCCCTGCTTGCAGTGCATGCTGAGACCTGCCCTGCCTCGGTGGATAAAAGAGGACACCATTCCACATGATTAGAGGGTCCGAACTGAAAATTGCTACTGACCAGGCAGGGCTGGAGCTGTTTGTGGACAGCTCAGAGCCTGTTCACAGCGGGAGACTCGTGAGAGGTGTTTGAAATTGGAGCAACAAAGGATTCTCCTGAAATGTCAGGTGGGAAGCAGGAGAAGCACAGGATTTCCATCTGAGCAAACACAAAGCCTCGGAGACCTTGCGGTGTTTGCATTCCAAGGTTTTGTTGCTAGATTTGAAATCTGCTTTCTCCTCATGGCTGAAGGTTGTATTTTGGTCCTTTCTGTGCCACAAACCCAGGCCAGCTCCTGCTTGGCCATGGATGCAATCACAAGTTCCAAACAAGCAGCTAAAAACTGCAGCCTGGGCTGGAGTGTGTGCGGAGGGGAAGAGAAAGAAGAGAAATCTCTGCTGTGATTTACTGCCCAATAAACGCAGTGAGTCACTGCAGTAATTTCCTGTTCGCAGGAGGCCAAACTCTCCCACCTCTGAGTGCTGAGGAGTTCCTGGGCTGGTGCCTCATCCTCGAGATCTGCACGGGACATTTACGGGATATTTACAGAATATTTACAGGGTTTCGTGTCCCTGAGGGACCCTGGCTCCAGCTTGTCCTGGCCTCACGCAATCAATAAGGCAAAGCAGGTGAAATGGAAAGGAAATATTTCCCCAGAGAGAGCAGAATGTGTCCCCAGTGCAAAGCAGACACTGTGGCTGTCTCCGTGTCAGACAGGCAAGGCCCAGCTCGAAAGTGAAAAGGTTATTTCACAAATTCCCTTCTGTTGCTCTGATTTTCTGATATTCGTGGAGATTTGCGGAAGCTCGCAGGGAGGTCAGGCAGGCAGCACCAAGATGGCGAGAAGAGAAACTTTATCTACAAGAACTTCTTTATATATTCATTAATAGTCTAATAATTATTGGTCGATAGTTTTTCCACCCCCTATAAGGATTGGTTACAATGCTGAAGTGTCCAGTACCAAAACAAAGAGATTAGAAAGCACAAGAATGCAACTTATCTCTATTCTCCATGAGAAGGAAGAGAAAGATTTTAAAACAGGGCAACTACACCCTTCCCCTTGAGCAAAGTGAGGAATGAGCTGGGTTATCCCAAGCCCTGAGCTGCAGAGCCCTGGGGCTTTCAGGCGATCAGAGAGAGCTGCCTTGCCCTTTGCAGGTGAATTCAGCCCCAGCCGTGCCTCTCCTTATCCATTCGCCTTTCCCAGATCATTGATTGACAGCAATAATCTGCAGGGCAGGGAGCCAGGGAGCAGCAATGCAGATCAGCTCCCGACTCCCTGCTTGTTCTACAAGCCCCAAATCTCCTTTGATCAATACCTGAATAATCCTTTCAACATCCCTGAGCCTTGCAGCTGCAGAGAGAGCCGCAGATTGCGCAGGTCCGGGAGAGGACTCACTGCCCAGTTTAAATTATAACACAAATGGGATATCCTGCTTTGAAATCTGCCCCAGAAAGTCTGGCTGCCCTCTGCTCAGATTGATATAAAAAATGATATTGCTTGGGATTAAATCTGGAATGCTTTCCAGGACACAGCCAAGGAAGAAGATGCGTTTGATAAGCATCGTAATCCTTTCTCCAATCTAGGTACTTAAGAGAAATATCTGCTTGTTCAGCTGAAATGGCACAGCCCACAGGGTGAAATACATCTCCCACGGACATGGGAATGGGGTTTAGATCTGGCACTGAGATCTCCTGGGGCCCAGGGAATAGATTTCCTATAGGAAGTGTCATGGTTTAACCCCTGCGGCACCAAATGCCCCACAGTCACCATCCCTGGTGTGATGGGGAGGAGGTAAAAAATTAATGGTTGAGGTAAGAATAATAAATAAATGAATTCATTAATAGCAATTAATAAATAATTAATAAATGAAATGATTGAATGAAAATGAGAGAGGGAGGAGAGAGAGAGATAAACCCCAATTCTAACAATAAGCACAAGGCAGTGCCTGAGCAGCTTCTGCCCAAAGCCCAGCTAGGCCCAGGCAGAAATCGGTGCCTCAATCGCCCAACTTAAAACACTGAGCACAGTGTGGAATGTCCTTCTGGCCACGGTCACTGCTCCCTCACAGCTTCCCGTGCACCTCCTGCCTGGGAACCTGAAAATTCCTTCATTTAGGGGAAGCACAACCGAGCGCAACTGAAACATCAGTTTGGTATCGACAGCATTCCCCTGCTAAATCCCGAACACAGCACTGCACCGGCCACTGAGGAGAAAACTGACCCTATCCCAGCTGAAAACCACTTTTGAGAATTCCCAAAACATTTAATTCAGGATCTGCTTTACTCTCTTGCACAATCCCAAGTCAGAGGATGCTTTTCCCTTCCCGGCAAATCAATCAGAATTTAATTTTTCTGCTCCGCACAGCAGGAAAGCTTTTTTTTCTCCAACTTGCAGTTAAGCTTTTTCCTAGGAAAAGTCATTTCTTCATCAGCTGCTCAGGATTGTTAGGAAAGAGGGTGGAGCCTTCCCAGGCTGACGTCCTCTGAACCATACCTGGGTATAAAGAGCAAAGGAGAACTGCAGCCAAGAAACTCTCAAAAGCTGCTGCCGGATTCCAGGGCTGCTTTCATCCCTCCACTGCAGGAACTCGCTGCTCCAAAGAGAAGAGGGAAGCTGGACCCAGCTAATTCCATTGGAGGATTAAATACAACTGCTGTGGTCTCAATGTGAAACTGGATTGATTTTTCTCTTTTTTTTTTTTTTTTTTTTAAAACACAGCTGAACAAGGTTTTTTCCCCTCTCCTCTTCTCTTTCATCCTTTTCCACACACACGGTGGAGATGTTGCAAACAGTCTGCATGAGTCCTGAGCTCCTGGTCAACCAAAACATGAGCGAAAGTGAAACCTGTGGCTACAGCCCAGGCCAGGGATCTCCCCTGCCTGGAGAAACCGCCAGCCCCAAGAGCTGCTTCCAGCAGAGCCCATCGCTGCCGGACTCTGGATTAACCGAGCGGAACGTGGCGAGCCCCACGCTCTACCACCCTCCTCCTGCATGCACACCTCAAGGGATGCCTGCTGCTGCTGGTAAGAGAAAACCTTTATGCCATTTCCTATTTCGTGCACTTTTTCCAGCTGGTGATGCTCAGGGACCTTCGGTGGCAGCACAGATCAGGCTCAGTAATGTCACAGATGTTCAGCACATTCTCCTGCTCAGTCTGGGCTGGGCTGTGTTGTGCTCTGCTGCTGAGGTCAGGAGCTGCTCTGGTCCCTGAAGGATGCCCAATGTTCTGTCATTTCTGTCCATCTCCAGTGTTTTGCCGCTCGTTTGCATTCTGAATTGCGAGTTGAGCTCTGAACTAACAGCGAGGCAATAGATGTGACCTTCTGAGTTATTAACATTTCAAAGTCACAGTGTTTGGTGAATCATTGCCTTTGCAGAGCTCTTCAATGCCTAGGGTTTATCTGATCCATCATAGAGCATTTTTCACTGGAAAACCATCCCAGATAACAACATATTAGCAATCCTACTGGATTGTTATAAAGCCTCTCAAAGGAACCTTTAAAATTCTGCACAAAGAGTGAATAATTCATTGTCAAAACACCAATCTAAAAAAAAAGGAATCATTTCTAGAACAGTCTGAGAAACAAACTCTGCATTTCGAGGCCCCAACATTTTAATTATTCAGTGATAGGTTAAACGCTCAGAAGTGCCAGAAATCCCAGCCCAAAACAACAACCCCATCCCTCTATTCCAAAAGCCCCATTTGCTGCTCTGATTCGCCACCCTCCTGCTGGAGGGGTGTCAGCTCTCGTTGCCTGGAGCGGGGAAGGGAAACGAAATCACGCAACAAGAAACCACATCTTGTGGGGCTGGTTCCCGTGCCAGGATTGCCTCCTCGGAGACACCCCAGGAGCAGCTCCGTTCCCATCTCTGAGCTCCCCTGGTTCCTTCTGCAGGGCCCAGCCAGACCCCAGCAGCTCCTGCACGGCACACGCAGATTTTGGTCAGGATTATTCGTTCAGGCTCCTCATGTTTTATTTAACAGCTCCAGCAGCTCTTTGCCCAGTGCACCGTTTTTCACTTTAGGCTGTAGTGTTGTTTAATTCTGAATTGTGTTTGGTCACAAGACTGTTTTCATTCCTCACGCCGCAGTGGGAACAGAAAGCTTCTCGCTGCCCCAGCATTGCTGCTGGATGACTCTTTGCTCTCAGGATCCCACGCTCTGCTTCCCAAAGCTCGGGCTTGCTCTGCCTTTCCCCATGGTGCATTTCATTGGGAAAACCCTGAACTAACGCATTAAATCTATAATTTTTTTTTATATCTGTTACTGAATGCATTCCCTGTAAAGATTATTCCGAACGGGGGGAACACACAAGGCAAGGACAGGAAGAGCAGTGTTACATAAAAGGTATTTCAAAAGCCGATGGATTTAAGCTCCTAATCTGGGCAAGTCTTTCAAGTTTGGGGATGCAGGCAGCAGATGCAAGGAGACCTAACACAAACAACCACAGAGCAGCTTGTTGTGACAAAGAGCAAGCCTGTTAGGACAGTGAGGGATATTCTCAAATAACTGTTTCGTTTTAGCACAGAAAATCATTGTTTGCCTTTGAATCAACACACTGAGAGCCATTGGGGAAAGCCACTGGACAGAGCATCCCTATCTTAATTTGGAATAAATTCTGTTGCTTGTTGTTGCACTGATAGCAATTTAACAAACCACAGGACAGGAAACTGCAAAGACAAATTCACCACAACCTCAGCAAAATCAGAACGTAAGAGTGGCAGAGGTCTAAACACTGCTGACACATTCCCCAAAAGCAAATCCGTGCTCTGTGGCACACAGAAAAACTGAGAAAGAATTCATCCAAGGGATTACTGAGCAGAGAGGAGGCCAGAGCCAAGGAACACACAGGGAGAGGTGGAAATTTCCCACAATTGATGATGAGCATCAGAACCAGAGCCCATTCCCCACGCTGACCTCACCCTCCCACCCTTCCCCAGCAGCTCAGAGAACTCTGTTACTTTCAGCATTATTGTGACTTTTCCAGACTCTGAACTCAGCCCTGATCCCCCTGGGAAGCGCTACATGGGGGTAAGAGTCAAGATGCCGGTGCGGGAATTGCTGAGGAAAATTCGCCTTTCCAAAGGCTTGGACCCGGCTCACAGCAAGGTGAGAGCTCCCGGGGGTGGGAGAGGTTTTCCCCAGGGCTGCAGAGTCCTGGGGCACACAGCCACACTCCCACGGGGTGTTCTGGACAGGTCACAGCTGCAGCCGCTGCCTCTTCCAGCCACAAAATCAATGCTTTTGGTGGAGGTGGAGAATAAACCAAATTTTAAACAGAGTAAGGGTTGGGCTAGGAACGACTCTAAGACAGTGACAGCAGGAACTCATTCATGCCATGGATGCTGTACCTCATCCAACCAAACCAAAGATGGCCCAAAAAACAATAAAACATTGCTCCAGAACCTGCAGAAACAGCACGAGGAGCAACAACCAAAAACAGTAAAAACATTGCTCCAGAGCCTGCAGAAACAGAACCAGGAGCTGATATACTCCCAGGCTGCTGTAAAGATCTAACCCTACCATGAATTCCCTGCTCATGGGAATCTCTGCCCCTGCTGAGCCAAATCCCCAGCGCAGGAGGCACTGTCACTCCGTTCATGTCACAAATTTGTCACTGTTTCGCCCTCTCTGCCGTGTAGGCATCTCTCATTGAAGCTGGGTGGTTTTGTCTCCTCAGGAAGCCTCACCAGTGAAGATGGTAACCAAAGGATCCTCAGGAAAAACAGGTTTGGGAACGCCTCCCTTGGTAACAGAGCCTCCTTTTCTAGTAGGATCGTCACTGTGAGGTACCCCAAGAGCCCTCCTCTGCCACAATCAGTGATCCCTGCCGGTTCCCAGGGATAAATTGCATGTGATAAAATATTTATCACATGCAAGCCTCTTTCAAACCCCAGTCAAGCACCAAGAATTCTTCAGGAAAAGAAGGGAAAATGGGAATGGGGAGGGAATTATGGAGCACAAGGCGCTACTACTAAAAACCTAAATTAGGTTTTAGGTCCTTCGTTACCTGAAAAACATTGTTTTAAAACTATTTTTGCCTTTCACTGCAACTTCGCTGCCCTCAAACTGCAGGAAGCCGAGCTGTGCATCACCACCCCGGCTGGGTGATCTCTGTTTTTGGGGCAGGACTGATGGGAATCTCTGCTCTGGGTGCCTCTCCTCGGCTCTGAGCAGCTTTTCTCTCCCTCTCTTTCCAGCAGAGAAGAGAAGAGCTCACCCTTATACAGAGAAACAGCTTAGACAGGTATGCAGAACACCTCCAGCCCGCTCTGCCAGGCTCCCGGGGCAGAATTCCTGTTCTATCACCGAGGGAGAACAGGACACTTCATGTCTGCTTCCCTCCCCCATCTTCCGCCCTTTGTTGCTGTTTCAGAGCAAGCCGAGCGCCGGGCAGATCCCCAAAGGCTTGGAGGACCTCGATATCCTGGTGGAGGTGCTGCAGGAGGATCTGAACCGGAGCCAGCTGCGGGAGGAGCCGCTGCCTGCCGCGCCCCGCGGCTTTTGGCAGGGATTCCCCAGGGACCCGCAGAGCTCCCGCTGGGACACCGGGGACAGCCAGGAGAGCCCGCGGGGAGGACAGCAGAGCCCGGCAGAGCCCTGTCTGCGACATTTCCACCCCATCCTGCGGGGACAGGCCGAGCCTTCCTCCCGTGCTGGGTCCCAAGGGTGCGGCTCGCCGGGGATGCTGTCCAGGACCGGAGGGTGGTGGGTGCCGAGCTCCCGCAAGGATTTCCGCAGGAATTGCCCATCCCAGGGCAGCCCCGCACGGCTCAGCCCCGCGGAGCCTCTGCCGGCAGCGCCCGGGGGCTGCGGGCACTCCAAGGGACAGCCGGACCCTGTCCCTGTCCCCTTCCCTGGCTCGGCACACACCGAGGGACAGCCGGACCCTGTCCCTGTCCCCTTCCCTGGCTCCGGGCACTGCGAGGGACAGCCGGACCCTGTCCCTGTCCCCTTCCATGGCACCGCACACACTAAGGGACAGCCGGACCCTGTCCCTGTCCCCTTCCATGGCTCTGTGCACTCCGAAGGACAGCCGGACCCTGTCCCTGTCCCCTTCCCTGGCTCCGGGCACTCCGAGGGACAGCCAGACCCTGTCCCTGTCCCCTTCCCTGGCTCGGCACACACCGAGGGACAGCCGGAGCGTGTCCCTGTCCCTGTCCCCTTCCATGGCTCCGGGCACTGCGAGGGACAGCCGCAGCGTGTCCCTGTCCCCTTCCATGGCTCTGCACACACCGAGGGACAGCCGGACCCTGTCCCTGTCCCCTTCCCTGGCTCCGGGCACTCCAAGGGACAGCCGGAGCGTGTCCCTGTCCCCTTCCCGAACTCGGCACACACCGAGGGACAGCCGGACCCTGTCCCTGTCCCCTTCCATGGCACCGCACACTCCGAGGGACAGCCGGAGCGTGTCCCTGTCCCCTTCCCTGGCTCCGGGCACTGCGAGGGACAGCCGCAGCGTGTCCCTGTCCCCTTCCATGGCTCTGTGCACTCCGAGGGACAGCCGGAGCGTGTCCCTGTCCCCTTCCCTGGCTCGGCACACACCGAGGGACAGCCGCAGCGTGTCCCTGTCCCCTTCCCGCAGCACGACCTCTCCGCCCTCTCCTTCTTCCAGTTCCAGCTGCGCCGGGAGGAAAGCATGCTGAGAAACATCCCGGCGGAAAAACTGCTCGCTCCAGATGGAAATGGCAACAGGTCTCGGGTTTTTCTGTTGAAATATTCTCATTTCTGTTCCCTGGGGTGATCCTTTTCTCTGACCGCACCTGCCACTCGCAGCGAAGGTTTCTCTGCTCGGTGGGAAGCTCAAATTTGCCTCAGCAGGCAGAATTTTAGGCAGATATTCAAAGTACAAATACTTTCTATTTGAATATTTTATATTCCTGAGCTACAGCTGACTTCAGGATAAATTCGGTGCTAAAATATTTAGGATGAGGGGTGGATGTAGGGATCCACAAGAAATTTAAAATCAAGCAAAATAAGCACTAGGGAAAATATATTTAAAAAAAAAAAATATGCAAAAAAGATCTTTTCTATGCTGCAGACACTCTCGGGGTAATTACTTGTACTATTAGCTGCTCATAAAAATGGATGGGAGGATTACACAAAAACAAAGTGCTCGTCTGGAGCACAGACTTCCAAAGAACTGGGAGTGGCTGTTCTGCTGGAAACGAAATGAAAGCAAAGGTTTTCCTGGTCCCAAGAAACCCCAGTGGTTCCCTGGGATGGAGCGCTTGTGGAGAAAATAGCTATTTATAAGAAATAAATTAAAATATCTAATTAGGTTCCATGCAGTTCAGGTAGGTTGGATAGATGGTATCAAATCAAATCAAATAGAAATGATGGCATAATTTATAAATTGTCCTAGTCTTGGGGGAGAAAGAGAGAAATTCCTATCCCAAATTTAAAATATTGATAACCCCACCCAGGGAAAACCAAAGCCTCTTTTCTAAAGTCAATGTTCCATTTGAATTCCTGATTTTCAGTGCAATGAGAAAATTAAGCTTCACTTTTCAGCAATTCCGTAACTAAGTAAACACCAATAAGACACCGACTGCGATATTTCCTGCAATTTCGTAAATAATACACAAAAATTTCTCACACATGAAAGAATTAATCACAATTAAGAAATTAAGACATTTGTACTCCAGCGTTTATGCAAAATTCGCAAGCAAAAGTTTCCTCACTCCTAAATTCCATTTCACTAAGTATTTAAACATCAGATTATGCACTCAGAAGAACACGCAAAGGCAGGACTACAAACTAAGATCATTCGGAGTTCTGCTCAATGGTGAACAATAGGGTCAAAAATTCACCAAAAAAACCCCAAAACCAACTGAAAAAACCAGCCAAAAACCCCAAACCCAGTAAAAGTTATTCAGACATCTTCAAGAATATCATGCTAAAATACAGGGGGAGAACAAATAAGTATTATCAGTGCCTGCATTAATTGTTCCTCCGTGAGGAAAGGAAGACGTGTCCAAATTTACAAGAAAAAAAAAAATACTCTTTGGGATGAAATTCAATAGAAACACTTGCACTAATCTGAGTAGTTCAGCAAGGCTGAGTACACAGAGGATATTGAAAATCCTCTTCCACAGGACTCAATTCCAGTTCGGAATTTTTCCTTTTAAGAGAAAAGTGTTTCACTTCTCTCGGATTTTAGGGACCTTGCACACTTTTCCCCATCCAAAGAGAGATTGGTGGCAGCGAGGAACTGTGGAGTAACTCCTGGAGAGGAATGGGATAACAGCAAAAAATCCTGGCAGACAAATAGAGAGACTAAAAAACCACTTAAACATCCCAGAATTTTGCCATTTCCCAGCCTTAGTATCTCATGCTTTAAAATACTCTTTCCCTGCCACTTTGGGGTATTTTTGGCCTCTCCTTTGGGGTATTTTAGACATTCCTTTGGGGTATTTTAGCCATTCCTTTGGGGCATTTTTGGCCACTTCTTTGGGGTATTTTGGGGGTATTTTTATATATATTTTATATTTTTTATATATTTACAATATATATATTTAATATAATATATTTATTAATATATAATATATATGTATTATTATATTTAATATATTTTATACATTTATGCATTTTATATATATTTTTATATATATATTTATTTATTTTTTAATATATATTTGGGGTATTTTTATTTTCTTTATCTTCTAATCGCTTCCCTCTGAGTTCTGTTCCAGGCTGCTGCACAAGGCTGTTGCCCAGGGAAGGAGGGCCCTGACTTTCGCCCTGGCACAGAGATTTGCATCCCTCAACAAGATCGACGAGAAGGATGCAGAGAAAAGGGTAGGATGCTGATTTGCCAAGAAAAAAAAAAAAAGTAATTTTTTATCACATGCAAGCCTCTTTCAAACCCCAGTCAAGCACCAAGAATTCTTCAGGAAAAGAAGGGAAAATGGGAATGGGGAGGGAATTATGGAGCACAAGGCGCAACTACTAAAAACCTAAATTAGGTTTTAGGTCCTTCGTTACCTAAAAAACATTGTTTTAAAACTATTTTTGCCTTTCACTGCAACTTTCTGCCCTTCTTCCCTTCTCAGACTGCTTTACATCTTGCTGCAGAAAAGAACCAGCACCTGATGGTGAGCGACCTGATCTCCCTGGGAGCCAACGTCAACGAGCAGGACAGCTCCGGGAAAACCCCGCTCCACTTGTGTGCAGAGAACGGATATTTGAGAGTTCTGGAGGTACATTTGGGTTGGGAAAACCCTGCTCCACTTGTGTGCAGAGAATGGATATTTGAGAGTTCTGGAGGTAAATTTGGGTACATTTGGGTACACACCCTGCTCCACTTGTGTGCAGAGAACGGATATTTGAGAGTTCTGGAGGTAAATTTGGGTTGGGAAAACCCTGCTCCACTTGCATACAGAGAATGGATATTTGAGAGTTCTGGAGGTAAACTGGGTAAATTTGGGTACATTTGGGTACACACCCTGCTCCACTTGTGTGCAGAGAATGGATATCTGAGAGTTCTGGAGGTAAACTGGGTAAATTTGGGTACATTTGGGTACACACCCTGCTCCACTTGTGTGTGGAGAATGGATATTTGAGAGTTCTGGAGGTAAATTTGGGTTGGGAAAACCCTACTCCACTTGTGTGCAGAGAATGGATATTTGAGAGTTCAGGAGGTAAATTGGGTAAATTTGGGTACATTTGGGTTGGGAAAACCCCGCTCCACTTGTGTGCAGAGAACGGATATTTGAGAGTTCTGGAGGTAAATTTGGGTAGGGAAAACTCTGCTCCACTTGTGTGCAGAGAATGGATATTTGAGAGTTCTGGAGGTAAATTGGGTAAATTTGGGTTGGGAAAACTCTGCTCCACTTGTGTGCAGAGAATGGATATCTGAGAGTTCTGGAGGTAAATTGGGTAAATTTGGGTTGGGAAAACCCTGCTCCACTTGTGTGCAGAGAAAGGATATCTGAGAGTTCTGGAGGTACATTTGGGTAGGGAAAACTCTGCTCCCCTTGTGTGCAGAGAATGGATATCTGAGAGTTCTGGAGGTAAATTGGGTAAATTTGGGTTGGGAAAACTCGGCTCCACTTGTGTGCAGAGAATGGATATTTGAGAGTTCTGGAGGTAAATTTGGTAAATTTGGGTAAATTTGGGTTGGGAAAACCCTGCTCCACTTGTGTGCAGAGAACAGATATCTGAGAGTTCTGGAGGTACATTTGGGTTGGGAAAACCCTGCTCCACTTGTGCGCAGAGAACGGATATTTGAGGGTTCTGGAGGTAAATTGGGTAAATTTGGGTACATTTGGGTACACACCCTGCTCCACTTGTGTGCAGAGAATGGATATTTGAGAGTTCTGGAGGTAAATTTGTGTTGGGAAAACTCTGCTCCCCTTGTGTGCAGAGAATGGATATTTGAGAGTTCTGGAGGTAAATTTGGGTTGGGAAAACCCTGCTCCACTTGTGTGCAGAGAATGGATTTTTCAGAGTTCTGGAGGTAAATTGGGTAAATTTGGGCTGGGCAAAGGCAACAAATACGTATTCTAGTGCTTTAAACGAGCCAGGGTTTTCCATGAGCTCTGGTCTGATGGGGTCACAGAGGGATTTGGGGGAGGAAAGGGAATTTTGGCACTGCCAAAGGTCAGGAATCAGCAGGATATCCTTCATTTCAGGTTCTGAAAAACTGCAAAAACAACGGGGTGCGTGTGGAGGTGGATCTGCCTGACCACTATGGTAAGAGGGAAAGCTTTGGGATTAGATTCCCAAATACAAGATTTCCTCCAGGGAGGGCTCCAGGCACTGGGTCTGACCTCTTCCTGGGGTTTTCCCACAGGTCTGACCCCCCTGCACTGCGCTGCCCTGGCCCACACCGTCCTGGTGACAGAATCCCAAAGGACTGCCCCGGACACCGACCTGGGGAGGTTCCTCAGGCTGCGGAAAGAGCAAATCCTGGAGGGAATTCTGTGCCTGCTGCAGATGGGAGGGAAGCCCGAGCTGCAGGTGAGGACCCCGCAGGCTCCTCACGGCTCCTGAGTGTTCTCCTCGTGGTGCAATCACAGGATTTGCTGTCCTCTGCAGGTGCTAAATTCGTGCCAAACCTCCAGCACATGGCTGAGGCTGGAGGAGAACACAGAGCTCATGTGTTTGCTTCAGACTCTCAAAGCCCCGGGACAGGATGTTCTGCAAGAGGTAACTATGGCTGCTCTACCCAGGCAGGGATTCCAGGGTTATTTTCCAAGATTAAGCAAATATTCAGTGCTTAAAAAAGACTTACAGCTCTCATCTTTTCCACGGTCTCTTTTTGACTGTGTCAGATAAGAGTTCCCACCAGCACACACATAAAAAATATAATAATATGATAACATTTCAATTAGAAATACAGACTTAAACCCCCATTTCAAGTCACTGAGGTTCTTCCAAAAGGAGAGAAAACACAGCAGAAAAAACCAAATCATTTCAATTCATCTGGAAATTGATTCACTGTTCTGGTTTCTTCACCTGGACAGAGCTACAGCTTGCTGGATACCCCAAGAGGAATCCCAGGTCCCCCAGCACCAGAGAACTTACCTGAACTTTGTCCCATGGCAGCTCCAGACCTCTTTGATGTCCTTCTCGAAGGTATTTTGTGGCAGGAAATGGAGTCCAGGCACTTGGGGGTTTTTGCAATGCAGTGGTTCAATCCAGGACCTCCCCACAGAACCCTTGGGGGCAGAAAAAACCCCAAATCATCGAGTCCAAACCTCCACAGCGTGGAGCTGATGGAGAAGATGCCCAGGCCCTCCTCACAGCCTTTGGCTTTACTCCAGAGCCTGCCCAGGGTTCCTTTTCCCTGCAGAGCTCCTTCCTCATCCACACCCCAGCAGAAAATGGGGCCATAAATGTGAGGTTTTAGCAGGAACACCTGGCCTGGGGCTGGGGCTGAGATTGGCTCTTTATTGCCTTCCAGGGAAGTGCTGACAACTCTCATCACCTGCGCCTCGTGGCCCTCGTGCTGCTGGGGAAGAACCAGAGGACACAAGAATATATATTCTATATCTTCTATTCTAAAGTAGAATATATAGAATATATTCCAGCTTGAAGTGACTGCTGGAAATGTCACATCTGCACCCAGAATTGCAGAGCAAACCCAGAAATGGGGGAAACCCTCAGAGCAGCTTCCACCAGGCATTCAGGGCTGGATGCTGCAGGAATAATTAGATCTTAATTAAACTTTGTGCTTCTCTGCTCAAGTCTGAGCTGGGGCTGCCCCACAGTCTGAAGCTCTGATGATTTTTCATGCAGGGGTTTGGCTAAGAAAAAGATTTTAAACCACCCAGGGCCTAGAGTTGAGGGTTTCAGTCTAAGTTTGGTCTCTACACTCCAAATTCAACAGACTCTACACTCCAAATTCAATGCTCAGACAAACTGAAAATGTCAGTAATTTTAAACATGAGCTCTGGGAATTCAGAGCCTGATATTTAATATTTTCTGCCGTCTGGCTCTGAATTTGGCCAAGGCTGGAGTGGTCACACTTTAGGGAAGTCTCATGATAGTCCTTCCAAAATAAAATGTATTCATCGTGCCGAGCATGTTTTTCTCAACAAAAATCAAGCTTTTTATTTATGCAATCAGAGTTTGTACTGATAATGGATCGCAGGGGAAGTCTGGGATAAATTTTGAATCAAGTCCTTTCTAATAGATCCAACAGAGGATTTTAGAAAATTTAAATATTTGACAACAGCTTTTTAAGGGTCATTTTTTATGCGCAGCAGTTTTGCAAATTGGGAGGATAACAAGAAGCTGAAATTATCCTTTACTGCCAGAAAACCAAATTATTCACTAGAATTACTACAAACTAGATAATTTTTTTTATTATTATTATTTCTTCCCAGACTTACTCTCATTTAATTTTAACTTCTGGTTGTGAGTCCGCTGGTTTCTATGAAACTTCCCTGTTTGCTACATAGGGAGCAATTCTAATTTACAGAACCTGAACCCAAAAAACGACTGATCCAGCAATGCCTCACGTGTCTCCCGTGGAGGAAAATGGGAGATTTCCCACGTGAAACCTCTGCAGGATCTAGTGTTAAGTACTCAGAATGTTTGGGGAATTTTTAGTGAACCCTTTGCATTTTCTCCTTGCAAAAAAAGGTTACTCTTGTGTTTTGGGGTTTCCTTAAGAGTTAAGCTCCAAGAGCTGCATTGCACAAAGGGAATTGACTTTTACTGAGAAGTGGCAGTGTTTAAGTTAATTCCAATGGGATTTGGGTCATGTCCTATGATTCTTATGCCCTGAACAGCTAAATAGTTCTCTTTTGTGTTTTCTCCAGTCTGAGTGAGACAGGATACTTCGAAATCTTTCAGTATTTCATTTAAAAATCTATATACTTTGTAATTCATGTGATGAGCTGCATAACTCATCCACCTCCTTCCATAACTTTCCCTCGTGTTTCAATCATGTCAAGTCTCTTCTTTTTCCTTTTCTGTCCCAGGTTTTGCAGATGTTTTCCTCTCTGTCTCCCCGTCACCACTCGTTCTTCTGTTTTGTTTGCATTTTAACTCACATCTCTTCCCCCTGAACTTTTTATTCGTTTGAAGGCAATTAAGGAGAACTTTCTGGGTTAACTCAGCTTCCATTTGTGGGATTGAAGGGTCAGGTCCAGCTCCTTTTTCCATTATGAACTGACCAAGAAATCCTACATCACACCCAGAGCCAAGGATGAAGCAGAATGTTGAACAAAGAGAAAAGCATCAATAAGCACTTGGAGGGAAAAAACCTGAATTTTCTCACAGGATGTCTTAAAAAACCATAGAAACTCTCATGTAAGAATACAACATTAATCCTTTAGGCATGGAAGCCATTCAGGTGGAAGGACAGGAATATTAAACTATTCATATATATCATTTATTCAATATACTCAGAGATGAACTCGCTTCTAAAGTATATTCTACCACAGTTATCCATTCAATGCATTGTTAGTAGGCTGCTTGACATTGTTCCACTGTTCCTTCCTGGCAATAAATACATTATTGTGCAGTAACTTGGTTTTTTCTCTACTTTTTTATCAAATGTTTTATAGCGAACTCACAACAGAAGGGACATCATGGAAAAAGCAAATGAAGCAGAGTTTAGAAGCCGAGGATGTAAAGATTTTGTTGATGTTTGGGTTTTTAAGATGGAGAAATCCTCCAGCATCCTCTGTGCCAAAGGGAAGGACAGGACCCCAACCCTTGGCAGAAGGGTGTCCCACCCTGCAGGGATCCAGCCCTGTCCCCCAACCCTGTCCCCCAGCCTGGCACCTCCCCAGGGCTGAAACCCAAGGCCCAGTTTGGTTTTCAGCCTCCAAAATGTGTCCTTGAAGCCCTGATTTGCTGCACAGTGGTGATTATTGCAGCAAAGGTCCTTCCCCAAGGCTGCTGCGTGTTGTTCCAATGAGCTCTCACCTCCCAGAGCCCCAAATCCTCAGCTGAGGCCCAGAGGAACTGCTGCCCACGAAAACAGACAATGTCAGGCACAGAACAATGCCCTGACTGTAAGAGAACCACAGGCAAGCAAAGAAAATAAACTCTATTTTTAAAAAAAATCCTTGCAGCAGAAAAACAAAACAAATCCCGTCTATTAAGATGAGGAGCCAAGAAAAGAGCCAGAAGGGGGTCGGACACTGAGGAAAACAATCCCCAGCCCTTTGGAGAGCATGGATCAGCAGCTGCCACTCGGGAAGAAACAGAAATATTTCCTCTGCACCCCATTTCCCACAACTCCACTTCTCACCCCACGTGATGACAGCAGGGCCGGAGCAGCCAAGATCCCGAGCCAAGGGAGAGGCAGATTGGGATTCTTTTGGAGCAGTCTCGCCCGTCAGGTTTTATTTTCCCTGCTCTCTGTGGCTGGAGGAACTTGGAAGGAGAAGGATCCAAGTTAAAGGCAGGCATGTTTCTGCAGCTGTGGGGAGCGGAGCAGATGAAATAAATTCAGAGAAGGGAGTCCCGTGAGCTGTGAACTGAGTGTGTCAGGCACTGCTGAGAGGGAGGGAAAGAGGGAGGACAGAACTGGGTCTGCCACAGGGTGGAGAGCAGAGCTCTGCTGTCCCAGACAGCCCCGGGAGCTGCAGTTGGTGCTTGACCCTCACCGTGCTCATTTAACCAATGTTCACCCCAGAATTCACTTGCCCTGAGCACAAACACTCGGCTGAACTCCTGGAGCTGCAGGACGTGCCCCAAAGGATTCCTTCTGTCCTCAGCACAAACACTCGGCTGAACTCCTGGAGCTGCAGGACGTGCCCCAAAGGATTCCTTCTGTCCTCAGCACAAACACTCGGCTGAACTCCTGGAGCTGCAGGACGTGCCCCAAAGGATTCCTTCTGTCCTCAGCACAAACACTCGGCTGAACTCCTGGAGCTGCAGGACGTGCCCCAAAGGATTCCTTCTGTCCTCAGCACAAACACTCGGCTGAACTCCTGGAGCTGCAGGACGTGCCCCAAAGGATTCCTTCTGTCCTCAGCACAAACACTCAGCTGAACTCCTGGAGCTGCAGGACGTGCCCCAAAGGATTCCTTCTGTCCTAACCACAAGCTTTGGGGGCACTTGGCTCAGCAGCAGATTTCAGGGGATAAAACATCACTGCCCAGGTGTCCAACCCCCAGCAGATGTTCCCCAGGAGGGCCCTGGGCATTCTCTGCACCAAGCTCGGCCATGGAAGCACTACAGCCATGAGAGCCCAGGCTGGGGAGAGCCCAGCTCCTCATTATCTCCGTTTTTTATCTCCACCCATCATCACCAGCCCCAGAAGTTCACAGAAGTCTTGTTTTGCTTCCAGCACAACAAGATCCACAACCACAAACAGTGAAAGGTGTGTGATGTGACAAACACATGCAGAAATCACCACAGAGTGACAGAAAACAGAATAGACATTAGAAGGAAATTATCCAGCTAATACCAAAACCCAGGGGCAGACTTTGAATGTGAAGTTTGGCTAGGGTTGGCTTTGTTTTAGATGGACCCCACTGGATCCCTCTGCTGCTGATGAGTTTTTGAATCCTCCACAATTACTTCTGGAAAGGTATTCGCCCCTAATTGGGTGCTAGAGGCAGAGGAACACACACCAAAAATAGTGAAAATGAACACACACCAACTGCCTTCAAAAACAGTGAAAATGAACACACACCAACTGCCTTCAAAAATATTAAAAATTAACACACACCAAGCTACCTTCAAAAATAGTGAAAATGAACACACCAACTGCCTTCAAAAATAGTGAAAAAGAACACACCAACTGCCTTCAAAACTAGTGAAAATGAGTGCACACCAACTGCTTTCAGAAATAGTGAAAATGGGCACACACCAACTGCCTTCAAAAACAGTGAAAATGAACACACCAAGCTGCCTTCAAAGCTCTACAAAAATACTTTCACACCCTCACAAACCCCAGACTTGAAGCATTATAGAGTCCATAAAGCACGGACCCCTTCAAACTTCAGTTTTCCTTTCTGCTCCTTCCCCAAAGGTTCTGGAGGATTAAGAGATGGTTTTTTTTGCAGCTCTGCTGAGGCTGTGGTGAAATGGTATTTCCATGAAGCAAGAAGCGCCTGCTGGAGAGGCTCTAGGAAACAGAAAGGAGTGTGCCAGGCCTTGAGGCTGGCCAGCTTCTGATTTCATTTCCTAGCGCTCCCAGGTGCGCCGGCGCTGCTCCCGCACCGTGACCTTTCCATTTCTCGGGAATCATTACTCACGCAGAGGCAATCCCTGCGCTGATGCTCGAGGCAGATAAGCTTCTGCAGAACGCGGCAGTTCTTCGAGCTCGCGGCCAAGCTGTGTTTGCGGAGGTGAAGCTGTGAAAGTCCATCCTGGTGACGTTTGGCACCGAGGGCATTCCAGCAGCGTTGGTTTATTTGCTTTGCTCGCAGCAGGGTATTTATTTCCACTTGTCTGTTCAAACGAAAAAACCTCAGCTCCGTTCTCCTGCTGATTAAATAAACTTCGGGGTTTAACTCCCCACATCATCCCCGGCCCTAGAATCAGAGATATAATTTATATTTTAATCCATCTAGCCATAAAATATTCCCATTGCAAAAATACAGCTACAAAACCCGAGTGAAAATAAACAACTTCCAGTGGCTGCGTTGTCCGTGGGATTGGAAACAATTCTGAGCTCTCTTTGGCCTCTCTCCTCATTTGTTTAAATTTGAATTGTGATTCAGCTGGCTTTTCAGGATTATCTCAGAATAAGCACTCTTCAGGGTTGGTTTTTCTGTTTTCAACACAGAAATCAAAGCCTGCTGTAAATAATACCTGGAGAGTAAATTCTGCCTGGAAAAAAATAATACTTGATAAAACTCTGGAGCAGGTTCATCAAATATTTGCAGATCAACATATTCCACCTGAGGCTCTTTCTGCTGAGAAATTTCTACAAAATCTTACAGAAAGTTAAGATCAAAATTTGGCCTGACTTGCAAACCATGGGTTATAGCAGTACCTATTTATTTTATATTTATTTATATATATTTATTATATCTATTAATATTTTCTATATTTTATATAGATATGTTTTATATAAATATATATCTATAATTATATATATATTTGTATATTAATATATTTATATACCTATTTATTACCATGTAATTATAATAAAAAATCTCAAACCCTGATGCCCAGGAAGAAAAATAGCTAAAAATAGCCTAAAAATACCCAAAAATCACATGAATCTGGTGTAGCAGAGGCTGAAAACAGCAGTGATCAAGTTCAGCAAGGGGAGAACCAATAGCGCTCCAAACCAAAATAATTACAGGAGTAAAAAACTCCGGTTAAAAACATCAGGGATGCTTTCACAAGTTCCAGAGCAGCCAGAACCTGATTTTGCTTTGCTCTCTGCAGAAGCCTCATGAGAAGCTGTGAAAACTCCAGTTTCAGTGAGGCTGTTCACCCACCAGGCTGCTCGTTTTCCTTTAAAATCGAGGAGAAAATCAGAGTTTGTTGTGTTTATTCTCCTTTTTCCCGTCCCTCTGCTAGCCTGGAAAGCGAAGGTGGCAATGGCTAAAGGGCAGTGTGTCAGCCAAGCCTGGCGGGGTCACTCAGGCATTAATTCTTGCCCTTAATTAGTCACCAAAGGCTGTTAAATTCCTGTCCCCGGCAGGAAAAGGTCAGTCTGGCAGCCAGGGCAGGGCTGGGGATGGGTTCTGAGGAAAAGGGAAATCCTGCACCTGATGAGCACAGCAGCGATGGCACTCAGATCGTGTCACAAGGTGCTTATTTATTGACTCATTCTGGGCCCAGCAAACAGCAGAGAAATGACTCTGAAATGTTCCCTAGAAAACGAAAGTCGCTAATTGCCTTTGGCATTATGAAACTTAACCCCTCACGGAATCTCTGGGGTCGCTCCCACCTTGCATTTCCAAATTCCTCCATCACACCCTGGGCTGGGAGGTTTGTCCAACCTAACCTTCACCTGATGCCTTCAGTATTTCTAGATTTTGACTCTTCACGTAGCTGTAACTTGCTGTAGTTCTGTGCTTCTCACAAAGAGCTAAAATCCTCTGTTCCAGCACCTTTGGCCAAACAAGGCTCTCTGAATGCAGATTCAAGGACATATTCATTGCCTTAGGGCCTGAAAATATGTAAATAACTGTGAGATGAGGGGAGCAGGCCTGGGGTGGTGAACATCAGCACCTGAGGGTGGATTGGAGAATTGAGGGCCAATGTGCTAATGGCACAGAAATTATAAATGATAAAGGGCTTATGACCCAGGGCCCATTTTGGGTGTTTTCCCCAATGGGGGACTTTGCTTGACCAAATCTACCGTCAAGGCCTTGAATAAATTTAAACTTTTATACTCCTAATGTGCCTTGGCCTCTGTCTCAGGTAGCCTGTCTTTCAGGCAACACACCGACAACAACAAAAAACAATAACAATAAAAGATTTTTTTAAAATTCCAGCAGCAGAAGCTGTGGAATCCTTTGAAATCAGAATGAGCAGAGCTCTCTTGCTCTGAGAGCAAAGCAGAGCCCTGCAGCGCCGGGGAGGATCTCAGGCAGTTCCTGCATTCCAGGCTGTTCCAGGCAGGACCTCTGTGCTGTGTTTCTCGAGTGGGGGCAGTTCCAGGCTTGCTCAGATCTCTCCCTGCCCGGGGAATGTGAACTCCAACAAGAAGCAGAGTTTGGGCACTTCCAGCCCTGCTCACAGCTATCCGTGCCCGGGGAATGCAAACTCATACAAGGAGCAGAGTTTGGGCACTTCCAGCCCTGCTCAGAGCTCTCCATGCCCAGGGAATGTGAACTCCAACAAGGAGTAGAGTTTGGGCACTTCCAGCCCTGGCAGGCACGGGGTGGGAATGGTTGGGGCTGCGGTTTATGGCACAGGCGGTTCAGATGGAATTAAATCTCACTTTAAACACCAAATTTTAATGGATGTTCTGTTGCACAGCCTTTGGCTGGGGCCTCCAGGCTTTCCAGAGTGTAAAAACTGATCCTTCATTGCAACATCAGAGATTTGTCCAAAGAACAGCAATTTCTGACAATTTCCACACACAGCCCTAACTTTTACAAGCAGATAAATAAATATCTCCTTTCTCTGAAAACCCCTCTCTCACCTCTGGTTTTTTCCCCAGAGTGGCACCCAAAGCACACCAAAATAAGCAAATCCCTCATTTATTGTGTCACTTCAAAGCCCACCCAGCTGCAGGTCTGTGCTGTGAAACACCTCCAAGAAAAATGTGCATTTCCTGGTGCCACAGGAGGTAAGAGCAGATGGGAAAAGCCATCCAGAAACGCTCAGGAATATTTGATTATAGATTTCTCCAGGAGAAAACAGAAGCCTCTGGTGGATCTGGAACACCTCCATCATGGCACAGGCAGGGCTGGGATATCTGCTCTGGGTTAGGAGGGCAAGGTCGCAGAGGTGGAAGTCTCTCAGCCATGGAAAATGTGGCTCTGAGTCCCTTCTCCTCCGCCCTGCAGGGAGCCAGGCTGCCCTCTGCTGTGGGAATCGTGCTGGGTTTGGCACCTCCAAAACCCCCAGAGAACCTTCAAAACCACCTCCTTGAATGGCACTCGGGGTATTGAAAACCAGAGGGGGCAATTCGGTGGTGAATAATTCTAATTTTTTATAGTAAGTGCCAAAAAGAGACTGATTTCTTCACAGCTTTTTGCTATAGACTGAGCAGTTCATGACTATCACATCCCAAAAAACACAAGCCAGCTGATTCCACATTAACAGATCTTCCCTTATGATGAATGAGGACTTTCAAAACCCAGGGTTGCTGAAATTTCAGGTCACAAAGTGTAGGAGCAAACTCTCTGTAATCACAAAAAAAACTTCCCTGGCCAAGGAATATCCAAAGAATATTCCACAGGAATATTCCTTGGACTGGGCACAGACCAATCCTGCTCTGTGACCTGTGGGGCTCAGATAAATCCCATGAATATTTCACACCAAGGTTTTATCTCTCCCCGGCCATGAAATATTCAGCAGCGCAGGAGAGCTCTGCTCACCGTTCTCTGTTACTCACCCACACTTGGAGCTGCTCAGTGCAATAAATCCATGGCCCTTTTCCTCCTCTTTTTCTCTTTTTTTCCAGCCTTTCCTGGTGTCAGAGGGGAGACGCAGCTTCAGAACGATGAGGAATGCAAAAGTGGAATTCACTGCGAAGGAAGAGAACAGAGTCCACCCATTTGTCCAGCAGGTATTTGTGGGTAATTTATCAGAGGTTATTTGTTGCTCATATTCCTCAATGAAAATGAAGTCAAGCTTGAATTTTGATGAATGCTACAGTAATTCTTAGATAATTGATTTGGCTTGCTGAAATTCATATTGTAACAGGTAAAAAAAGCTTAAAAAACAAATGTGGAGCATTCGATTTTATTGCCATAATATTCACATCTCAGAAGAGCTCTTTTGTGCTCTAATTAAACAACCCTGAAATTAGGGAATATTTCGGTTGAAGCAGGATGCATTTAACTGATTTATGACACAAACACACTGCAATATTTAAACTCCAAACACAGCCATTCATCTCCACCACAAACTGCTTTGCTTAATAAAAACTGACAGGAATTTTTTGCCATTCCAAGGCTTTTTCTGCCCCGGAGGGAACGCCGCCCCAGTGCCGTGTCCGCCGGGGACGTTCCGCTCGGAAGGGACAGCACTGCCCTGGCACCACTGCTTGCCCTGCCCCGTGGGCTTCTTCAATGCCAGGCCGGGGCAGAAATCCTGCCTGCCCTGCGGCTCGGAGGCAGCGCAGCCTGCGGAGGGACAGCAGAGCTGTGTGTGCCTCGGGAAGGGCCAGGTGTTCCAGGTACGGCATGGATTCTCATCGATCCGTCGGGATAAATTCACGTTTGGTCCATTCTCACCTTTGCTCTCTCGCTCTGGATGCCTTCAGGATTTTTAGCTTCTATTTTTCGTGTATGTAGCTTTGGTGTGTGGCTCCAGGCTCCATAGAAAGTGCTAAAAACCTCTGCTCACAGCATTTTAGATAAAACTCTTAGTTGGAAAATCCAAGGACACTTCGCTGCCTCAGAGCCCCAAAATATGGAACCAACAGTGAATTGGGGGAGCAAGCTTGGGGTGGTTGCCATCATCACCTGAAGGTGGAATTGGAGAATTGAGGCTCAATATGTTAATGGACAGAACTTATAAAATGTGCAGAACTCGTGACTCACTGTGCATTTTGAGTGTAGCCTCTCGATTGGGCTCTGTCTGCCCTGAATGCACATAAAGGCCTTTAATAAATTAATCTGCTTTTTATTCTCCTAACCTTGTCCGGCCTCTGTTTCAGGTGAGCCCTGCTCAGGCATCACTCTTTATCTCATTTCCAACCACAAAAAAACCACAGGGAAGGGGGTGGGGACACCAGACCCACAAATATTTTGAGTTTTTCGGGGTTTCATCAAAACTCGCCTTTCCCTGGGAGGTTTAGCATGGTGTATGAACATGGAAGGTGCCAGCTCCACTTCCATCAAGTACAGATTTAATTTTGCCTGTTTTAATAAGTGAATGTTAACTTCTTCATGACTTGCATGCTCTTTCCTACTGTGCCCCAGTCTTCTCTGCAAAAATTACATTGAATTACATAAAGACACTTATTTCAAAGTTGCCAGTTCCATTCCCAACCACAGAAAAACCCACAGGGAAGGGGGTGGGGACAGCAGATCTACAAATATTCTGAGTTCCTCGGGGTTGTATGGATCCTCCCCTTTCCCTGGAAGGTTTGTGGTGTATGAAGGTGGAAGTTGGAGATTCCTAAACAAGCCCTGGTTTGAATTTGCAGCCCCGGGACGCCCTCTGCACCTGCCCCCCAGGCTTCAGGAGGTCAGGGAGGGATGGAAGGCTCTGTGTCCAGCAAACCTTCGCTGCCTGCCGGGACTCAGCCTCCCGAAACCAGGAGGGCAAGTGTCTGACCAAGAGAGGATGGAGCCGCTACTGCTCCGAGAAGGTATTGCCCTTCCTGTGCTGGTTAAACACAAAAACCGCGCGGAAAATGCCCCAAAAAGCAAAATTCCCAAGCTCTTCCTCCACGGGGCACAGCCAGCAGGGAAATCAAGAATTTTTTGGTGTTTTCACAGGAGGTTTTGCCTTCCTTTCAGCTTCAGGACGCCCTGGACATTGCTGATGTGTTTCCCTCCTCTCCTCTCCTAGGTCTGTGCTGTCCCCGGGGATTACCGAGGCTATGACAAAGTCCTTGGGCTCTGTGATTGTCACACGGACAGCCTGGAGGAGCTCTGTGACTCCCGGTGCAGACAGCAACAGAAAAACACTCTGCAGATCAGCTGTGCACAGAGAAAAGCTCAGCTTTCCATCACCCACCGCAACGGGAGCAAGGTAAAAAAACAAACTGTGGTGATTGCCACCATCTCCGTGCTTCTGTCAGGCTTTAATCAGAGCAGAGCCTCGTTATTTTTGCTTAGAAAATCATAGAATGCAACAAAAAACACAAAAAATCCCAACAACAAACCACAAAAAAACCCCAAAAAAACCAAAAAAAACCCCCAAACAAACCAACAAAAAACCAAACCAAAAAACCCCCCCCAAAAAAACCAAACAACAAACAAAACCACTGAAAACAAACCTACAAACATTCTTCTGTTACACCCATAGAGTGCTTCTTCTATTGCAACCACGAAAAAATTCAGGTATAAAATCAGAATTATCTTTCTCTCAGACTGCTGTTCCCTTAGAAGACTTAAGGACACTTCTGCCAAGACCAAATTTCTCTTTGGAAGATGTCTGTGCTTTGGGCCAAGGCAAACACACCCACCCAGCACACGTGGTGGAGATGAGTGGTGAGGGAAAGAATTAAATGGGTATTAAATGGGGTTTGTACGCAAAAATCCTTTCCGCGGTGTTTAAAACACAAATAATGAGAAATTTCGATGTTTCTGTGCTGAGAACAGCAATAAAAGTTTGCCACTCCACAAAAAACTTATCCTGCTCAATCCCAGAACATTCAGATGAAATTTCTGTATTTCCAGTAGTGCAGGAAAAGACAAATATTCAGAGATTTCCTCCCATTCCCTAAATGACAATAAACAGAGCTGAAGGAATCCCTCCTCAGGCCCTTTACCTGCACCGATTTATTTCTTGGGATTTAGATTTAAATGTGCTTTTAACCAAGTGGAATTAGAAGCAGTCCAACATTTCCCCCCAGGATTCCAGACCCAGAACAAAAAGCCAAGTTTGCACAGCCAGAAAATCCAATACCAACATGAGGAAAGCCTCGCTCAGCCCTGGGGGCTCTCTGCTTTGGCCAAGCCAAGCTGCTGCATCAAGCAAACCCTAAAAGCTTTGAGTAACGTTTTAAAGATTGCCCCAGAATGAGGAGAATGCACTAAAAATTATCCATTTTGGGCTTGGAGTTTGCAAGTCGTGCTTGGGGGCTTTGCTGAGCAGGTGCTCCAGAAGGAAAAGCAAAATTCAAAGTAAAATTTGCACTGAAAATCAGAAATGACCTTTTTTTTTTTTTTTAATACCACTTCAGGGAAAGGATTTTTGGGGGTGTATGACCCTGACCCTCAGGCATTTCATGACTTCATCACACTGAACGAGGCTTCATCACTTCAGAAAAGGAGTGCTCCCTCAGCAGCAGCTCCAGGTGAGCTCTCCTGCAGGATTTCTCCTAAATCCTCAATTTGATTTAAGGCAGATTCTCCAGGATTTAATTGTGCTGTGTCAGGGGCACACAGCCCCGGAGGGCACCTGCAGGAAACACCACAGAATTCCTCCAGAAAACAGCAATTATGTCTCTAAATAAGCAGAATTAAATGCATATACATACTGTTCCTGTTGTGCTGCTGGGGTTTTTCTGGTCCCGTTTTCATTTTTGGGCAGACCTGGGGTAGTGGGAGGTGTTCCTGCAGAATGAGATGAGAAGAATGAGATGAGCTTTAAGGTCCTTTCCAACCCAAACCATTCCAGGATCCTCTGTTTCTCATTTTCACACAGCAAACCTAATTCTGGAAATGAAAATTTACAAACACACAGCTTGATTATAAACATAAAAAGGAATTTCTGCCTCCTGTGTGCTGTCACAGAGCATCCTGGCCACGAGGAGTGCAGGGAGCAGAGGCTGAGACCCCACAATTCCACATCCCAGACCCCATTTCTGGGCATCCTCAACCCCATCACCTGCATCAGTGAGAACGTGACCCTCATGTTCATCGTCTCCAGGGAGCATTTCCCGGTTTATGACGTGTGAGTACAAATGGGAATTCAGAAAAAACTCAGCCAATGCACTTTTGCTTCAGTTAGAGTGAGCAAAAAGAAATTTTCCACTTTTTTGCAACATAGAATTGAAAGAAAACATCACTAGGAGCAGTAAAATTCTCATTATTAAACATAATTCAATGTATTTCTCACAGAGAAGACTGAGGCACAGAAGGAAACAGCATGCAAGTCATTAAGAAATTAGCATTCACTTATTAAAACAGGCAAAATGAAATCTGTACTTACTGTTCCTGATGCCTTGGGGGTGTTTTTCTGACCTGTAAAGGCTCCCATAACATTTCTGCACCGGAAAATGAAAATTGCTGCTCCTTGGGGTTGATTTCTGTATTTATCTGGGGGAGAGGTGGTTGGAGCAGGGCAAAGCAAAGCTGGGTGAGGAAACACCAGAACTGTGTGGACATTTCAGTGCCTAAAATGCCATTTATGCACCTCAATTTCCTGCTGAGAGGAGCCACAGCTCCACCTTTACAAACCTCCACCCCAACCCTGAGCCCACACCGAAAAACAACAACAAAACCAAAAGCAGCGATGAGAATTCTCTGTACTTTCCCTCCCAGGAACAACCTGTACAACACAAACGCTGAGTTTGACTGGGGAGATTTCCGCAGCCTCGGGGAGGGACTGAGAGAGAGCTCCCAGAAATTCCTGCTCTTCCCTTTCCAGTTCCAGGCCCCCGGCGCCTATGTGCTGCGGCTGAGCAGCCATCGGCACAAGAGAATGGTTTGTAGCCCGAAATCCTGGATTGTTCTTTTAATTCCCCTCTTGGAAAAGCATTTTCTGTCCCGGCTGAATGTCTGGAATCTGTAGGAATAACGGCGAGTGTCTTTTGTATGGCAAACAGAAATTAATAAAGGAGTTTGTTTCTGGGAAAGGCTGCCATTCCTGTAAAATTCGGTTCTGTGAGAGACAAAAAAATGAATTTAAATCCCGAAAAATACAAAACAGGGTGCAGTGAGACAAGGCTGGGCTGTCTGTCTGTCCCACAGGGTGACGTCCCCTGGGTCACAGTGCCATTCCTGTAAAATTCGGTTCTGTGAGAGACAAAAAAATGAATTTAAATCACAATAAATATGAAATGGGATGTGGTGAGATGAGGCCAGGCTGGCTGTCTGTCCCACAGGGTGATGCCCCTGGGGGACAGTGCCATTTCAGTAAAATTTGGTTGTCAGAGACAAAAAATTAATTTAAATCATGATAAATACAAAATGGGGTGCAGTGAGCTGAGGCTGTCCGTCTGTCTGTCCCGCAGTACGTCAGGGTGATGTCCCCTGGGTCACAGTGCCATTCCTGTAAAATTTGGTTCTGTGAGAGACAAAAAAATGAATTTAAATCCCAATAAATATGAAATGGGATGTGGTGAGATGAGGCCAGGCTGGCTGTCTGTCCCACAGGGTGATGGCCCCTGGGAGACAGTGCCATTCCTGTAAAATTTGGTTCTGTCAGAGACAAAAAAATGAATTTAAATCCCGATAAATACAAAATGGGGGGCAGTGAGAGGAGGTTGTCTGTCCCGCAGTACGTCAGGGTGACGTCCCCTGGGTCACAGTGCCATTCCTGTAAAATTTGGTTCTGTGAGAGACAAAAAAATGAATTTAAATCATGATAAATATGAAATGGGATGTGGTGAGATGAGGCCAGGCTTTCTGTCTGTCCCACAGGGTGATGCCCTCTGGGTCACAGTGCCATTCCTGTAAAATCCAGTTCTGTGAGAGACAAAGAAATGAATTTAAATCCCGATAAATACAAAATGGGGTGCAGTGAGCTGAGGCTGTCCGTCTGTCTGTCCCGCAGTATGTCAGGGTGATGCCCCCCGGGGGACAGTGCTACGAGCAGGGGCCCTTCCTGCCCAGCAGCCCCAGGTTCGCTGTCCAGGTGGGACTTGCCCCGAGAGGAGAGCTCATCCTGCAGCCAGACCGTGCGGCCATGGCTGGGGCGAGCGCCGGACTGCTCCTGCTGCTCGCAGCCTGCCTGGCGCTGCCCGTGAGTACAAATCACAAATTGTTGTTAGAGAATATTGTAGATTTTATGCACTGAACTCACCATTTATCTGTTCCCTCAAGCATCGCCTGTAAAGCCGAAAATCAGAATAAATTGTAACTCAAAAAATTCATCCCTGGTTCATAAACCTCTCAAAGACATTTGAGGTATAGATGAATTTCACTCTTGTTTTCTGATTCACCAATGAGATAACAATTAATTTTTTTTCATGGCTGACCAAAACAAAGAAGACATAAGTAAGTACTCTTTTTACCAAAAAACTCATGAATGGATTTCTAAATTTTTTTTCACCATTCAGGTTTGCCCTCCTTATTCAGACAAAAGTGACCACAACCCCCCTGAGATCAGATTCAAACCCAAGTTGTTCCCTCAGACTGTAAAATACAAAAAAAGTCATTCATTTTTTTTCCTAGCAATTCTAAATTCAGTAGGATTTTTTTTTCCTGCAGCCAGAATCCTGAGGTAATGATAGAAAATGTGATTTATTCACCCAGCAGATAATTACACTTCCTTCCCCTTGTTTGCAGCTGGGATCACTAATTCTTCTGGTTCAGAAGCAATTAATGATTATCAATAATTAGAAACCAGACTCTGGGGGTCTTTGCCCCACAGGTTGGTGAATGAATCCCATTAATGGGAGATATAAAAATAAGAAAAGGCAGCGATGTGATGATTTTGCTGTGTTTTGCAGCTCCTGTGCCCAGGGCTGGGCTGGGCACTCAGGGGCAACCCTAGCCCCACGTTCCGAAGGCAACAGCTCCGCTACAGCCTGGACCGATTTTCCTCCAAAATCCCAACTGTGTTCCCCGTCAGGAAATGCCATCCTTCACTGCAGCACGAGCCGGGCACAGGTCAGAGAGCAAAAATCCCAAAAATTCAGGAACGGAACCCAAAACCCTGTGTTCAGCACTGCTGAATTCCATGATTTATGGGCATTTTTTGCCATGATTTACGGATTTTTTTTTCCATGATGTACAGCCTTTTTCCCCATGATTTATGGACTTTTTTTCCATGATTTACAGGCTGGTCCGAACCAGCCTTCAATGAAAGAAAAGGCCCAAATTAAAAAATGCCAATTCCCTTTCCAGGCTGTGTGCTGAGGAGAGCAGAGCCCTGGGAGCCTGAGGGACACATCGACCTCGAGGCCTTTGACACCAAAGTTTTCTTTGAGCTGCTGCTGAGACAGTCCCACTCTGTCACCGCCACCCTGGGCCACTTCAAAGAGGAGGTAAATCATGGTTCTGATTTTTTTTAGAAAAGCCTAAGCCAGGTCATTGTGCCCGTTCCCATTATTTCATTAACCCCTGAATATTAGGTAGACACTTTATGTCAACTTTCATCTGTTTAGAAAATGATAAATGAATATATCCTCGTTTGATTAAGCATTTTCTTTGTACACTGTAAAAGTGGGAAGAGCACTGACCTTGAGGTAGAACATTTTGGTTTCCTTGAACTGACAGAATTTTTGGAAAATGACTTCATCTTCCACCTTCAATTTTTCATCTGTACAATGAAAAAAATGGATTTCCTACACTGGAGAGCTGCAGGTTAAACTGAGGAGAAATTAATAGATGAATATCTGAGTGCGTTATTTGAATTTTATAATAAATTTCTCAGCTGAAATCGATGGGAGAGCATTTCACAGCCCAGACATGAACGCACCTGTGGCACTCCTGTGACTCCGAGCGAGGTTTAGAGGACAGCAGAGGGAGCTGGACCCCAGCAAGCACTGCAGAAAAAAATAACACGGAAAAATCATCATTCCCTAATCTGAGCCATAGTGGCTTTACTGTGTTTGCACCTAAAATTGAGCCCAGTTTGGGTTTTATTCCATAAAGAGCTGTTTATTGTGCAGGGAGACCCCACCAGCCCCAAATTATCCCTTCTCTCCCGATATAATCCTTTTATTTTTTTTTTATTTTTCACCTCAGGTAAAAATCCTGTACCACAGGGTAATGAATGAAATTTCCTCACTGAAAAACCTTTGGATAAAGGCTCTGAGCATCCCAGGAAAGGGAGAGGATGGCGAGAGCACAGAGAGCTGCAGAAAGGCAAAGCAGCAGGTAGAGCTCAGCTCAGCAACACTCACACACAGAATGAAAAAAGTGAATTTGCACGCGGAATGAAAAAAGTGAATTTGCACGCGGAATGAAAAAAGTGAATTCTCTTCTAGAAATTTTAGGTGTGGTCATGCAGGATGCCACTTTCAGCAGAGTAGATATTTAACATTTTATAGGGTGAAAAACAATTAATTGCAATGTCTATAAACAAGAGGTCTTTACATCATTTAAAGCTGCTGCTATTGCTTCGTGCTGACAGAAACATCTCTGAAAAATTATTATTTTCTCAGAGGTTTCAGCTTTAAAAACAGCATGAATTTATCTGATTGAATGTGCTGCAGCTTCTATTTTTCCCATCTGAAGGTGTTTACATTGTCATTTGTTACACTGAATCTTGTTCACACATTTAATTTGCATTGAAATGTACACAACAACTCAATTATCTAAATATTTATGGTTACGAGAGATACATTATACCTCATGCTGAGAAATTGTCATTTTCACTCTAAGGTGCATTGTAACCAAAAGTTACATTAGAACAATTGAAACCAAAATATTTTCTTTGAATCAAAGCTCCAGGAATGAAACCTTTTCACACCTTGAGAACAAAAACAAACTCATGGTTTCACTTGGAAAAACGCTTGGGCAGCACAGCAAGGAGCTGCAAAAGATAGAAATCATATTTAAGGATTTGTTTTATCGCTTGCTAAAAGGATCCCCGGAGTTATGAACTTGCTCAGATCCTGAGTGACAACAAGAAGAGTTGTGGAGGCTGAATCCAAACTTAAATTTTTGGGGGGAATATATTTGAGGGAATTCTCAGATATCCAAACACAGCAGGCAAAGGTCTCAGATCTATTTCAAAGCACTGAAAAACCTTTTAAATTACCGAGGCAAAGTTCTACAGCATCTGATTGAGTTCCTAGCATGGCTATGAACTGATAATTTCAGTTTTTCAAGAAAAGACAACGAATGCCAGAATATTTGATTTTGTAAAATTCTATTTTTGGCAGGAATCAAACTGTGCCTGCTCTGTGCTGTTTCAGGCGCTGTTCCCTGGGGCACCACAGGCCTTGGAAAGCTCTCAGAGCACAGGATTTTATGGCCTCGGTGGGGTCTCAGGTAATGCATGGGGGGCGATCCCACAAAAACTGATCCCACTGCTCCGGTCTGCGGTTCAGGCGCTGGAGGAACACAGAAAAAATGGTTTATCCCCTGAGACACCAGGTGAGAGAGAAGAGAGAGGTACTGCCACTTACCTTCTTTTATTCTTATAATATTTCAACTTCAGATCCAGAAGTTTCTCCCTCTCACAGCTGAAAATCAGACTTTGGTCACATTTTGTTAAAGATCTCCTCGGACACAAAGGGAAATTTGTGTAAATTTGCCAGAGGATGGGATAAGCCATGAAATCCTCTGTAAGACTCGGTGTCTCTCGCCAGACCTCCCCAAAATTAAGGTAAATTTTGAAAAACAATTAATTTCTTGCAGAAAATCGATTGCCTCCTGTTTCTTCCCCAGGCTACTCCTCAAGGAGCACTTTGAAAGCCTCTGCTGCTCACACAGAGGCATCAAAAACTGAGAAAAATTGGGAAACTCCAACTCCTGTGACATCCCCTGCTCTGCTCCCTTCCCCTTCCCAAAGGATCCGCCTCGTGCAGCGAGAAATGCAATCAAGGTGAGAAAACCTCGTCAATCCTTACCTGCCACTGAATTTCTAATCACAAAACTTACCTTATTTGTGAGTTCTCTCCTCAGGAGGTTTCTCCCTGGGGCCAGTGCATGGTTTGAGCGGAGATTGTGGTTTTAGATTTCCTGAGATTCGCAGAAGTTGGCAGAGGAAGCAGGCAGATGAACTCAAGATGGCGAAAAGAGAGACTTTATTTACAAAAAGCTCTTTATATATCCATTAATAATCTGGCAACTATTGGTCAGCAGGGAATCCACCTCCTAAAACCATCGGTCACAGCTATACAACACCTAGGACCAAACACAGAGATTAAGAAAGTACAAAAATGCAGCTTAGCTCTATTCTCCCTGAGAAAGAAGAGAAAGATTTCTAAAACAGTGCAACTACACGGAGATCTCTGATCTCCAGGTGTGGCTGAGGGAGAGAAGCTCTGGTGGCAATAATTGTGGGAAAGCAGAGGAATTTCCAGGCTGTCTGTGCACATCTGGCTGCAGGTTCCTCTGGGAGAAGCACAGCTGGGAGAGGGCACAGCTGGAGATGTCCTTGCTGGCAGAGGAGATGGGCACTGTCTGCTCCTTCTTGGAATCCTCCAAGGAACGCCGCGAAGGAAATGGGGTGAGGTTGGCCCTGTGCCATCTCAGCACAAAAATAAAGTTTCCCCCTTCCTTACCTGAATTCCTTTCAGTTTTCCCGCATTGCTTAAAAAAGATGAAGCAAATGTTTATTAGAGAAGGAAAAAAATGTTCTGATTATGGCAGAGCAAAACAGAACGTGATTTAGTTTTCCTCTCTCAAAGGAAACGGCATAAATTCATCTGATTGAATGTGTGCTGCAGCTTCTATTTCTCCCACCAGAAGGTGTTTATGTTGAAATTTGTTACATTGTGTCTTTTTCGCATATTTAATTTGCATTGAAACATAGACAACAACTCCATTGTATAAATATTTATGGTTAGGACAGTGACTTCCAGTGACTCTTGGGTATCTAACCCCACTGAGGGCACTTAAATGAACAGGGATTTCGAATTTCTGGCAGAGTTTTTCACACCTCAGGCTCAATTCTCACATACCTGGCGCTGCTGATCCTGCTCAGTTGGGATGTCTGTGATTGCAGGGGGAACAGAGCAGGAGGGGCAGCCTGGATTCCCTCCTGGAGGAGCTGGCACAGCACCACAGCCAGGCTGGGCAGGCCCTGCTCCAGAAACACCTGCAGGAAACCCAAAATTCCGGCCTCAGCCCCCAGCTGACCGTGCCTGAGCAGCCCCGAAATTTCCTGCAAGAACTCCCACAGCAATTGTCCTTCTGTCTGCTTGGCTTGCCCAGCCCGGACTGGGACTTTGGCCAGCAGCAGGTGAGTTTGGGGCATTTTTGGGGTGTTTTTGTCACCTCGGAGCTTGGCAGGAATGGATGTCACCTCCCAAGGGTGGCACGGACACAGAGCTGCCTTTGGGTGTTGTGCGGTTATCAGAATTCCAGAAATCTAAATGTTCATGGGGTCCTTGGGAGCTGAACTTCTCTGGTCCTGCTGACCACAGTGCCCTTCACTGGGGTAAAAAATCCCCACTTTTTTTACCTTTTCTCAGCAGAACCATTCCTGGGAGGCCGAGTGTTCCCCAGACCCCACAGCTCAGCTGCTCCAGGTCTCAGGGGTGAAGATTGTGAAGCTGGAAGCTCTGAGGCAGAGGTGTCTCTACAGAGTCCTGGATCTCTACAGCCACCTCCAGGTAGAGGCATTTTGGGATTTTCCTGCCTCACCCCTCCCTGCATGAGCCTCTCATGGAATTCTGAATCCACAAATGCCCACCCAGCCAAAAATCCATAGGATTTTTGCAAGGATGCAAGAATGGAGCAGAACCCACCCTTGAAATCCCTGTAATTATTCCCAATGCTGGGTGGAAAAAAGTTCATTTCTATGAAAAAACCTCCATTTTCTCCATCACTCTGCTCATCCATCCCAGACTGGGGCTTGTCCAGAAGGCGTGAGGAGGATCCTGAATGGTTCTGGGTGCCGAAATCGAGGGGAAGCAGCAGCGCAGGAGGCGGCGGAGGGCAGCGAGGAGCAGCAGGTGGCCCGAGCTGGGCATCTCCTCCGGCAGCACCAGCAGCTCCTGAAAGGGTTAACCACAGAATCGGAGACCGAGCTGAGGAAAATGCAGGCACAGCTCGGGCTGGAGCTGCAGACACACACAGAGGAAAAGGTAAAACATTGGGATTGTCATTTATTAACGGCCCCACGGAGGGGGAGGCTGCGGGGAAAGCTCTGCCCTTGGTATTCTAGCAGTGTTTGATGGGATTTGGGATTATTTAACTCAAAATCTCAAGGGAAACTTTTTAAAGTCTCCTTGGAAATGGATGGATTCCCATAATTTTCAGGGCAGTTCATTCCCCCCCAGATTTCTCTCTTCAAATTAGAACGGAAATCTTCTTTCTCAAATCGGTCAGATATTGTAATGGTTTGGTTGTCTTTTAAATTTTTTTTTCCCTCCCAGCTAAAAGCCCAAGAAACACAAATGATCCAGGAGACCAAAGGAGAGAAATTTGGGGATCTGGTGGTCTATGCCCTCCTGTCCCAGAGACACCTGAGGCAAACGGTGACTCTGCTCCAGGATTGCCACAGGCTCAGGAACATCGCCCTGAAATCCCAAAAGGAGGGCACAGGCCTGGAACACCTCGAGGTGGAAGTAAAATTCTCTTTTTTTTGGCTTAAAATTCTCCTTTTTAGGTTCAAAACCTAGAGGGTGATGCTACAAAACTTTACAAACTCTCAGGAATTGGGGCTGTTTATAGAAATGTTCCTACAAATGAAGCTGACTCTAGATTAAAGTATATTAAACTATTTTTTAATGCCAAAAATATATTTTACCATTTTTCAATGCCCAAAACCTATTATACTATTTTTAATGCCAAAACTACCCAGGGATTATCTACTAAAAATCAGACACTTCAGATCCACTTTCAACACAGATTTCCATAAGGTTCCTTAGAGAATCATATATTTCTTTTCAGCAGTTATAGGTTTGTTTTTTGGGTGTTTATTAACAACAAAAATAAAGGACTGCCAGGTGTTTTTACCAAATCTCCACTGCTTTTGACTACATTTTCAGGAGTCTGACCCAAACCTGTCCACTCAAGATATTGTGTGGAAATTAAAATATCGAAAGGAGATTTGTGCATTTCAGGTTGTATTTCACATGACCAACTTATCTTTTAGGATTTCTCCATGGATGGTGACACCAGGGACATTTTGCATCTCCTGGAGGACAATTCAGAATATTTACTCTTAGTGTTGGAATTTATACAAACTGCAAGATTATTGCAGCTGAGAGAAACCCAGTTCCAGGAAATGGTCAAGAGCTTAAAAAACTGCACCCAGGAGGTAAAATCCAAAATATATTTCTTTGCCCTCTTATTCCGAAAATAATTAATAATTGCTATTCTTACCGCGCAAAGGACTTTGTTCTCCAAGTATCAAACTTCTCACAGGATTTTGGGTGTTTTTTCTTAATTTGCAGTTTGTGAATGAAGTAAACACAACCCACGAAGTGAAAAACTTCAGGGAGCAGAAGATGAGAAGGCTGAAGGAGCAGCTGAAGCACCACCTGGAAAAGAAAAGATCCGAGAATATTTCAGGAAGTTTTGATACATTTAAGGTTAGAAAAGGGCAAATCCCAATGGTTTTTAATTGAACAGGCATAGGACATAAAATTAATGGTACAATGTTAATGAGACCATGACTGCAGCTGAATTAAATTATGAAATTCAAAATAAATATGTGAAGAAAATGGTTAAAAGTAGACAACAGGAATGGGGTACTTTCAGAAGCTGGAAAGGGATGGAAGAACAGCTGTCAAAAGTAGGTTATACCCAAAACGGTGGATTTGGGGTTTTTTGAGGTGTTTTTTTTGCTGATTGTGAGGATTGGTGCTCCTGACCTTGTCTAACAGAGCTCATCCCCAGAGAGGCCGAGGAGGTGAATGGATTTTTACAGCACTGCTTCATCCCTTCCATTGCAGAGTCTGATGGAGGAATGCACCGAGAGAAAACCTTCCTTGGGAAAGGATTTCCATCTGGATTTGGTGAGAATGGGATTAGGAGGAGATAAAAAAGGAGAAACGCACCAAAGCAGCCATTCCCCATCACACAGCTCCCAGTTCTCCCAGGCCCCAGGGACACAACCAAAGGCAGAGGATCTGCTCCTCTCGTTCCTGACGGAGAGTAAGTCAAGGAATTGGAGTGCCCTGGGATTGTTTTTTGATATTGATGCATTCCCTGGGGGTCCCTGATGGAAATGAACAGGGGAGGGATTCCAATACACTTCTATGGTTTGAAATCTCTTCCAAAAATTTGATATTTAGTAAAAAAAAAAAAAAAAAAAAAACCAGCAAAATAAAACATAACTTTTAACAGTTCATTTTTAGACTGAGGCCCAAACACTGCGTAGGAAAGTCAAAATCAGCTCTCGGAAAAAGGAATGGATGCAAACCCCTGTGGAATTACGCCAGATAATGCCTGAAAATGTCATTTTCTCACAGGTATCAAGGTGCTGAAGCAGGCAGAGCACCTGATGGCCTCCAGGATGGCCCTGCTGAACCCTCAGCTCCCTCCTCTGCCAGGTAAAAACTCAAAGTCATTTCGACTTTCCTTTCTTTTCCTGCCACCATTTCACCTCACCTACAAAACTCCAAGTGAGAAAACTTCGCACAAAAAAAACAGCGAGAAATGAATCGTTTGGGGAAACAATATTTCTATACTTCTTCGCACAGGCGATGAAATTAAGTGTGAAAAATCCTCTTTTCTCCTCGGCCTCCTGAAGGAGGTGAGCGATGAGCTCCGAAGTCACGCGGTGGCAGCTGGGCTGGGACAGAGCCAAAGGCTGGAGAAAAGTAAATTTTCCCTCTTTTCCTTCTCATCAAACAGTCAGAATTGTGTGTAAGTGGAGGATTTCTGTCTCATCCTTTAGGCAGCTCTTGATTTTAATCAGATTTTGCTGCACAGATGCCTCCCCTTGGAGGAAGGGCTCTACCAGTGAAGAAAATCACCTGAATTTGCTGCTCTGAGCCACACATAATTAATATCAGTTTTCCAGACCTTAATTATGAGAAATTTCTCTAGGAAAAGAAAAGTTTTGGATATTTCCTTCCCCATCCTTATAATAACTCCTCATGCATCAGTAGGGATTCACCTCACTTTGGACAATGTTATAATAAACACGAGAAATGCAATATTTTATCCATTTGTGTTGAAGTGTTACAGCTTGGACAAACAAAATGCAAATAGAAATCAATTAATTAAAACAGAAATCAATCTGTTCTTGCAGCAGAAATGACTGCTGAGGGTGCTGAGGATGCCTCGGGGGCTCGGGAAGGGGAATTGGCAGCAGTGGATCCTGCAGCCCTTTCCCCCAGGGAGTTTGTGGTGTTCCAGTACGGCCTCTCCATCCTGCGCCTCCTCGCATCGCACATCAGAGTAAGT
The DNA here is from genome assembly GCA_036785705.1 of Acanthornis magna. Lineage (NCBI taxonomy): Eukaryota > Metazoa > Chordata > Aves > Passeriformes > Acanthizidae > Acanthornis > Acanthornis magna. The sequence continues at coordinate 1,608,779 of JAWUZG010000038.1, forward strand.
GTTTAAAATACCGAGAATCCACAAAACTTACCCAAAAATCAGTTCTTTGCAGCCAACAGGTGCAAAGTGTGCACCAATACAAGGTGGAATCAATTAGAGAATGACCAAAATGCCAACACTAGGAATTAAATTCCATTTCTGTCCTCTCCACAACGGCACAGAATTGTTTTTGAGCCCACAGGATCCACAGTGAGTTCTTACATTTGTTTTTTCCTGGACACATCACTTGGGAAATGAGGAACGAACGCCTGCATTACATTGTGTGAGAAAACAAATCCCCTTTGGAACTCAGAACAAGGATTCGCTCACTTTCTCTGTACAGTTCTTGGCACAGCTCTGGGGAAACTCTCCAGGGTGTTTTGTAACAGTGTTAAATAAATAAATAAATAAATAGATATAATAATAAAAATTATAAAAACATAACATAAAACCAATATAATATAAAATACATAAATCAAAATATACACATATTTATATGCGTGAATATACACATGTTTAATATATATATGCATGTTTAATATCTAGACATAAAAATTAAAATAAGTCAATTTGACGTCAACAAGTCAATAAATCAATACAAATGAAAAAATAAAAATAAAACCCTGACCACACCCAGAGCTCCAGGAATGCAATACACATTTACTTAACTTTAAAAGTGGCAAGAGGAAACCCTAAGGTTTCTCAAACTGTCTCCATTTCCACGTGGATTTGGTTTTGGTTTCAAGTACCCACTGCAAATCAGAGCTGGCGTTTAAATGAATTTACAGCCCATGAACCCCTGCTGTACTTCAGTACTCACAGCAGCATTTTCCCTCTCTTTCAGGCCCCCGAAGTCACCCTGGGCATCGCCTCCAGCCTTCCCTCAAGCCCTGCCCCAGGCAACGCCTTCAGCAATTCTTACTTTTACCAGGTCTGTCCACTCCACATCCATGAAATATTGATGTGTCCATCGAGGTCCAGGACTGGGGGGCAAAATGAGAAGCGCTAAATGTTTTCTGCAAGTCACAAGAGGCTCGATGCTTCCTAGGGAGAAAAAAAAAAATTATATAAGAAATCATCGAATGTTAATAATCTCCAGACGGATCTGAGCACAAACCTAACAGAGCAATGTTTAAACTCATATTTAATGTGAGGGTTATAATGCTTAATAAAGCACATTTATTAAATCAGGTCTGATTTTCCAGTTTCGGGTGTCCAAGTTCGACCAATATTCATTTCCACTGAATTCTCCCTAGGTCAGCTTTACAGGAGGCAGAGTATCAGCATTTTACTTACTATAATTAAATTACAGGCCACTATAATTAAATTATAACATCTGACTATTTAGTGCCATTTCTTCCAAGTTTTCTAAAATTCATAAAACATAAACCTGGCTAGAGCAGAGAAGAGAGGAATGCTTTAGATTCACATCACAGATTGTTAAATGAATTTTATAACCATCCTGTGCACACTGATGACATATTGATTATTGATTGGAATCCTCGGACTCACCTCAAACTGAGGAATATTTGCATCAGCTGAACCAATTCCTGCTGTGCCCTCATCCCAGCTGGGAATATCCATTTTTTCTCAGCATTCCAAGAAGAAGCTGTTCATCCTGAGGGACTGCCTGGGCTCCGTGGGAGGTTTCCTGCTGCTCCTCGTGCGCTGCTGGGCTCACGTCACCGCCGGGGAGCTCGGCCACGACACCGAGCCCACGGTCCTGGGGCTCTTCCACCAGGTACAGCCAGGTTTGCTGGGTGTAATTACATGAATTCCTGGGGAAAATTCTTATTTAAAATATAAACGGTTAACGCTGCCAGAAGTGGGAATGTAAAAACCACACCATTCCATTCCAACCAGCACTTCATGGGAGAATTCAACAGCAAAAGCTCTTCTTCCATCATCACAGTCCCAGCTCAAAACACAGAGAAATTCACTGGGGGAAAAAAGAACTGGAATTTTGAACTGGGATTTTCCCTCCCAACGCTTTGATGTGATGCAGGTTCTCAAAACCTCTAGGGAAAATCTTTTTATTTCTATGTTATTTTATTTTCCCCCAGGCACTCGAGGCTTGTCTCAGTGAGATGTTCTCCCTCAGGCTGCAGCTCTCAGCCTCTCCCCCGGGGAATAAATCCCAGCGGATAAAGCAGATACTGCTCAAGGAGGAACCCTTCTCCAGGGAGGAAATAAACCTCATCTCCCAACTGTTTGAAGTGAGAGTGAAAAGCCTCACTGACCTGGAAGCCTTTGAGAAGGTAACAAGAAAAATCACAAGATCTCGTTGGAAAAAAAAAATAAAATCACCATTCCTATTTTTTTTTTCTTTTTAAATTAAATAGTTCATAAAAACCCAGTTGGTCCCAGATGACTCTGCTTAAGCAGGAAGGTTAAAATAAATTATTTAACTTTGTTCAAGGCAGTAGGTCAGCATAAAAAAACACCACCATGAAAAATATATTTAAAGAGTCTATGAAAAGGCTTTTAAAATTAACATTTATCTGCTGTCTCCACTTCTGTGTTTGTGAAGAACCTCTTGCTCCGTGTGAAATCTGAGGAACCGCTCAATGCCAAGGGGCTGGGGATGAAAAAAGAGCATTTCCTTCACAGCAGCAGTAGAAGGAGGGCATGGTGAGAATAACTTGCCAGGAGCTATTATTTACCATTTCAATTTACCATTTCACCGTTTCAATTTACCATTCCCCCATTCCAATTTACCATTTCCCCATTCCACCATTTCCATTCACCACTTCACCCTCGTGTACAGTGAATTCCATCTTTCTGGTTTGTTCCTGTGAAGAGCCTATAGATAAAATTTTAATGCTGGTATTTCTTCCCCTCTCAAATTGAACATTTTCCCTGTTTTTTTGGGTTTTTTTTAGCTCAGGAGAGGAACCTGTCACTTCCTCGGGCCCTTCGGAACTGGAGGATAAAGTAGATGCATTAACAGAGGAGCTGGTGCACATTTTCGAGGATGAACTGCAGTTTTTAAGCAGCAAAGGCAATGAAGATTTGCTCTCTTATTACCTTGAAATCACCAGTTTGGAGAAGGAGAGTTTGGTACAACAAATAAATGCATTAGAAGAGGAAATAGCCCAGGGCAGAAAGTTGTGATGATGCTCAAAAACTTTGTGGTTTGGCTTTCTCCTCTGCATTTGGCTTCAAGCCAAAGAAAATCTCCTGTTTTTGCTTTAATTATTGTGTATTTTTCCTCTCCGTCCTAAAGGCTCATTAAATCAGGAGTGAAAGCAGCGTGGTGATTTAAGTGACAAGACTTTGGCAGGAATAATTGACATTTCTGGCCACATCCAAGGGGGGAAAGAAATATTGCTGCAAAAGCCCAGACTCAGAGTTTCCAGGAACAGGAGCAAAATATAGACTTGCACAACCCTCAGCGTTAAATAAATTATTCTTTAAAATAATGCATCACTCCAGGAGGTGTTCTGAGGCCTCTGTGGCTGAGAGTTGCACTTTTCTGATTTTATGACACAGCAAAAACTGAACCTCCAGTGACTCGGGTTAATTATATCTGCACAATTAAAGTGCAAGAAATATTGTTCTCCAGCACTGAAGGAACTTCTGAAGTGCCCATATTTCAGCTCGGTGCCACCACCCACCCAGGAATGTAGTCCTGCGCTGTCCAAGACCATTCCTGCTCTTAAACCTGGGGAATCCTTCCAAATTCAAGAGCCAACCCCCAAAAAATATTAAATATTTTGCAGTGAACCATCAGCAGCCTCCAGTATCAATAAAAAGCAAGTGAGGGCAGAGCAGAGTCACTCAAAACTCATTTTTTCCCCATCAGTACAAACTCACGAGGCACAGGACAATCCCGGAATTTCTGTAAGACATTAAATACCCTCAGCATTCCTGCTGCTCTGGTTTAGATCTTTGCTCACAACACCTCTGCCAGAAGGAAGCAAAACACTTTTCAAATCAGTCTGAGGGATGTTTTTATCTTCCTCTATTTTCCACCAAAAACCTTTTGAAGGCCCTCCAAGGCACCACCAGCAGATGGCTTGGATAAAAAAACCATCAGTAATTTTATTGATATCTGCATTTCCTTTTTAACTCACAAAAAGAGTCTCACATTACATCTTCAATCTTACATTAACATCAACTAAAAACATCTAAAAACCACAACAACCCCCCCCCAAAATGTCCATATATACAGAGGCAGGGTCAGACAGTGAGTGCTGTTTTGATGTTTGAGGTTTTGCAGTGCCAGGCTCCAGCTCAGCCCAGCCAGGGCCCCAAAAAGCCAAAAGCAGCCCCAGCTCTACCTCTTGGTGTTGATCCAGTGGTACCTGTCCACCCGGGGGCCCGCAAAGGCAGCCATGGGTCTGTAGATCCTATAGGCTCTGTGCTGGCCATAATGGGAGCCCTCGGCCATGTAGGGCTTCCTGTGCAGGTGCTGGCACCAGGGCTGCGGGACCTTGCAGAAGTCACTGAACTGAGCAGCGAGAGAGGAAATGTTGAAAGGGGCCGGGGAAAAATGCTGGGGAAAGGGGGCCGGGGAAAAATGCTGGGGAACTGCCAGCCCTTCAGAATCCTACACATTCCTTCCTCGGGAAGCCTGGGGAGTGAGTAGGGGATCCTACAAAGCTTCACCCCACTCACAGCATCATTGGGGCTGGGAAAACCTCTGAGATCAAGGGCAGCTGGTCCCTGACCCATGTCCCCAAGGGCCACGGACACACATCTTCTAATCCCCTGCAGGGTGGGGACTCCATCGGGGTGGTGGTCACCCTCCAGATTTCTCCTTTCAGAGGAGAAATCCAACCCAAACCTCCCCTGGATCACCTTGAGGCCATTTCCTCTCCTCCTGGCACTCGTTCCCCGGGGGAAGAGCCTGACCCCACGTACTGTGAACCCTTTTTTTGGGGGGAACTGTGGGGTGAGGAGCTCCCCCCGATCCCCAGTGCCGCCCCCAGCTCACCTGGTACACCTGCTGAACCCTTTTTTGGGGGGGAACTGTGGAGTGAGGAGCTGCCCCCGAGCCCCCTTGCTGCCCCCCAGCACACCTGGTACACCTGCTGAACCCTTTTTTGGGGGGGAACTGTGGGGTGAGGAGCTCCCCCCGAGCCCCCTTGCTGCCCCCCAGCTCACCTGGTACACCTGCTGAACCCTTTTTTGGGGGGGAACTGTGGAGTGAGGAGCTGCCCCCGAGCCCCCTTGCTGCCCCCCAGCACACCTGGTACACCTGCTGAGCCCTTTTTTGGGGGGAACTGTGGGGTGAGGAGCTCCCCCCGAGTCCCAGTGCCGCCCCCAGCTCACCTGGTACACGCTGTTGGGGTTGCTGACCGTGGGGATGGCTCTGGGCTCTCTGCTGAAGCTCTCCTCGTCCGAGGAGGTGCCCGAGGGACAGTCCAGCGCTGCCCTGCCCACGGCCACGCTGATCTGCTGCGGCAGCTCGGGGCTGTCCATCCCGAACTGCGCCACGGTGAAGGGCCGGCTCCTCTCCCCGTACCTGCGAGGGGTCCGCGCTGCTGCTGGGGTCACCAGCCCACCCCAAAAGTGCCCAAACCCTCCGGGATGGAGGCTGAGGGCGATGAACCACCCCGGGTGTGAATTACCTGCAGCACACCTCGAAGGGATCCACCCACAGAGTCATCTCCTGCGGCAGCCCCAGCTCGCTGAAGCTCACATGGCTCTGGGCACACGCCTGCTCCAGCAGGGGATCGCGGGCCTGCTGCTTGTTGATCCTGATGCACCTGCGGAGTGCGGGGGGCTCGGAGTCTGGGGGCTCTGCTCACCCCAAATCCCCGTTCGGTGTCTCAGCCCACCCCAAATCCCCGTTCGGTGTCTCAGCCCACCCCAAATCCCCGTCCGGTGTCTCAGCCCACCCCAAATCCCCGTTCGGTGTCTCAGCTAACCCCAAATCCCCGTCCGGTGTCTCAGCTCACCCCAAATCCCCGTCCGGTGTCTCAGCCCACCCCAAATGCCCGTTCGGTGTCTCAGCCCACCCCAAATGCCCGTTCGGTGTCTCAGCCCACCCCAAATCCCCGTCCGGTGTCTCAGCCCACCCCAAATCCCCGTTCGGTGTCTCAGCCCACCCCAAATCCCCGTTCGGTGTCTCAGCCCACCCCAAATGCCCGTCCGGTGTCTCAGCCCACCCCAAATCCCTGTTCGGTGTCTCAGCTCACCCCAAATGCCCGTTCAGTGTCTCAGCTCACCCCAAATCCCCGTTCGGTGTCTCAGCCCTGGTAAATTCTCACTGCGAGTTGTCCCCTGGATCCCCCAGCAGGATTCAGCCCCACGAGCTGATTTAGCAACCCAAACAAGGCCTTGCTCCCAATCCTCATTAGTCACTAACGAGGCTATTTACTGCTTTACTACGACTACTGCTAATACTGCTACTACTACTACTAATACTACTACTTTACTGCTTACTGCTTTACTACTTCCAAAAGTCAACACCACTGGAATTCTGCGTTCGGAGGCTATTTTGCCTCGAGATTTCCACCTCAGCTCTCCACTCACACCTTCACAGGTGTGAAGTAACAATAATAAATAAATAACAATAATAAAAATAATTTTTAAAAAAAGAAGAATTAATAAAGACAAGTAATAAAAATAATAAATAACGAAAATAATAATAAATAATAAAAATAATGATGATAATAATAAAAATAGAAATAATAAAAATACAACATATGTAAAAATAATGAAATAGTACAAATTAATTAATGATGATTGATAATTGATGATAAATACTAATAAATACTAATAAATACTAATAAATACTAATAAATACTAATAAATACTAATAAATACTAATAAATACTAATAAATACTAATAAATACTAATAAATACTAATAAATACTGCATCTTCACCAATTAATAACTTTTCCTCCCATCTCAAGGGGTATCCAGGTGGCTCCCCCTGCATTTTGCACCATTGATTTCACTTCGAGGCCCCCAGGAGCTGCTCCTTCAATGCCACCCAAAGGCTCCGTGTCCCCTGCCCTTCCCCGGAGCCCCTCTCACCTGAAGGCTTGGCCCCGGGAGGGATTATCCAGGTACCAGTGGTTCTTGTACTTCTCGAACAGCACCGTGGTCAGCTTGGCCGCAAACCGATCCATTTTCTGCTTGCTCAGCTTCTCCTCCCTCCTCGCCAGCTTGGTGATGAAGAACACCGTGGCAGCAATTTCATCTTTCATTCTGACTGCGGCCCAGGAGGTGCTGGAGCTGTTGGGAATCATCAGTGAGGATAAAACACCACCCCAGAGAGACTGAATGGCACTAAGCACTAGCAGGGTCCAAGAATAGAGGCTGCAAAACCTGAGCCAGGATGGGCAGAGCCTGGAGAGGCCTGAGTGCCAAACAACAGATTCAATTTACTCTTGGATTTAAAAGCAGTTTAGTGAGTTACTAGAAGGCAACTGCACTAAGAAAGTTAGCAGAGAATATTAAAAAGGAGTTTAAAATAGAATAGTTCTTATTGCACATCACATATATTAAAAGCAGTAGATATTATAATTATATAGGTTTTTTAAAATATAATTTCATTTTGGATTCAAAACAAGTTTAGTGCATTACTAGGAGGCATCTGCACTAAGAAAGTTAGCAGAGAATATTAAAAGGGAGTTTAAAAGAGAGTAGTTCTTATTAGGCATCACATATATTAAAAGCAGTAAATGTTATATAGGTTCTTTTAATATAATTTAGTTTTGGATTCAAAACAAGTTTAGTGCGTTACTAGGAGGCACCTGCACTAAGAAAGTTATCAGAGAATATAAAAAAGGAGTTTAAAATAGAATAGTTCTTATTATGCATCACATATATTAAAATCAATAAATGTTATAATCATATAGGTTTTTTAAATATAATTTAGTCTTAGATTCAAAACAAGTTTAGCATGTTACTAAGAGGCACCTGCACTAAGAAAGTTAGCAGAGAATATAAAAAAGGAGTACAAAATAGAATAGTTCTTATTATGCATCACATATATTAAAAGCAGTAAATGTCATATAGGTTCTTTTAATATAATTTAGTTTTGGATTCAAAACAAGTTTAGTGCATTACTAGAAGGCACCTGCACTAAGAAAGTTAGCAGAGAGTATAAAAAAGGAGTTTAAAATAGAATAGTTCTTATTGCACATCACATATACTAAAAGCAGTAAATATTACAATTATATTGGATTTTTTAATATAAAAACCATCACCTTCTCACAGCAGTGAAAACCAGAGATACCCTTCACCAACAGTTCCAAAGAAACATATAAAACCAAAAAACATAAAAAACACCCAAGGCCCTGTAACAGCTACATGGAAGGCAATCCCAACACCCAAATTCTCTCTCTCTGGCAGACTTTGCTCAGGCTTTATATGGAACAGGAACCTCGTGGGGCTGAGGAATGCAAGGATATTCAGGTGTGCAGGAGCTTCAGGTGTGTGTTAATTAATTAATTAATTAATAAGCTGGTTAATTTCCAATCTCCTTTATTCCAATATCAGCTCCTTCTTTTGGGGTGTATTTGATTGATTCCATTCTGAATTCTGTTGTGCCCATCAGTGTGCCCCATAAATCCCTGTGGAATATTTAATATTCACCATGAGGAAAATAGCACCAGGCTATTTTCTATTATATAGTAAAATAATATTTTTAATTTAATTTATTTTATTTTCTATTATTTGATTTTAATTTTGATTTATTTTATTTTCTATTATTTTGTTTTTAAAATAAAAAATAATAAAAATTATATTATTTATTAATTAATTGTTAGACTTGTGCTTGACTGCTTCTAACAGAACTAACACAATTATTTTCCGTGTGAAACCTTTACATTTGGTGTTCTTTATTTAGAAAACTCCTTGTTGTATGTGATTTATCACACCACTAATCTTCCTAGTGATCTGCAAAAACATTCCCATTGTCAGGATGATTTTTTTTTTTAGTTTTTGAGGCATTAAATATGAGTTGTGCTACTGTTAAAAACCCCAAGCCGTGATTCCCTGGGCACAGGCAGAGCTCAGCTGAAATCTTTTCCTGAGGATCCCTCCTCTGCCTCAGGCTCTGATTTCTCTGTCCTTGGACATGGAAAGATCCCTATTTATTGGGGAAATGTTTTGATATGTGAGGCAAAGGAAGAGAAGGAATCTGGAGCTGGTTTGTGGTTTATTATCCATTCCTTGAAAGCAGAATTTCTGCTGAAAGCCTCAGTCCTTTTTTTGTGATGCAGGAACTGAAGAGCAAGGAAGGAACTGAGTGAAGGGAAACCCAGAAAAAGCCAGAAATTGGTGGTTTAGGGCACACAATTTGTGCCTTCAGGCTCCGAATTTCTCATCCCCTGCCTCGCACCACCCCAGGCAGAAATGTGAGACTGGGATTCCTCCAGGGATGACGTTGTCTTTCTGGCCAAAGTCTTGATATTAACTCCAATTTCTTTGATTTCATGTCATTTTTCCTCAATATCAGATTATAAAATATATATCAGGTAATAAAATATATGCCCTAATAAAATATATTACCTCTTCCTCTAAACTGTGATTTCCTTTTATTCTTGAACTCTCCAGAAAAACAGCAGCAGGAATTGTGGGGAGTCCATCCCCTGCCCTGGGGGGAACAATTTGATGATAATTCCCAACTCTGACACATTTCAGCCTCAGGAACTCTCCGGGGACAGTTCTTCCCCAAATTTTAGGCTGGTTTGGATCAGACAGGGCTGGGATGAGGTTTTGAGGCATCTCCTGCCCTCCTGTCGACTGCAGCAAGCCCAGGCAGGCCCCGAGAGTGCAGAAATTCTGCGGCAAAGGAGGGAAGGACAGGAATCCACAAAGGACGAGCAGAGGGAAGTGAGGATCCCTCCTCCAGCTCCTCCTGTTGGGCTCCTCGTTCCCATAGCCAACACACAAACCGCAGCTCAGCAGCAAACAAACACCTGAGAAACCAACCCCGAGAGTTCTGGGGTGATGGCAGGCAGAAGTCAGAATTCAGAATTCAGAATTCAAATTCTACACATTTGCGACAACAAACACGGGGAGATTTAGCAAAGTTCTGGGCAGTTCACCTGGTTGGCTCTGCTTTTTAAAATTGTGGTTGACACAGAGGTCCTGAGAGCTTTTGAATTTGGTATTTTTAACATCGTGCAGGAGTTCAAGCGTTTTCCCCATTAATGGCACAGAAAGCAGAAGAGCAGAGGGAGATTCTGACACCCCATTGCATTGATAGGGAAAATCAGGCTTGTTTAATTTAATTTAATTAGGGAGATTCATCGAAATCAAATCCTTCCCAGCTCCCACCCACTCCAAACAGAAAGTTTTCATCCCAGCAGGTTTAGCAAAACCCAGGATGGACAGCCAAGGGTTCAGACCGAGGGGAGGCGAGAGATAAATGAGGAGACGTTAAGCGATGCTGTTTTAATCCTTATTGGGAAAGGGGAAAAAGCCAAATCACCAAAAATCAGTGTCTGGGCATCGGTGGGACTGATCCAGAGCTCACTGGAAGCAGGAAAATGTCCCCAAAGCCTGCAGCGGGATCTGGATCAGGTCCCAGCTCGGCACAGGCATTCTGAGGAAGATTAAACAATGTCCCCTGGGTCACCAGACAAGCAGGAAAATGTGCCCAAAATGTGCAGTGGGATCCAGAGCAGGACCCAGCTTGGCACAGGCATTCTGAGCAGATTAATGTCCCCTGGGCCACCAGGGAAGCAGGAAAATGTCCCCAAAGCCAAGAGTGGGATCCAGACCAGACCCCACCTTGGCACAGGCATTCTGAGGTGGATTAAATGATGTCCTCTGGGCCACCAGGGAAGCAGGAGAATGTCCCCAAAGCCTGCAGTGGGATCCAGAGCAGACCCCAGCTCGGCACAGGCATTCTGAGCAGATTAATGTCCCCTGGGTCACCAGATAAGCAGGAAAATGTGCCCAAAATGTGCAGTGGGATCCAGACCGGACCCCAGCTCGGCACAGGCATTCTGAGGTGGATTAAATTATGTCCCCAGGGCCACCAGGGAAGCAGGAGAACGTCCCCAAATCCAGCAGTGGGATCCAGCCCAGCTTGGCACAGCCATTCTGAGTCGGATTGGATTAATGTCCCCAGGGCCACCAGGGAAGCAGGAGAACGTCCCCAAATCCAGCAGTGGGATCCAGCCCAGCTTGGCACAGCCATTCTGAGGTGGATTGGATTAATGTCCCCTGGGCCACCAGGGAAGCAGGAGAATGTCCCCAAAGCCTGCAGTGGGATCCAGAGCAGACCCCAGCTTGGCACAGGCATTCTGAGGTGGATTGAATTAATGTCCCCTGGGCCACCAGGGAAGCAGGAGAATGTCCCCAAAGCCTGCAGTGGGATCCAGCCCAGCTTGGCACAGCCATTCTGAGTCGGATTGGATTAATGTCCCCAGGGCCACCAGGGAAGCAGGAGAACGTCCCCAAATCCAGCAGTGGGATCCAGCCCAGCTTGGCACAGCCATTCTGAGGTGGATTGGATTAATGTCCCCTGGGCCACCAGGGAAGCAGGAGAATGTCCCCAAAGCCTGCAGTGGGATCCAGAGCAGACCCCAGCTTGGCACAGCCATTCTGAGGTGGATTGGATTAATGTCCCCTGGGCCACCAGGGAAGCAGGAGAATGTCCCCAAAGCCTGCAGTGGGATCCAGAGCAGACCCCAGCTTGGCACAGGCATTCTGAGGTGGATTGAATTAATGTCCCCTGGGCCACCAGGGAAGCAGGAGAATGTCCCCAAAGCCTGCAGTGGGATCCAGCCCAGCTTGGCACAGCCATTCTGAGTCGGATTGGATTAATGTCCCCAGGGCCACCAGGGAAGCAGGAGAACGTCCCCAAATCCAGCAGTGGGATCCAGCCCAGCTTGGCACAGCCATTCTGAGGTGGATTGGATTAATGTCCCCTGGGCCACCAGGGAAGCAGGAGAATGTCCCCAAAGCCTGCAGTGGGATCCAGAGCAGACCCCAGCTTGGCACAGCCATTCTGAGGTGGATTGGATTAATGTCCCCTGGGCCACCAGGGAAGCAGGAGAATGTCCCCAAAGCCTGCAGTGGGATCCAGAGCAGACCCCAGCTTGGCACAGCCATTCTGAGTCGGATTGAATTAATGTCCCCTGGGCCACCAGGCAAGCCCAGGCTTGAGGCACGCAGGGCCAGGGCCAGGCCCAGTTTCTGTAGTAACTGCAGGCCGAGCCAGGGCCAAACACAGCTTCCCCAAACACCCTCGGCCAGCAGCCACCCCTGCGGGAATTTTTTGCAGTTTTCCTGCTTTAAAGGATTGAGTATGTGGAAATAAAGGAGCAAATTGCAGCTTGCCCGTGGCAACCTTCCCTCTGCAGGCCTTTGGGTTGTGGGGCTGGTGGAAAACGGGAGATCCCTCCAGGTAAGCAGCTGGAGTTTGTGGCTATTGATATAAAAATCGGCAAGTCTGAGTGATTTCAGTACAGAAAAGCATCCCAGGGGATAATCTCCTGAGGGAAAAGCAGCTTGGGTTTGTTTTGGCACTGTCCTGACCACATACAGAAGCACCAGGAGTGAGCACAGCACAAATTCCATGGATCGTTAAGTGACGGGGCAGAAAAAACCTCATTTCTGGGGGTTACAAACTTACACACCTCTACTCAAACCATGCAGAGTCTGTGCAAGGAATTATTTTTGACTAGAGCAAACCAGAAGCTGATTCTGATCAAAGCCACAAAAAATTTAAGGGTTTGAGTACTGTATATTGCTAGAATTTAATTGAAGATCGTTAGTATTTTATGATTTAAGTAATAAAATAAACCTAAAAAAACCCCAATGGTGTTGGTCTAGGACGTTCTAACATTAAATTACAAAGGAAACAGTGTCAAGCTACCTGGGCTTATTTTGTGGAGTCTGAGAGTCATTCTCAGAGCTCTTTAAACTTTCTGGGGTTTTCTCCTTCTGTTTGCACGCTGAGATTTTCAGAGCTAAACAGATCGGGGGCAAGCAAAGAGAAATGCCAAAAACCAGAGAGAAAGGGGTGAAGGAGGTGAAGATGAGCTCTTTAAATTTTCTGGGGTTTTCTCCTTCTGTTTGCACACCACGATTTTCAGAGCTGAACAGATTGTGGGCAAGCAAAGAGAAATGCCAAAAACCAGAGAAAGGGGTGAAGGAGGTGAAGATGAGCAGCCTGCTCCTCCACCTTTGGGAATTCCCGGTGGGAATGAAGGCAGGCTGGAGCCCCAGAGCCCCAGCCAGGCTCCCCTCCCCGGGGCCCTTGGATGGAAATCCCAGCCGTGGTTTCCGTGTTGACTTTGCCCATGGAAACCGAGGGCTCTGCCCCTGGCCAGGGCCACCTGCCGTGCCCAGGTCCCCTGGCAGGGTGGCCATGGTGACACGGAGTACACAGAGCTCCCGGCGCTGACCCACGGAGTGACCAACACTCCGACCCGGGAGCCCCAGGGGGACAGATGGGACCGTCCCCAGAGGAATTCTGCCAGGGAAAGGCTGTATGGGACCCATCCCTTCTTCCCTTCCCTAAATCATTTTAGCCTAAATGCTTTCCTTGCAGGATTATTCCAAGGTAAGCTGCTTGAGGGTAAGTCCTGAATTCTTTAAGGCATTTATGGAGGGAAGCTGGAAAATTGTTTCATTTGCAGAAAAACTCATCCTCGCAAGCTCACAGATTGTGTGTCCTTCCTGCTTCGGTTTGATAAATCTGCACAAAACAGCTTTATCACTTTATTAATTGCATGCACATCTATCAGACAGAATTGATGATAACTCCTCACACACACTCAGAACAGACCTGCTCATTTCTTTAGCTGCCACAAATGAGTATAAAAAGATTGGAGCATTCTGACACCTGACTGACAGCACGATCTGTGCTCCTGGATTTTTTTGGGGAAACAAAAAGCTTTCTGAAATTCAGGGAAATGGTGAAATTCCTCCATCTCTACTGCTGCACTTCGTTCTGGAAAATTCTGCATGGAAATGGCATAAAATCTGTGGTACAGGTCATGGACCAGGGACAAGTGGGATGAGCAGGAACAGCTGAGATGCTGCAAAGTAGGCACGAAGATATTCACATATTTTGTGAATATTTTGTCTTGACCCAAGTTTGCAGCTGGATTTGCACTCCCAGCTCTGGATACAGCCAAGGTTTTCCTCATCTCTCTTCTCCACTGTGGTGCTGTACAATAATTTCTATTTTAGGGTTTAATTGCTTTGCCTTTGCACTCATGAAATTCTCATGTTGCATTCACTGCAGTTTTTATTATTAAGAACAATTAATCTGTGATATAAATACTTTTAATTTAGTAGAGAAAGGTTGATATGACCAATATTTCCCATTCTTGCCAATTCCTTATTATTTTAAGAGCATTTGAGGAGATGGAGAATATGAATGTAATTATTGGAAGTGCTTTCTTTTGTTGCAGGTCGGGATTCCTCGAGCGGTGCTTGGTTTGCAGGCAGTGTGGTTAGCTGATTGTTTCCCTCCTCCCACAATCACTAACTTCATTGCCATCAAAACAAGGCACACAATTCCCTGCTCCAGCCTCGGCCTGGGAGCTCCAAACTGCTTATTCCTACCGCAAAATCATGAATAATGTTATTTATTCGCCTTTTTCCTACCACAAAATCATGAATAATGTTATTTATTTGCCTTATTCCTACCCCAAAATCATGAATAATGTTATTTATTTGCAGCTTTGTTTCCAGAGTTTTAGCTGTCCCACGGCAGCGTGTGGCACATGTTGGTAATATCATGAGAAATCTTAAAGGTGGAGCCAAAATCCTCAGGAATTTTTCCTGGACCAAGAATCCTGTCTATTGTTTAAACTGATTCATTTACTGTAGACTTAATTGTTTCTACATCCAGACTGGACTAAGAATTTTTTTTATGCTGCATCCTTCAGCATATCTTCCAGGTATAAATAATTAATATTTCTTTTTCATGTTTTATTAACCCCATTGGTAAGTGAAGGAATTAAATATTAAACTCAATGCATGTCTAAGGTATTTTTTCCTCTGACCATTTAGCTTAACATCCAAGGATTTCAATATGGAGAAAATACTTAATAGTGATAGAAAGTGCTGTTCTTTTTTGAAGAAAACCCCAATATTGCTCAAAGTGGGGGTGAAAGGCTCTCCCTCAGCCTGGTTACCAGGCAGTGTAGTTAGCTGATTGCCCAAAGCAACAATCACTAGCCACACAGCCAGGTAAAGGGGCCTGGAAGCTGCGAGCAGGAACTGGGAATCGGGAATTTGGAATCAGGAATTTGGAATCAGGAACTGGGAATCAGCAGGAATTGGGATTCAGGAATTTGGAAGCAGCAGGAATTAGGAAGCAGGAATTATTGGGAAGCAGGAATTATTGGGAAGCAGGAATTATTTGGAATCAGAAATTTGGAAGCAGGAATTTGGAATCAGAAATTTGGAAGCAGGAATTTGGCAGCAGCAGGAATTGGGAAGCAGGATTCAGGCCCAAGGGAATTCTGGGGACACAAGACAGAAGCATCAATAGACAGGATGTAAAATAAAACAAGTGCTGGGTTCCCATCAAGCCGATTTTCCTGGTGATCCACCTCATTTACAGCTCTTTTGCACTAAAAACCGTGAGGATAGAATGTATTTTTGAGTTTTTCTTCTCTGAATTTGCAGGTTTCAGCTCCCATTCTGGCTGGGCTCACCTCAGCCTGACAGAGACCTTTGTTCTCGCATTTCTCTTCACTTAATTCCTGTTGAATAAATAAAACCAAGGCCTGTGGTGGCAGCTCTTCTTCATCCTTGGAGTAGGTGAAGCTGGACTGGACTGAAAATGGCCTGGAGGAAGATGGAAACTTCTACTGGAGCCACAGTTCAATTAGCCACTGCTAATTAGTGTGCCACCCCATCAGTAAAACTCACCCAAACGAAGCAAACTCAGCCAACCACCACTAAACATTACAATTTCGTTTTCAGCCTGACTCTGCAGTTTTCTTTTTTTTTTTTTTTTTCCAATTTTAGTA
The DNA here is from genome assembly GCA_036785705.1 of Acanthornis magna. Taxonomy (NCBI): domain Eukaryota; kingdom Metazoa; phylum Chordata; class Aves; order Passeriformes; family Acanthizidae; genus Acanthornis; species Acanthornis magna. The sequence continues at coordinate 1,624,673 of JAWUZG010000038.1, forward strand.
AAGCACTCCCCATTTTTGGCAGAGAGCTGCAGCCTTTGGGACCCAGGCCAGGCAGAGCAATCTGCAGGAGGTGCTGAGCTCTGCAAGACTTTCCTGCGACTCAGCAAATCCCCCTTTTCCCATTAATAATCCCAAAAGACATCTCATCCATTACCAGCAATTAGGCTGCTCTGTGAATCCTGCCTGGAGCCAGCAGCAGTTCACTTAGCTTTGCATTCTTTTTATTTTTTAAATTTTTTTTAATTCAGTGGAAGGTTGGATTTGATGGCTTTGGAGGTGTTTTCCAAGCAGAGATGAAGGCCAGGGTTTGCAGCTTTGGCAGCCATAAAGATCCATTTGTATAAATGTCTTTCTATAAATATGGGACATCCTAAAAGCATCCCATGAGTCTAAGAAAATGAAAATTAATGCTCTGGATGGAATGAGAATAAAGTTCAGACTATTATCAGTCATAGGTCTCTCAGTGCTCAAATCCAGATTTCAGGCTTGGTTCAGACATGAACAAATTCGAAGGAGCAAACCCTGGGGATTGTGTAAATCTGGGAGGGGAATGTGGGTTTGTCCCACAAATTCCTTAGGCAAAGAGGATCCTGCAGGCTGTGGGACCCTGAAAATCCAGGCCAGACAGCAGAAAGCCATCGGCACAGGAGGTAAATGAAGTTTAAGTGAACCAAGTAACATTATTGTACAATTTTCAATCTCAAAACCACAAGGAATAAGGCAATGTATCTAAATTTCTCAGTTCAATATGCCAAAGGAATCTTTACATCCTGGCCATTGTTTTTTGGTTGGTTTTTTCTTTCTTTTTTTTTTTAATTTATTTTTTTCCATTGCTGTCTCCAGGTTTTTACCTGCTGAAACACAAAAACTCAGTTTATAACAAAGTTATCAGACTGGCTGCCCTGCTCCCTAAAAAGCTCTCAGAAACTGAATTTGGGCAATAAAGGAAGAGCTCCATGGAGGGATTTTTATTATTATCAGCAGTGAGCTGTAGATGGACTGATTTAGAATGGCTTTGCCTGCCTGGCCGGATGTTTATCAGGAGAATAAAATCCACGAGTAAGAGGTCTGTATTTTATTAAAGCTTTTCTTTCCTTCTGTTGTAATTCCCAAGATACAAAGCAGAGATAAATGAGCTGAAGGTTTAACATCCGCCCTTCTGAAGAGCCACATATCTGAATTAATACAATTTAATTCCTCAATTGTACAGAGGAGCACTGAATTATTAAAGTTGATAAGTGCAGTGATTTGAGAAATAACCTGGAAAACAAGATTTCAAAAGATACTTTCAGGAATGACGTCTTCATTTTGGACATAAAAGCCTCCTTTTCTCCTTCCTTCTTATTTAAGTTTTTAAGTTGGTTCCTTTTAAGCACTTCCTCTTCTTAAAGTTTATTAAAATGCTGAACCAAGTCTGTCTGCTTGGCCCAAATTCAGCTGGGCCTGGTTTTTATTTCCCTTGGTTTAAATAGCCAGATCCTCTTCGGGGGAAAGATATCCTGTTCATTATTATCATTATTATTATTATTGTTGTTGTTATTGTTGTTGTTGTTACTGTTATTATTATTATTGCTTATTGTTATTATTATTGTTACTACTACAAGAATAACTACTCCGTTTCATCCTGCAATAATACATATTATTATAAGATCTGGAAATTAAAAGGTTGCTGCTATTTTTCTGTATTTTACTCCTTTACTTTCTCTGTATTTTCCATTTGTTTCCAAATAGTGACCAAGAGAGGGAAATGGAAGCTTCACCATTTCTCAAAAGTTGCGAAGATTTTAATTTTGCTTTAATTCTGGCCGGGATTCAGCAAGTCAGGGGCAATTCTAGCAGTCAAAGTGTTCTGTATTTCTGCAAAAGGCAGGAAATGGCAGATTCTGTTCCTGTTCCACAGCTGGAGAGCCAACAGCTCCCGACCCTTCTGGGATCCCTGAGTGCTGCTGGCCTGCGATCAGGGATTTTCCTCTCCTTAAAACACCGATTTCACAAATAGCTTCCCCAGCTGAACTCCCCAAAGCAGGCCTGGGTTTGAAGCCTTCCATAAAATCACTGATCTGCTGTTTGAGAGCATCGATCGCGGTTATTTCCTGCCTGAGCAGATTCACTTCGCTGCTCTGCCCCTTCTCCGTGACCTGGAAAATCCCTTGGAGCCTGAGCCGTAAAAACCTGGTCGGGATGGGGATCCCGAGCTCCGGGAAACGTGCGGAGATTCTTCCCTCGGCCTCTATCCGTGTGGGAAACAGCTCCGGAGTTGGGATTTCCCTCCCCCGCTCCCTCGGGCACAGTGAGCATCCTGCGCTGGGAGCGCCGAGATTGAGGATTCAGCCCCGGGTTATTCACTCCAGCCTGGATTTGGTGATCCTTGGGATCCCTTCCAGCTCGGGGTACTTAGAAACCGTGATTGGGATGGATAAAATAGTTCAGGGTTTAACTTGTCGGGCAGGGAACAACAAAGCTCATCCCGGTTCTCCAAAGCACACCAGACCCGAGAAAGCGAAGGAAGGACCTTTATAAAAATCCCAAATCCTCAGCGCGGGGCTGGATCCGCCCGTGGGTGGCTCCTGGCACGGCCGCGGTGGGCGGGGGTGGGATTGGGGTATAAATCCGGAGCGGGGGGATCCGGGCACAGAGCGATGAAGAGTGTGCAGCGCGATCCCGGGAGAAGCGGCGGGAGCAGAGGGCGCAGCCCCGGAGCGGGGCAGGATCCGCGGAGCCGGGGCTGAGCCGAGCCCGCTGGCCGCGGCCCCAGGAGGAGGAGGAGGAGGAGGAGGCAGGGGAGGAGGCAGGCAAGGAGGAAGGAAGGAAGGAGGAGGTGCCGGCTGTCCCCGGAGGAGGTGCCGGCTGTCCCCGGCCCCGCGGAGCGATGCTGGCCGCAGCAGCGCTGTGCGCGGCCGCGCTGGGCTGCGCGGCGGGGGCGCGGCTGCTCAGCGGTAAGAGGGGCTGGGGATCGTGGGGGGACCGTGGGGGATCGTGAGGGATCGTGGGGGACCTTCCCTATCCCGGAGAGGTCCCTCGGGCCCCGCTGCGAGGGTCGCGATGCGCGGGCAGCTGTCGCGACATGGGCAGGGATGCTCTCGCTGCGCGGCGCTGCTCGGGGCGAGGTTGGAGTTGATGGTTCTGGAGGTCTTGTCCAACTTTTCCAGCCGATTTTCCCCGCCGCCCTGCCCTGGGGAGCTCGCCGGAGTCAGCAGGCTCTGGGGCAGATCCCGAGGGAGGAGATAAAGGGAAACACAAGGAATCCTTTCAGCCTTGCTCATACAATGTCCCAAACTGAGCTTGGGACCCGAAGTCCAGCCTGGAATCGACTCCAATCCCTTTTTCCTTAGCTAAAAGTAACGGCAAGTTTGGCTGATAAGGCAGAGGCTGTCTGCCAATTAATGAGGAAAAAACGGAGTGCAGTTTTTGTGACACTGTTTCTAGAAAGTTGCAGTTTTTAATGAATCCGTGCTGTCTGTGTTTTCCTTCTGCCTCTCCCAGCAGCAGTGGACATTTCCCTCAGGAGAGGTAAGGAGCTTTGCCTTTTTCTCTGAGAGTCAAGTTCCCAAGAGAAACACAGACTGTGCTAGAAATGCATTCTTTAATGCTGCTGTTGTGGTAAAAATCCTGTTCCTATTGTCATTTCTGTGGAAAATGTTAGCAAACATTTGCAATGTTAGCAAACATTTTGGCTATTTAATTCCGGGTGTTTAACTGTTCCAAAATTCCAGTGTGAAAGGTGTTTAAACTCCCACTCATACAGGCACCAACATAAAAGGATAAAGCAAAGCCAGCAAATACCCCCTGGAGGGTTTCTAATGACCTGTCCCTGTATTATCCCATTTGTTCCAAGCACATTACAAATTCTGCTGAATGTTTTCCTTCCGTAAAAACATGTAGGTTAGCAGATTGTGTCTGGAAAGAAATATTTACCGAGCAAAACAAAACTGTTTGTTTCTACAGTCTAAACATTGGGACTGCTCTGCTGAAAAACACACGAGTGCATAATTTTAGATGATGTGTCTTTTCACTTTGATCTTCCCTCGTAACCAAAATAAGCTGTGCTGCTTCTGCATGAGAAAGTCCTTGGCTTCTGACAGCCTGAAAACAGACATTGTTTACTCCCTGGGCAATCAGAAACATCACAGTGCTGGAAATTGGGCTCTGGGAACTCCTCTTGTGATCCACAGATCAGAAACTGGGAGCTGGAAGAGTTTGAGGTTGGATGTTAATCAGAAATTTGTGTCTGTGGGGATGGGGAGGCCTTGCCTGGCCAGAGAAGGTGTGGGTGTCCCATCCCTGGAAGTGTCCAAGGCCAGGCTGGACAGGACTTGGAGCACCCTGGGACAGAGGAAATCGTCTCTGCCCATGGCAGGGCATGAGATGAGATGGTTTCTAAGGTCTCTTCCAACCCAAAATATTCTGGGATTCTGTGGCACGGCAATATACACTCCATGAAGCACAAATCCCAGAAGATAAATTCTCACTCCCTCTGCTTGTGTGAGGGAATCTCCAAGAGGCTTTTACCTGTGTTGTATTTTCCACATAAACACTGCAAAACTCCCCCATATTGATGTCTTAGCATTAATTTACCTTTTACCTGTGCCGTATTTTCCATATCAACAGTGCAAAACTCATCGAAATTGTCATTTTAGCATTAATTTACCTTTTACATGTGCCATATTTTCCACATAAACACTGCAAAATTCACCCAAATTGATGTCTTAGCATTAATTTACCTTTTACCTGTATTGTGTTTTCCATATCAACAGAGCGAAATTCACCCAAATTGATGTCTTGGCATTAATTTACCTTTTACCTGTGTCGTGTTTTCCATATCAACAGTGCAAAATGCATCCAAATTGATGTCTTAGCATTAATTTACCTTTTACGTGTGCCGTATTTTCCACATAAACACTACAAAACTCCTCCAGACTGACGTTTCGGCATTAATTTACCTTTTTCCTATGTCGTGTTTTCCGCATAAACACTACAAAACTCCTCCAAACTGACGTTTTTGCATTAATTTACCTTTTACCTGTGTCATATTTTCCACATAAATACTACAAAACTTACCCAAATTGATGTCTTAGCGTTAATTCACTTTTTACCTGTATTGTGTTTTCCACATAAACACTACCAAACTCCCCCAAAATGATGTTTCAGCATTAATTTACCTTTTTCCTATGTCGTGTTTTCCACCTAAACGCTACAAAACTCCCCCAAATTGATGTCTCAGCATGAATTTTGGCCCTTCCCTGAGAGGTGTCTGTCCCTCCCCGCAGGCCAGACGGTTTGCCGGCGCGGCACACAGAAACCCTGCTACAAAATCGTGTATTTCCACGATGCCTCGCGCAGGACCAGCTACGAAGAGGCTCAGCGAGCCTGCAGAGCTGACGGGGGACACTTGGTCAGCATCGAGAGCGCCGCCGAGCAGAGGCTGATCGAGTCCTTCATCAGGAGCCTCCTGCCTTCCGATGGAGACTTCTGGATAGGGCTCAGGAGGAGGAAGGAGGAGGAGGGCAACAGCACAGAGTGTCAGAATTTCTACTCCTGGTCAGACGGGAGCTCTGCCAAATTCCGGTGGGTGCTGGGAGTGGCGCTGGGGACTGTCAGGGCCTGCAGAAATCGAGGGTTTTGTCTGCTGAATCCAAGCAGTGTTGTTGGTGTCCCTTCTGCATCCATCCCAGCCAGGGGACAGGTCACCCTCCTCTGGAGAATCCCTTTGTAGCTCCATGTAAGATCCCCAGAGTGTCTGATTGAGGCTAAATTGATCATTTGTGGTTGCCGAAAGGAGGGGAAAGAACAAGTGGTGTGGCCTTAAAAATCTCAGATTAGGCAGCGACAGAAGATGTGCTTTGACTTGGAGGTTCCTGCACCGCACATCTCCTGAAGTTCATCCCTGAGGTCCTGAAAAATGTGTTCTTCTATTTACTGAGGGAATAACACTTTTTCCTGTGAGGCAGCAAAGTATGAGAGCTGCAGGATTCATTGTAGACATTGAAAACTAAAGTTTTCACAGCACTTGTTGGATTCCTGCCTCCTTATCTTAAGGAACCACAGGATTTGTTATAATTAAATTTTAAAAGCAACTTCATTCACACCAATTTGCATCCTTCCTTCTATCAGACGTGTAAAAACACCTCAGAATTATGACCTTTTTGCCCTGGGAGCCCACAAGACATTTCAGCTACTCAGAAATGAATAAACCCAAACTGCTTTTGACATCTGAAAGTGGTTCAGGTTTGGGGGTGGATTCTGGAACCAGAATCTGCTGCTAAGGAACAGGCACGGCTCTGCTGCCTTCCATTGGTGAGACACAGCTTATTTATGCTGAGTGATAGAGCCAAGGCAAACACCAGGGGAGGAAGGAAGTGAGGGAGGAATAAAGCGTTGGAATGGTTGGGAAAACACAGCTTTCAATGGATGTTTTCCCATGTTGAATACCTTGGGTTATCTGCAATTATTTATGGCCTATGGATCAGCTCGCAGCAAATTCTTGGCGTGCAGAACATTGCTCGTTTCATCATCAGTGGGGATTGAACAATTGGCAAAATCAGGACACGTTTAGAGGTGATTTCTGAGTTGCAGAAAATATCTTTTCAACAGCAGTGATATTACAGAGCGCTACCAATAAATCTCCTTCCTGCGCGCTGCTCGGAAGAGCTGCACAGGTGTCTGCTGGTGAAGTTTATTCTTAGAAAACAACAAAAAAAATGATCTGCCAGACTGAGATGGTGCATTTCCAGATAGAGGAAACCAGATTCTACTTCAGCTTTTTCATCTTTTCATTAAATTTTGCAGGCACTGGGGCCAAAAATAGCAAGAGATGATTTTTGCACAGGTCTAACATTGTGTGGAGAAAAATCCAAGTTTTCCTGAGCCTTGCAGAGGGGTTTCAGGCAGTGAGGAGCTCAGCCCTTTGCTCCTTAATATTTGTTGAACGCCTTGCTTGCTGAGTTTTCTGTGAAAAACATGAATTAAAAGCATAACTAATTTGTGTTTCTTTCCCGTGCCGTGTGTGCTGTGTCCCCAGGAATTGGTACGCGGACGAGCCGTCGTGCGGGGCCGAGATCTGTGGGGTGATGTACCACCAGCCCTCCGCCCCGCCGGGCCTCGGGGGGCCCTACATGTTCCAGTGGAACGACGACAGGTGCAACATGAAGAACAACTTCATCTGCAAATATTCCCTGGGTAAGGAGGCTCTTCCAAAGCTGATTTTCAGGGGAAGGAATGAGGAGACTGCAGGGAGAACCTCCCTCAGCTTCACTGGGGGGAGAGGGAGAGCTTCACATTTATGGAAAAATGGGGAAAGCACTCCCAGTGTCTCATATCTGTAGCTCACGTCGATTCCCTGAGGGTTTTTGTGAAGTATTTGGGATCTCAGGTGGGGTGTGATGGAGGGAGAGCACTGAAGGACAGCGCTCAGGTTGTTGGGCTCTGCTCAGGACATTTGGTCTCCCCACTCATGAGGAAATTGTGCCTTTCTTTTCCTTTCAGAGAAGCCAACAGAAGCTCCGATAGAGAATTCCCGAAGAGGTGAGTTGGACACGTTTATTTGGGATTTCTCTTTTTTTGATGATATGCTGACTTCCAGGGGAAATACTCTGACATTCTCTGTCAGGGGCACTCAGGAAACTTCCTGAGCTTCCCTGCAGTTTTCCCTTTCCCTGTGTTGTTCCATACTCCATCCTGCATGGAAAATCTTGCTGCTGGTGATGCAGAATCCAGCAGGAACTGAAGCAGAGAAACCCCAGCGTGCCTTACACACCTTTGCAGCCTCTTCGATCCTCTCTCACCCTCACTTTTTGTGATTCTTTAGCTCTTTTCAAAAAACCATCTGTGGTATTAATGCAGCTGCTTCTTTCCAGCTGTGGCAACAGAGCCCTGGAAGGCAGAATTCCCCGAGGAACGCCGGAGGAAAGGCGCCAATGGAACAGTGGGAGCCAAAGGTGAGCTGTGCTTTCAAATCCTGGCCCTGTTTCAAGTGTTTGGCCCAAAGTGGAGAAGGCTGAATATAGACAAGAGCCTTTGAAAAAAACCCACTTCCCTCAGATATGTCCCAGGACAAGCCTAAAGAGGTTGCTCTGGCTGTAAAACTGTTCAAAATCCAAAGCTGTGCTAAGTATTTTGGGTGTGAAAAAGCCACTTTTCGTAAATCACTGTGGAGTGGCTCAGTTGTTCATGTCTTCTTTGTGATTAACTGTGAGAACCTCTCAATTTCCTCCTCATGACCCTGACTCATTTTTACCTTCAGAACCTGTTCAGGGCCTTGCCTACATCCTCCTCTCCAGCATTCCTGTGCTGCTGCTCCTGATGGCCATCACAGGCATCTCCTGCTTTTGGCTTTTCGTGAAGAGGTGAGTGACATTTCTGTGCCCAGGCCAGCAGTGACACCTTGTCCTGGCAGTCAGCCGACAGCTAATTCCACCCTGCTGTAAAGTGCCAGACAAATGCTTGGAAAGTGGTGTGGATGCTCCAGGCTGAGTTAATTGCAGAGTAAAATTCTAAGTAAATCACAGTATATCATTTTGTTGTGTTCACAGACATAGCAGGAATAGTGTAACTGAGATTACGGTTTGGTTGTGTTAAACCTTTTACATTTCTTATTAAAGCTTTGAATTATCAAAAGTTCCCCCTTCAGCTTTCCTTGAGGGCCATCATTGAATTACTGTGAGAGTTCTGGTGGTGTTTTGTGTTTGCCTCTGTACCAAAGCATTTCACAGCTTTTTCCTTCCCCAAGGAGCCATTAATTGTTTTAATAATGACATATGTGGTGTTTGTCCTGGGTTTGCCTTGTCCCTATACTCTTCTATTTCCTGAAAGATTTGGGGTTTTTAAAGATCCATTTTATGGCTTTTCCCTTCTCCAAGGAGCCATTAATTGTTTTAATAATGATATATATGGTGTTTGTCCTGGGTTTGCCTTGTCCCTATACTCTTCTATTTCCTGAAAGAATTGAGGTTTCTAAAGATCCATTTCATGGCTTTTCCCTTCTCCAGGGAGCCATTAATTGTTTTAATAATGACATATGTGGTGTTTGTCCCAGGTTTGCCTTGTCTCTATATTCATCTATTTCCTGAAATATTTGGGGTTTTTAAAGATCCAAAGCACTTCATGGCTTTTCCCCTCCCTCTGCCCCCCAAGGAGCCATTAATTGTTTTAATAATGACATATATGGTGTCTGTCCCAGGTTTACCTTGTCCCTATACTCTTCTATTCCCTGAAAGATTTGGGGTTTTTGAAGATCCATTTCATGGCTTTTCCCTTCTCCAAGGAGTCATTAATTGTTTTAATAATGATATATATGGTGTTTGTCCTGGGTTTGCCTTGTCCCTATACTCTTCTATTTCCTGAAAGAATTGAGGTTTCTAAAGATCCATTTCATGGCTTTTCCCTTCCCCAAGGAGCCATTAATTGTTTTAATAATGACTTATGAGGTGTTTGTCCTAGGTTTACCTTGTCCCTATATTCATCTATTTCCTGAAAGATTGGGGGTTTTTAAAGATCCATTTCACAGCTTTACCCTTCCCCAAGGAGCCATTAATTGTTTTAATAATGACATATGAGGTGTTTTTCCCGGGTTTACCTTGTCCCTGTATCTTCTATTCCCTGAAAGAATTGGGATTTTTAAAGATCCAAAGCATTTCATGCTTTTCCCTTCCCCCTGCCCCCCAAGGAGCCGGGAGCACGTGGATGTGACCCCGAAGGGTGACAGTGCCTGGCTGCCCCACCCCAGCAGGGACAGCCCCGAGCTGGACATCCACAAAGTCATCCAGAAGCAATCGGAGGCTGACCTGGCCGGGGCCAGACCTGGCACCAAGAATTCCTCCTTCCGCGCCCGGGAGGGGCTGGGGAGCCCCTGCAGGGACACCTCCAGCAGTGGCTTTGTGACGCTGGCCAGCAGCGAGAGTGGCTTTGTCACCAACGACATCTACGAGCTCTGTGGGGACCGCGTGGGCAGGAGCGAGGAGTCCACCTGGGTGGAGAACGAGATTTACGGATATTGAGGAAATGGACTCGAAAAAGAGCCTGGAATTTGGGGTGTGAACGTCAGCACAGGCTGAGCTGCCCTCTCTATGCACTTGTTTTAAAAATGATGTCTGTGGTGTTTGTCCCTTGCCCCCATGTTCTTCTATTTTCTGAAAGAATTGGGGTTTTTAAAGATCCAGACTGGAAAGAATGTACAGATTTTGCTTTGCATCAAGCCCTCCTTGCCCCGGGAATGACTTCCCTTGATTGCCTTTTGGACCAAAGAGATGCCTTGAAACTGAAGGACAACCCAAAATCCTTATTTATTTATAGACCTCCTCCTCTTCAAAGGTGCTAAAAGTTCTCTGTTATTTGTGATGGAGCTCTGCTTCCCTGGAGATGCCGAACACTGGGAAGTGGGGAATGAATTCCTTGGTTTGCTCTGCTCGTGTGTGCAGCTTTTACCTTGCCTATTAAATTTCTATATCTCAACCCCTGACTTTTCTCATTTTTCCTCATCCAATTCTCTCTCTCGTCCTGCAGTGGAGGGGAATCACCAAGCGAACAAAGAGTGCCAGGCAGGAACACAAATATTTCACCCCTCTTGTTCTGCTGATGATTTTCTGGCTCCAGGACAGCAACATTTTGCTGCAGAACAAGCCTAGGAAGCACCTAAATTGTGCTTTAGTTCCCTGAAAGTTTGCTCTTCTCCATAGCATGTGAATAAATAAATAGGAAAATGGAAAAAAAATCGATTTTCATAAGCTGCCAGGAAACAAAGGTTTGGCAAAAAGGTGTTTTAAATGTGGCTGAAACAACAGAACTGAGTGCAGGCATAGCCATGAATCTCTTCTGCCAAAGTAAATGTGCAGGAAGAAGTTTTTAGATCTCGGAGCTGTGGCTGTCTGCCGCAAACACGGAAATATTTCAGTTGTCACAGCTGCTTCTCACTTCCTGAGTGTCCCAGGTGCCCTGGCTCTGCACCTCTGCAGTGCCACAGGGGCTGTTCCTGCACCAGGATGGTGTGCAAGATCAACCCCTGGAAGCAGAAATCCCTTTAAAAAATAAAAAAAAACCCTTCTAATTGTTTTGAAAATGGCATGGAGTTAGCGACAATTTCTCCTGGAAAGCAAAATCCTGATACAGGAGAGTGGCCAGGGCTGGGCACCCAAAATATCTGGAGTTTCTAGTGCAGTAATTAGTGCAAATCAAGCAAAAGTCTATCCACTTTTAATCTTGTATTCTTGGTCTCATTTTTTCTTTATGGCAGCTATATATTATAATTATATATCATATTTTAGGCACTGAAAAACAGAAAAATGAGGGGGAAAACTTGCCAGAAGTTGGAGTTTAGGTGCGTAAAGCCACATTTTGGCAAACAAGAGTGTGGTCTGGCGTTTTCAGGCAACGATCTGAGCGCGCTGGAAGTTATTAGGGAGAGGAAATGTTATAAATTCCTCTTTCTGACGCCTTTTTAGGGCATCCCGGGCGGGAGGATGAGCAGGAGCAGCAGCCACACGAGGGCATGTGCGCTCCACTTTTGTGTCCTGGGAAAAGCCTCTCGCCCCGCGCTCTGGGAGGAGTTTGAATCCTTTTCCTGGGAGCAGAGCGAAAACCATCAATGGCCGCTGAAAACTGGTGTGTTGGTTGGTTTTTTGGTTTTTTTTTTTTTTTTTTTTTTTTTTTTGCGGGTGCAGCTCCTCTCGCAGCATTTTTAAACCATGTTTTTGTATCCTGAACTTTCCAGCCATGGATGGTTTTGTGGTGTGCGGCACAAGAAGGGTTTCCGCAGAAGTTTCCTCTTCCGAGCACAAAAATCTGACTTAGTAATTGATTTCGCACCGGGATGAGGCTTGAAAGTGAGCAGGAGGGAAATAAATGTTTTAAGGCTAAAAATTTCATTTAGAACAAAGTGACTGAGAGTGAGTATTGAGTAATGCTCTGCAGAAAAAAGTAACTTTTGACGCACCGACAAAAAGGCGAAAGAGGAGTGAAATTTGGCAAATTCGGGATGACAGCATTTGCTGTTGCAGTGGGATTAGGAAGGCTCGCTCACGTACCTGTCAGTCTCTGGGGAGGGTGGATGTCTGACTAACCCGAGCCATCAGTTTAGTCACCGCCAGCACTCCTGAAGGGATAAATCGAGCTCAGTTCTTCTCCATGGCAGCCCGAGCCAGCAGCGTCATCCCAAAATGTCACTCCTGAGAGGGATCTCATGAGCGTGAAGGACAAGCAGTGATTTCTGCACGGAGCTCTTCAGTTCCCTCTGCAGAACAGTCACCGTGGTTTGACACACAACTTTTCAGGAGGATGAGGCAGCTTTGCGTGTAAAACCTGCCTAAAAAGGGAAAGCAAGAGACTCAGATTTGTTCTTTGCATTCTTCCACTCTTTTTTTTCATTCTTTTTTCGTGGCCACGCTGTGCTTTGAGCTGTTCGTGTCCACTCTGTGTTCACAAAAACTCCGTGGCTGTTGCTGATTCAACAGCACGTGCTGTGCCATCAGCTTTTGGACGTGCCCTGTTTAGTCAGGGGAGCTGAGCAAGGTTTCCAGGGCGGATTCCCGGTCCCCAAATCACTCAGAAAGGTGATCCTTTCTGCCTGTCCTCCAGCAGGACATGGGGAGGGACGGGCACGAACCGGGAGAGCAAAGATTGCTGGAACAAGCGTGGAGCTTTTAAATGAAAGCAAACTAATGTGGAAGGGCACACCTAAAGTGGTGGACTTAGTATTGGAAAGCAAGTTTAGCATAAAGGGCTTTACATTTTTTCACGTATTCTCAACTCTGATGGTCCTCTAAGCATTTCAGGTTGTCCCTCAGCCTCCTTTTCTCTGAGCTGGAAGATCCCAGCCCCTCACAGGACAGCCCTGCTCCCTGTCACCAGTTCTGTTGTCTCTCTGGATGCATCCAACCATGTTCACCCCCTTTCTTAAACAGTGGGGCCCAGAGCTGCCCCCAGTGCTCAGGACTGTGTGATGCTGAGCAGGATTTGGGGAGGCTGAGCAGGATTTGGGGAGGCTGAGCAGGATTTGGGGAGGCTGATGCACCAAGAGAAGGCATCTTGGTGATCTGGAGTGGCTTGGCCCACTGGAAACGCTGCTCAGCACCAGGGAGGGGGAATTTCTGTCAGGGAATGGCACTGAGGACATGCAGAGTCTGATCGGCGTGCAGCAGCCTGGGGTGGATTCAGGGCTGGAGGGACACCCGGGGCTGGGGGGACACCTGGGGCTGCAGGGACACGCGGGGCTGGAGGGACACATGGGGCTGGAGGGACACCTGGGGCTGCAGGGACACCTGGAGCTGCCTCGTCCCTTGTCACCCTACCAGTGATGGACCAGGTGAGCCTAGGGAAGGCTGAGAGAAGATGTCACTAAGGCACATCAACACCTCCGAGGGTGTCAGAGGAGGGTGCCAGGCTCTGCTCGGTGTGACAGGACGAGGAGCAGTGGCCATAAACCAAAACACAACGCGAGCCACCGCTCCGGGCGGCAGCGCTGCCGGGGCTTGGGGACAACCCAAAGCACCCGGGCTGTGCCACCTGCCCCGGGTGACCTCGGCTCGGCAAGGACGCTGAACTGGGTGATGCCAGCGCGGAGGGGTCGCTCTGGTCACTGCACACAGCGCGGGTCTCGCCGTGTCCCCGCCGGGGTTGGGGGCAATGGTGGCAATGACAGTGGCGGTGGCACAGCGCGGGTCCCGCGGGTGACCCCGCCGGGCTGGTGGCAGTGACAGTGTTAGTGGTAGTGACAGTGTTGGTGGCAGTGAGAGTGTTGGTGGCGGTGGCGATAGCACAGCGCGGGTCCCGCGGGTGTCGGTGGCGCTGTCCCAGCCGGTGCCGCGGTGTCCCCGCCGGCCGGTGGCGGTGCTGGCGGTGTCCCCGCCGGGGTTGGTGGCGGTGTCCCCGCCGGGGTTGGTGGCGGTGCTGGCGGTGTCCCCCCGGCCGGTGGCGGTGCTGGCGGTGTCCCCGCCGGGGTTGGTGGCGGTGTCCCCCCGGCCGGTGGCGGTGCTGGCGGTGTCCCCGCCGGGGTTGGTGGCGGTGTCCCCCCGGCCGGTGGCGGTGCTGGCGGTGTCCCCGCCGGGGTTGGTGGCGGTGTCCCCGCCGGCCGGTGGCGGTGCTGGCGGTGTCCCCGCCGGCGCCGATGGCGGTGCTGGCCGTGTCCCCCGGCCGGTGGCGGTGCTGGCGGTGTCCCCGCCGGGGTTGGTGGCGGTGTCCCCGCCGGGGCCGGTGGCGGTGCTGGCGGTGTCCCCCGGCCGGTGGCGGTGCTGGCCGTGTCCCCGCCGGGGTTGGTGGCGGTGTCCCCCCGGCCGGTGGCGGTGCTGGCGGTGTCCCCCGGCCGGTGGCGGTGCTGGCGGTGGCGGTGGCGAGGGGCGGGCTCGGCGCGGTTGCCATGGCGAGGCCCCGCCCGCGGTGACGCGCGCGGTGACGCCGGTCGGTGGCGGAGGGGGCGGCGCGGCCCCGGGGGCGCCGCGCGGAGCCGAGCCCGGAGCCGCCGCCGCCGCCCCCCGAGCGCAGCATGGTGATGGCCGAGCCCCGGCGGCCCCCGGCGCTGCTGCCCCGCGGGCTCGGGCCCGTCCGCGTCGGCTTCTACGACATCGAGGGCACGCTGGGCAAGGGCAACTTCGCCGTGGTGAAGCTGGCGCGGCACCGCATCACCCGCAGCGAGGTGGGCACGGCGCGGGGGGCGCGGGGGGCGCGGGGGGCGCGGGGGGCGCGGGGCCGCCGGGCTCGCTCCGCGCCGCTTTGTCCCTTCCGGCACCTCCCGCGGGGACACGGCTGCTGGGCTGACCGGAGGCTCGGAGCGCCGGCAGCCCCGGCCGCTGGCTGGGCTGGGCTGGGCTGGGCTGAGCTGGGCTGGGCTGGGGGCTTGCCTGCCTGCATCCTCCGGGAAGGGCAGCGCAGCGCATCCCAGGCCGCAGGGTGGCACCCCCGGGATGCCACCCCCAGGATGGCACCCCCAGGATGGTGGCGTCACCCCCAGGATGGTGGCATCACCCCCAGGATGGCGGCATCACCCCCAGGATGGTGGCATCACCCCAAGGATGGTGGCATCACCCCCAGGGTGTCACCCCAAGGATGGTGGCATCACCCCCAGGGAGTCACCCCAAGGATGGTGGTGTCACCCCAAGGATGGTGGTGTCACCCTAAGGATGGTGGCGTCACCCCCAGGATGGTGGCATCACCCCCAGGGTGTCACCCCAGGGATGGTGGCATCAGCCCCAGGGTGTCACTCCAAGGATGGTGGTGTCACCCTAAGGATGGTAGCGTCACCCTAAGGATGGTAGCGTCACCCCCAGGATGGTGGCATCACCCCCAGGGTGTCACCCCAAGGATGGTGGCATCACCCCCAGGGTGTCACCCCAAGGATGGTGGCATCACCCCCAGGGTGTCACCCCGAGGAAGCTCCGCACCTGCCACCTGTGCTCCTCGAGCAGCACTTTCTGCTCCCGGGGAAGGTTCAGACCTTGTGCAGTGCTTGCCTCATGCCCTGAATATTTGAGGGTTTCCTGACCTGGGCGATGCTGGGTTATCTGTTTGGGCAGAGGAACTTGTGCTGTGTGTGTGCTGAATTCTTCAGTGCAGCATCCTGCAAGTTCACCAAATCCAACCATTTTTAGCCTCTTTGTTTCACCGCCCCCGTGTATCACCCGATGGTTATTGTTAATACCTGGTGCTTTACCTCAAACAAAAATCATTGTCAGTCTGCCTGGGTAAAAATGTAGTCGTGTTCACTTTAAAAAAAAAAAAAAAAAGAAAAAAAAAAGGAGGTATCTGATGAGAGTAATGGCTCTGAAGGATCAGCTTCCTCTTCTGTGTTGTTTTAGGTAGTTTTAGTTGCTACACCTAGAGGTGAGCTTTTTATAAGCCTCTCTTCTGGTTGCTCTCATTGTTGACTGAAGAAGAGGTTCCTGTGTTGCTCTGTACCTGACAGAAGTCATTAAGATATTGTCCAAAGTGCAGCCTGGAAAGGCCTGCAGTTTTTCATCTCTGTGGGCTGGGTGATAAAATCATTCCTTACAGGAGTGGGAAAGTGTCCTCAAGTCTGGAGCTCACGGAAGGAGAGCAAAGCCCTGGTGCTAACAGGGCTCTGGCCACGCTGTGATTGATGAGCTCTGCATCCCAGAGGCTGAAAGAAAGTTCTCTTCTTGCCTGATTCCTCAAGTTCATAATAAACTCGATTCTTTTTGAGTCCTTCCTTGCTCCTGCTGAAGAGCCAAGCAGTGTCAGTGTTCCCTTTCCAAGTTTGGTGCCATGTGCCAGAATTGCAAATGCTCCTCTTGAAGATACTCAGTTGTCATTTGCTCTTTAGTCCTCATTTCTTTGGCAGACTTTGCGATGGAGATGAAAACTTTAATCTTCATTTTTATTGTCCTTTTAGGAAGAGTGTTTGTTTAGCATTGTTCAGAATAACCAAGGTTGCAAAAAACACAGAGCTTAAAAGCTCCCTATGATTCTTTCATCTGTGTCCTAAGGAATTGCTGAATTCTATTAGTCTTGAAATTTTTTTTAACCAGCTTTTCTGTCCAGTCTGCAGCCCTTTTTATCTCCTGTGCGATTCTTCCAGCAGATTTGCCTGTGCTGGAGGTTTTTGTCAAGGTCTTTGATTTTTGAGTCAGCCCTGACTTCTGCAGGGAGAGATGCAGGAGTGTTTCTCTGGGCTGGAATTGCTGACTTGGTTGCTGGAAGTATTTACACAATCTTTGAGGAAGGGGAACCCTGTTAAGATCACTTCTGGTGATGTCAGAGGAAATTAATTCCAGCCAAATACTCTCTGGGAGAAGCACTTGCAGTTAGGAGCAGCTCACCTGCTCGTTGGATCCCTGAGCACAGAGTGGAAATCCTGCCCCTTAATGACCCCAGGCAGAAGGGTTTTCACATTTCAAGTTTGTTCGAAACTCTTGCTGAAGTTCCAGCGGAAGAATATTCAGTTTTTAGGTCCTGGAAGGGCTGTGCTGCTGTGATGCTGCTGAGACTTGCTCAAAAAACCTATTTTAAAAGAACTCCTTGGCAAAGTTTCCCCTGAATCTCCTGATTTGAACCCTTTACATTCAGAACCTGTTTGTTGTTGGGCTTTTTACCTTCAGTATTTTGAAATTGTGCTTTATATGGTCTTGACCTTTAAAATATTTGCTTTTTTTTTTTTTTTAAACACAATTCTGCCTAGCCAATAAGCATCAAATTAAAAAAGATGGGATCTTATTACCTTGAATGCAGCACTTATGGATTGTGTACAAGATTGTGTACGATCCATCCTTTTTATGGAAAGAGTACAGATGAGAAGATAAAACTGTTGCCATAAATTGTTAGCAGAGGTGAGAATAAAATAAATACAAACACGAAGCAGGAGGACAGTGCGCAAATAAAACCAGAAATCATAACTTGGGTTAATGCAGCTCTAAAATTGCGTGGCCAAATAGCCAAACAGAAATGTGGGAGTTAGGACAAAGGGGGGTGGGGGTTGATTTGTAGGATTTTTGGAAGGATTTGTAGGAACAGAGGTGCTGCCTGACCCTTTTTGCTGCCTTTTTTTGGTGTTTGGTGCCATTTCAGCAGAGGCCACATGAAGTGGTTTCCCTGCCCTGCTCCTTTATCTGCTGCCCAGAAATCCTGAGATCCGTGGGTGACTTCTGCTCACGGGGCATGGAAATGAGCAAAGATTTTCCTCAGGAGGAGGAGAGAACAGAAATCATTGGAAGCATAAAGTTGGAGAAGATGGAGATTTGCTTCCAGGGATGTGTGGAATGAGGAAAAGCTTTGGAATAGGTGAAGTTGCTGCTCGGAAAAAGAATGCGTTGGGTTAAGAAATCTGAATTTCTGTAACCTGCAGGGACGAAGCTCTGTTTGCAAATGATGAACTTGCTGGGGGAGGTTGTGTTGTGGTTTTGGTTTTTCGTTTGGGTGTTTGCCTTGGTTTTTTTCCTTTTAAGAATTAAATGAATAAAATCAAAACAATGAAAACTGAAAGTTGGAGTAGCCGAGGAGTAGAAGAACTTTCATCTTCTCTTGACAAGCATTTCATCTTCGCTTCTTGGCAGTTTCAATTCCCAGATGTCGGGGAAGGATTGAGCAAACTCCAGTTCTCTGGGCCTTCAGTGAAAGAGGGAAGGAAATATGTGCAATTCCTGGTATTTTTAAATGAGAAGAAATCACAAAAGCTGCAAAGCTATCTCGGAATGCAACTCCAGAAGCAGCAAAAAACTGGTGACAGGGGAAGATAAGGGAAGGCAGAGGATTCCCTTTTGGTTTTCCTTGTCAGATGAAGGATGTGCTAACGTTACATATTGAAATTTGGTTGGGATTTTTTTTTTTCCTCTTGTTTGTTTCTAGCTGTTGCTAGTAGTTGTTGGCAAGCTGTGTGTTTGGGAACAAAACACACTTTTCAGATAGGAAACTGCTCCGTGGCTTGAAGGAGCTTCTCCACCTCTAAGAATTACATCCCTTTTCCTGTCATCAACGCACAGCTGAGCTCACGGACAAAAAGGAGCTGCTGCTCTTGAATTCCCTGTTCCTTCTCACATCCTCGGCAAGACTTTGCTGGATTTTAAGTATTTTCAAGTGGTTCTTCTCTCAAACCTTCCCTGGTCCTGGCAAGACGAAGATGCAGAATGAACGGAGGTATTTAATCTGCATTTGAGTGTAGGAGCAGAGGTGGCAGCTGCTGCTGTGCTGCTTCCTCTATGGAATATACATTTTTGGGACATATTTAATGCACGCTTTAAGTTGCACAAGGCTTGCAAAAAACAAGGTTTTTTTTCCCCTTCAAGTAGGTTTTTATTTTCTGTGCTCAACAGCAACTTTTTATAACCCCAAACAACTCCACATCATGAGACAAAACACGGTTTGGTGCAATGGGGTGAGGTTTTTTGAGCTAAAATCCTATTTAAACTGAAAATACAGCTCGTTCTCCATTAGTCTGGAGCTCAAGATATTGTTAATTAGTGGTGGAGCTGCCCTCAGAGCTGTTCAGGTCCCTGTGGTTCCACACCAGGAGTGTGATGGGGATGGCTATCCATGGGCTGATGCAGCTCAGGGATTGTTTGGGTTTTTGGGCAGATTTTGGATGCAGCAGCACAAAATTCACCTTTTTCTGTGAGGGAGCAGGTGCTTTGCTCATTCCATTTGCTCCAACACCTTTTGTGTTCCAGCAGGTCCAAAGTCACATCATTTCTCGAGCCCCTGAGTTCAGTGTTAGCTGAGTTTATAAAGTTAATAATTTGAAGATGTTCTCAGGATTATCTGCGATACCTTGGTGAGAACATTTCTGTGGCAGCATTCAGCCAAATCCTGTCTGCAATTTTGGGAATGTTTATATGGACATGGCTTTGTGTTCCTGTGGAGCATTAACCTCCTGTGTCCTGTTCTGGATCCACACTCCCTCTTATTGCTGAGGAAATGGTTCAGAACTCTGGAAATGGGATTTTTCTGGAGCCATCCTGCTCTAAGTTGGTATGGAAATGGTTCAAAACCCTGGAAAGAGGATTTTCCTGGAGCCACCCTGCTCCAAATTGGTAAGGAAATGGTTCCAAACTCTGGAAAGAGGATTTTTCTGAAGCCATCCTGCTCTAAGTTGGTAAGGAAATGGTTCAAAACTCGAAAGAAGATTTCTCTGGAGCCATCCTGCCCCAAATTGGTAAGGAAATGGTTCAGAACTCTGGAAAGAGGGTTTTTTTCTGGAGCCATCCTGCTCCAGATTGCTAAGGAAATGGTTCAGAACTCTGGAAAGATTATTTCTCTGGAGCCACCCTGCTCCAAATTGGTACAGAAATGGTTCAAAACTCGAAAGAGGATTTTTCTGAAGCCATCCTGCTCCAAATGCGGGACTTGAACTCTTGTTTTCCTTGAAGGAGGTTTTGGTTTCAGTCTTTCAGCACTCTTGGAGGGTTGCTTGATTGGAAATGCCTGCAGCAAGGAGATAGGGTAGGAAACTTCTGGAAAAGGAAGAAAGTCGGAAATATTGGAACATGATTCACTGTTCTTGGCCAGCAAGTGAGAGCTACACCAGGATCTGGAGCCATGATCCCAAATTTCTCTTCTTTTCTAGCCTCATTCTTCTTTTTATTATTCTTTTTTAAATGCTTCTTTTTTCCTCTAATCACATTTTCCTGGTTGGTGCTCAGGAAGTAAGAGCTGCTCAAGGATTTTAACCATGTAAAGATGAAGAAATGCACATTTTAATTTCCATAAAGTTACTTTTTAGGAACTGACATGATTATATAGCCTTGTTAACCTTGGAAAGCACAAAACTGCAGCAGGCACTTGGTATTAAAAAAAAACTGGAGTGGAAGTAAAAGCACAAATGAGTTATCCAGGGGTTTCTAGGGAAAACTTTTGTTATCAGGGAAACCAAATTTAAAAAATGGATGAAGTTTTCGTGGCTGTTGGAAGCTGAGAAGAACAGCAGAGATTTGGAGTTTTTTATCTCCAAGATTGGAGACACCTTGAGCAGGAGATGCATTCCCATTTTCTGATAGGAATATCAGATTGCTCCACACCAATCCTTTCCCTGGGCTGTAAATAAAAATAAAAAACCATTGGGGTCCATTCCCTGCAATGTGGAGGTCCCCAGGTGATGGGGAGATGTGGAGGAGGAAGGAGAAGGCAGTGCTGATTGCAGAGAGAAATGGTGTAAAATGAATCAGAGGAAAAGGAGAAATGTGACCCAGGGGTTGTTGGTGATAAATATTTCCTGATGTCTGCGTTTTGTGGTTTGTTGTGATTGCTTTGACACTTTTTAGCTTTCTAGGGAAGAGGTTTCTTCCTGAGCTTAGAAATCCTGCAAAAAATCAAGAGGAAGCAGGAGGAGTTATTTGATGAAGTGTGAGCTCAGATGAGGGGAGACTGAGAGGTTTTGTGAGGTGTTTTTTTCGTGGAGCATCAGTGATTATTTGCATCCTTCAGTACCGAGTTTTATACTTGATTTAAGTGTCAGTTTTATACAAGGGACAGGAATAGAATGAGGGGTAACAAATAGGAGTAAAGCAGGCGATCCACATTTATTTTCATGGCTTAGAGAAGTGTCTTTCTTCATAATTAAAACACAGAAATTTTCAAAGGGAGACCTGGAATTTTTTAGGGTTTTCCACCTTGATCATCATTGTTCCATGATGATTCTGAGCTCCGTGTTTTGGAGTATAAAGGCTGTGGAATAACAACTCATGGCTAATGCTGAGAACTCTGTAGGATGTGAACCTCTTGTGCTGGTTTTTAATGGCTGAATATAGAATATAATTGAATATAGAATATAATAATAGAATTATTATAATAATAGAATTATTACAAATTTGTAGTAGGTTTTGATAAAGCTGTTTTGCTCAAAATTTCAGACATTTTTAAAAAAATTCCCACACCTATCATTTGGAAAAAAAAAAATTGTTTTGGATAACTCAGCTCTGTAAGAGCACATCCTTCACCTTCAGAATAATCCCAGTTTTTCCCTGCTGACAATTAATCTGATTTTCCTGGGGGCTGGGGAAAGACAAGGGATTTGTAAAGAGGGAAAAGCAGAGTTGAGTGAAGTGGATGAAGAGTTAATTGTGAATTCAAGTGGGCCCACGATCAGTTCAGTGCAGATAATGAGTTCCCCTCCTGTGGGTTTGTGTCTCCACGTTCGATAGTTTGTGAAATGCTGTTCTGTTGTTTTCTCCTGCTCCAGCATTAATAATGGCATATTCAGGGTGAATAAACACCCTTCAGATATTTAGCATTTTTACCCTTTCCGTGTGCAGTCGCTGTATTTTGACTTTTACTTGGTTTCAGTTTTAAATGTCTTCCGGTGGAGCTTTTTTGTCTCCTCAGCATCTGTAGTTCCCTTCCTTTCGCAGGTATTGGCTAAAAACAAGGTCAGCGGGCCCGAGATGTTTTGTGAATTAATTGAGATGTGTTCGGTGAGCTAATTGAGATGTGATCCCAAAGTCTGACTGATAAATTCATCTGCAGGGATAAAGTGCAGGTCCCCTTTTCCAAAGGTACATTAATTAATTAAACATGGCACGGCTGAAGCCACATGGATCCGCTGTGTTTGGATTATTTGTGTGGAGCCAACAGCTCTTCTTTTTAAAATGTCACTTGGTGGGACTCAGATTTGCCCCCTTGACTCCAGAAATGGACACAATCAAGCTTTTAAAGAAGATTTTGGTCACTGCAGGGTCCTCAGTTCCTGATATAAGAGCACCTGGAGCACTCCCTCACCTCTTCTGTGCCTTCCATTCCAAGCACAACCTGCTTTTCCTCATGAAAAACCTGCTTTTTCTTTTGGAAAACATGCTTTTTCTTTTGGAGAACCTGCCTTTTCTCACACAAAACCTTTTTCTCATGGAAAACTTGCATTTTCTCATGGAAAACCTGCTTTTCCTTTTGGAAAATCTGCTTTTTCTCATGGAAAACCTGCTTTTCCTCACGGAAAATCTGCTTTTTCTCATGGAAATCCTGCTTTTCCTCATGGAAAATCTGCTTTTCCTCCCATGCTGACATGGGTGAGAGCCCTGCAGCCCCTCAGAGGGACCACTGACAAATTTAATGCTGCCCTGCTGTATTTTTCAGTCTGGGATTTGTATTTCAGTCACCTGGGGCTGCACTATTCCCTTTCTAATGAGGATAAAATAATGAGGAGCACTTTGGGGGAGTTTCTAACCTCACTTTTGCTGTTGCTCTGCAGGTGGCAATAAAAATCATTGACAAATCTCAGCTGGACGCTGTGAATTTGGAGAAGATCTACAGGGAGGTGCAGATAATGAAGATGCTCGACCACCCACACATCATAAAGCTCTACCAGGTGGGCTTAGGGGGGCTTTCCCCCTTTTTTTCCCCCCTTTTTCTGCCTTTTCCCCACTTTTTCCCCTCTCTCAGTTCTGCTGAATAAAGATGAAGATCCCAGTTAGGATCAGTTCAGCTTTAATTCCATTTGATGCAAAAGCAAGTGGCTCTCGGTCTTTAAAAGATTGATTTCCCAAGCAGAGATGGGCCTGGAGGAGTTAAATTTTCAACTGCCTTGATAATATCTCGCCCAGCTCCTTTCTGAATGAATGACACCACACAAAAGTGGCAGAGGAGAGGCTGAGAATATTTAAATTAAGTCTGAAGATCAGCAAGATCTCTTGAAGGGAGGGAAGTGGCTATGGAGTGTTCTCCTTTGCTGTTGAAGCAGGGGATAGTTAAAAAGGCATTTCAGAGATGAGTTTAATTTTCAGATTGTCTCACCAGTTTGTGTTTATTTGTCTCCTGGCACTTTCCAGCCTGTTAATAAATGAAATGCAAAATCAAATTCACAAAGGTCTCGCCCAAGGACAAGTTCAGCTCATGGTGAACTCTGAGGGGATTGAAATACACCCAAAATATGTCGGAATTGTTGTATTGAGATCTGAAACGACTTTTTGAAGTGGAGGATTTTTCACTCTCAGTGAAGCTTTGGATTATTTTGTTTGTGGTAACTCCACGTGCAAGGCAAAGCTTCCTCAGCTTCAGGAGAGAACCATAAGGATCCTTTTGGTGTTTGTTTCCTTTTTTTGCTCTTCCCACAAGGCCTCATGTGAGATTTCTCATCAACAGGTGATGGAGACCAAAAGCATGCTGTACCTCGTGACAGAATTTGCCAAAAATGGAGAGATTTTCGGTAAGCAGGAGAATATTTCCACATTCAACATTTCAGTGCACTGTGGTCTCTGTGTAAATAAGGATCTTTTGGGTCTATTATTAAAGGTTTAATATTTCTGGGCGGATTTGGTCTAGATTTGTCTTTTTTCTTCTGATTTATTGGAATGATTAGAGTGGCTCTTGTAATTAAGGATGGGACATTCAGCTGATGCAAAAGAGTCCTACGCAATTTCTAGATTATTTCAGCATAAACACCTTTCTAGACAAAGCTAATGAGGATCTGAGGTGTTTTTTTTTTTTAATTATAAAGATTCTTTGCAGATTTCCTGAGCTGAAACGCCAACCAATGATTGCTGCATCTGTTCCTAGGCATTGATAAGACTGGAAATACAGAGCGTGTCCCTGATAAGGAATTATTTGTGATGCCCTGATTGCCTTACACTGATCCCAGCTCTCAGAAGGGTTGGGAGGGTTTGTAGGGAATGGCCATTCCAATTGGGAAGGGTTTGTAGGGAATGGCCATTCCAGCTCAGAGGGTTTGTAGGGAATGGCCATTCCATCTGGGAGGGTTTGTAGGGAATGGCCATTCCAGCTCAAAGGGTTTGTAGGGAATGACCATTCCAATTGGGAGGGGTTTGTAGGGAGTGGCCATTCCAGCTCAGAGGGTTTGTAGGGAATGGCCATTCCATCTGGGAGGGTTTGTAGGGAATGGCCATTCCAGCTCAGAGGGTTTGTAGGGAATGGCCATTCCATCTGGGAGGGTTTGTAGGGAATGGCCATTCCAGCTCAGAGGGTTTGTAGGGAATGGCCATTCCACCTCATAGGGTTTGTAGGGAATGGCCATTCCATCTGGGAGGGTTTGTAGGGAATGGCCATTCCAGCTGGGAAGGGTTTGTAGGGAATGGCCATTCCAGCTCAAAGGGTTTGTAGGGAATGGCCATTCCAGCTGGGAAGGGTTTGTAGGGAATGGCCATTCCAGCTCAAAGGGTTTGTAGGGAATGGCCATTCCAGCTGGGAAGGGTTTGTAGGGAATGGCCATTCCAGCTCAGAGGGTTTGTAGGGAATGGCCATTCCAGCTCAAAGGGTTTGTAGGGAATGGCCATTCCAGCTCAGAGGGTTTGTAGGGAATGGCCATTCCAATTGGGAAGGGTTTGTAGGGAATGGCCATTCCAGCTCAGAGGGTTTGTAGGGAATGGCCATTCCAGCTCAGAGGGTTTGTAGGGAATGGCCATTCCAGCTGGGGGGGGTTTGTAGGGAATGGCCATTCCAGCTCAGAGGGTTTGTAGGGAATGGCCATTCCAGCTGTGAAGGGTTTGTAGGGAATGGTCATTCCAGCTCAGAGGGTTTGTAGGGAATGGCCATTCCAGCTCAGAGGGTTTGTAGGGAATGGCCATTCCAGCTCAGAGGGTTTGTAGGGAATGGCCATTCCAGCTGGGGGGGGTTTGTAGGGAATGGCCATTCCAGCTGTGAAGGGTTTGTAGGGAATGGTCATTCCAGCTCAGAGGGTTTGTAGGGAATGGCCATTCCACCTCATAGGGTTTGTAGGGAATGGCCAGTCCACCTCTGCTCAGGACCGTGGATGGAGATTCCATCCGTAGAACCAACATTTGGCCACCTGCAGAGTTAAAACCCTTTAGTTTCAAATCACATTCTCTCTGTTTCAGTTGGTTTGCAGTGCCTTTGTCCTTTCGCTGGGTGCTTTGGCTTGTCTTGGGACAAAAATCCTGCTGCTTTGGGCTCTGAATCTCAAATTGCTTCTGGTTTCCGCTTTATTGTACTAAGATGAAAAAAACCCCAAACCCTGCTATAGGAAGGAGTACCCAGAGGGTGACATGAAGCTGATTTGCCCAAGGATGAATTCACAAAACTTTCCTAGAAGAGGCAGCTTTGGAGTTTGAGTCTTTGCAAGACTGGGAGCTGTTCTCTGGGTGTCTGCAGCGAAACCCTCTTTGCTCCAGGGCTCTGGCCCCATATCCCAGCAGATCCTGAACGTCCTCAGCAAGTTCCAGCTGCCTCGAGGAGAGGTTCCTGTGCCCAGGGCTGGCACAGAGCCCGGATCCCAATCCCAGTTCCCTGTTTGCACTCTGGTTAATGCACAATCCCCTGGTGCCGTGTGCTGCTGCTCCAGGAGAAAAAGGGGGCGATCCCAGAATATTCTGGACAGCCTCAAGGGCCAGGCTGGTTCGGAATCTTTAAATTTAAAAGTCCTGACAGGCCAGAGCCATAAAAGAACTGACAGCTTGGCTTCGTTACCTTGTTTGCTGCACTGCTAACAAATGATGGATTAACAGCTTAGAGAGCTGGCTGCTGCTCAGGGCTAATTCACTTTGTGCCTTTGATATCTGACTTCACCTTGATATCATATGATTTGTCAGTCACTCTGGGCCTGAATGATATTTAGCTTGCAAATATTATGATCTCCCCTTACTGCCAGGCTTTTGTTTGTTCTTGTGCCTTGCCAAGCTAAACCAGCCGGGAGAGCGTGAGGAGTTCTCAGAGCTGCAGGTTCCGGAGATCAGCAGAGGAAAGTTTCAATGAAAATATGGCAGTGGTCGTAAAGCTCCCTGAATGGTGTTTGAATTAAAAATCCCTTCAAACACAGGCTAACCGAGGGGGGTTTGGCGTTGTGCTGGGCAGGGTGATCCCGCTGGGGTCACTGATGTCACAACTGTTCAGAAGATAAGATCAATTTATAGCCAGTTTTTTTTTGCTATAAAATCTCTGTGCATTCGCTGCTCCTTCCCATTAACTGCATTCTTCGTGGGATGTTGAAGGCAGCTCTAAACCCATCCTAATTCTCTGATTTTGTGCTCCTGAGAAGGACTAGAATTGGCTGTGGGAGCTGTTTCTGTCAGGACTCACACAGCTGCTGCTGCTCCCCTTGTTTTTGTTGCTGAGGATAAATGAAGTTTTTGGTTTCAGGGCTAACATTCGCCTTTACAATGTAATCAAATATGAAAACAAAATGTTCTCTCTGCCTGTGACGCAGTGAAGACGAGAGAGAGGTCAGGATGGGCACCTTTGGGGTACTTGTTTTAGTTCCAGAAATAAAATAAAAAAAAAATAGTTTTATCCACCACACAGCCTCTGCTGAGGCTCCAGAGGGAGAAGTGCAGGAATTAAAGCTCCAAATATCCATGATGGGGAAGCAGATTATCCCAAGTATTCCTCATGAGCTGTGTTGTGAAAATATTGATCAGGTAGCTGTAAAAGAGAAGGCTTTGATCTTTTCTTTCCATTGTTTCTGGTGGGAGAACAAGTTGGGAACTGGTTTGAGTTCCCTTGTGCTGATTTTTGGGGGAATCACTGAATTTCAGAGTTCTTGCTTCCAGTCCATTTCAACCTGATTCGCTTGATTTATGGTGGTGTTATTTCCCAGATTACCATGAGTGAAAATATTGGGAAAATATTGGGAAAATATTGGGAAAATATTGATCAGGTGGCGCCAAGAGAGAAGAGTTTGTTCTTTTTTCTCCATTCTTTCTGAGGGCAGGATGGGAGAACAAGTTGGTTTGAGTTCCTTTGTGCTGATTTTTGGGGGAAATCACTGAATTTCAGAGTTCTTGCTTCCAGTCCATTTCAACCTGATTCACTTGATTTGTGCTGATTTTATTTCCCAGATTACCATGAGTGAAAATATTGGGAAAATATTGGGAAAATATTGATCAGGTAGCGCTAAGAGAGAACAGTTTGGTCTTTTCTTTCCATTCTTTCTGAGGCTGGGTGGGAGAACAACAAGTTGGGAACTGGTTTGAGTTCCCTTGTGCTGATTTTTGGGGGAATCACTGAATTTCAGAGTTCTTGCTTCCAGTCCATTTCAACCTGATTCGCTTGATTTATGCTGATTTTATTCCCCAGATTACCACGAGTTCAGTTCTTGTGAAAATATTGGGAAAATATTGATCAGGTAGCTATAAAAGAGAACAGTTTAATCATTTTTCTCCTTTCTTTCTGAGGGCAGGATGAGAGAACAACAATCCCCAAACTGGTTTGAGTTCCTTCCTGCTAATTATTCAGGAGAAATCATTAATTTTTAGGCTCGTAGCTTTCTGTCCAGATGATTTAAATCTGATTTCTTTGATTTCTGCTATTTTTCCCCAGATTACCTGGCCAGCCACGGGCGCCTGAGCGAGGCCGAGGCGCGGCGCAAGTTCTGGCAGATCCTGTCAGCAGTGGAGTATTGCCACGGCAGGAAAATCGTGCACAGAGACCTCAAGGCTGAGAACCTCCTGCTGGACAGCAACATGAACATCAAAATAGCAGGTACTCCATGCGGGAACGTCTTATTTTTATTTCATTTTATTTATTTATTATATATTTATATATATTTTTATATATTTTTATTTCTTGTTATTTCTTTTTATTTCTTTTTATTTCTTTTTAATATATTTTTATATATTTTTATATATTTTTGGTTTTTTATTTTAATATATTTTTACTATTTTTACTATTTTTGTTTTTATCTATTTTTATGTCTTTTATATAAATTATGTCCTAAAAGTATATAGTGTATATTTCTATATATTTTATATTTATTTTAATATCTTTTTACTATTTTTATTTCTTTTGTTTTATATATTTTATATGTTCATATAAATTATATACTATAATTATATATTGTATATTTTATATATTTTATATTTCATTTTCAATTTTATCTATTTTTACTATTTTTAATATTTTGGTTTTATATATTTATATAAGTTATATACTATAAATATATATTGTCTATTTCTATATATTTTATATTTTATTTATATTTTTATATATTTTTTTTCATAAAACCCGCTCCAGTAATTCAGTCACGTTGCCCCAGATTCCTTCATGGTTTTCCATGTGATATTTTTCCATGGTGGGTATCAAAATCCATGCAGCTAAAATATTTCCAATGTTAACTTGCAGGAAAAAAAAACCCAAAAAAAACCCTAGAAGTCCATGTAGCTATTTCCAATATTAACTTCCAGAAAAAAAAAAAAAAATTAGAATTATAGACATTTTTTGTGGGTGTCAAACATGTCTGTAACGCCGCCAGATGTTCAGGTTAAAACAGAGTTAATCAAATAACTTCTTTCAACATTAAGAAAAAACCTCCAAATGGAAGCTTATTGATTTTTTTTTCCCTTTTTGCATGCATGATTTCACTTTAATTATAAATTTAGACACAGCAGATGTTGCTAGCAATAGAAATCATTTTCATTACAATTCCACGGAGCCTTCCATGCTGACTTTAGCCTGGAGAGAGTGGAAATGGGGAAAATCGAGAATATCTTGGTTTGTGGGACTGCTGGACTTTAGGGGAGGAGAGGAGGGAAGGAAGGACAAGGAGTTTCCCTTTCTGAGAAAGGGAAAGGGATTAAACATTTCTGCTCATTGCTGGATTATTTTACCCTTTCGTGTCCCTCCTGTTGTTTCTGGGATGGTCAGAGGGTTTTGGTACAATAACACCCCATGATATCCATTTGTGGGGTGTTTTTCCTTTTCTCGTTCCTGATTTCGTACTTGAATTCACCTCCAGCAGCTCCTAGAAATCAGAGCTCCTGGAGAACGATGCCTGACAGAGAATTTATTCACCAGGCAGGTTATGACTTCAGTAAATACTGAATAAATACTGAATTCAGGCTGCAAGGCACCCCCTTTTTGAGAGGAATTGAGCTGAAAGGAAGGGAATTTTGTGATTTGTTCATCCGTGCTTTCTTTGCTGCCCTCTCCCCTTTTCCTCACCGCACTTTTGCCTCTAACTCCTCTCCACATCACTCTGCAGCTCTGTAGCTCGTGGTGCTCAGCCTTTTCCAGAGCTCCTCGGGGCTCTCAGCTCCTAGATTGAGATTTTCCTGCCCTGAGCACTTCAGGGATCCCAAAATTCCTCCTCAGGAGCATCTCAGCTCCTGCATTGAGGTTTTTTTTCCTGCCCTGGATGTCCTGAGCTCTTCAGGGATCCCAAAACCCCTCCTTGGGGCTCTCAGCTCCTGCACTGAGGTTTTCCTGCCTTGAGCATTGCAGGAATCCCAAAAACCCTCCTCAGGGCCATCTCAGCTCCTGCACTGAGGTTTTTTTCCTGCTCTGGATGTCCTGAGCACAGCAGGGATCCCAAAACCCCCCCTTGGGGCTCTCAGCTCCTGCACTGAGGTTTTCCTGCCCTGGATGTCCTGAGTCCTTCAGGGATCCCAAAATCCCATCCTCAGGAGCATCTCAGCTCCTGCACTGAGGTTTTCCTGCCCTGAGCACTGCAGGGATCCCAAAACTCCTCCTCAGGAGCATCTCAGCTCCTGCATTGAGGTTTTTTTTCCTGCCCTGGATGTCCTGAGCACAGCAGGGATCTCAAAACCCCTCCTTGGGGCTCTCAGCTCCTGCACTGAGGTTTTCCTGCCCTGAGCATTGCAGGGATCCCAAAAACCCTGCTCAGGGCCATCTCAGCTCCTAGATTGAGGATTTTTTTCCTGCCCTGGATGTCCTGAGCTCTTCAGGGATCCCAAAACCTTCCTCAGGAGCATCTCAGCTCCTGCATTAAGGTTTTTTTCCTGCCCTGGATGTCCTGAGCACAGCAGGGATCCCAAAACCCCTCCTTGGGGCTCTCAGCTCCTGCACTGAGCACTTCAGGGATCCCAAAACTCCTCCTCAGGAGCATCTCAGCTCCTGCACTGAGGTTTTCCTGCCCTGAGCATTGCAGGGATCCCAAAAACCCTGCTCAGGGCCATCTCAGCTCCTAGATTGAGGATTTTTTTCCTGCCCTGGATGTCCTGAGCTCTTCAGGGATCCCAAAACTCCTCCTCAGGAGCATCTCAGCTCCTAGATTGAGGATTTTTTTCCTGCCCTGGATGTCCTGAGCTCTTCAGGGATCCCAAAACCCCTCCTTGGGGCTCTCAGGAGGACCCAAAGCAAGGCTGGAGCTGTTCTGTCACAGAATTTCAGTGCCCAAACTCTCCAGGCACTCACTAAAATCTGCTCATGGAGTGAGGAGATCCCGCAGCCGCTGCTGCTCTCCTGCTCCACTTCTGCGTGGCACAGAGTTAATTACAGCTGGGCTCTATGCAAATGATCCCATTAAGTGGTTCTTCCGTGGATCTCGGCCAGGCTCTGTCAGGTTGATAACAGCTCCCGTGTCCAGCCTGGCTGATAAGGAGCTGGAGGAAAGTTCAGGCTGCTGGAGACTTTGTAGTGATTTGTGCTGAGTCGGTTGTTGTATCCTCCTCTGCAAAGGGGATGGATGGCGAGTTCCACCGAGGGTTTGTCTGGGATTTTTGGGGTTATCTGGTGCCGTGCAGATCCCTGGGAACAGCCTCTTCCCATCGTTCATCTTCTTCATGGCTCATTTGTGGAGCTGGGCAGGGACCGAGGGCAGGCAGGATCCCAGCTCTGAGAGCTGGGATTCCTCTCTGCTTTGGATGAATGGAGGAATTGGGAAAAAACAGCACAATAACTGATGGATTATTTTGATAAAGCTCTTCTTAACTTCCAATGGGCCTCTTGATTCATTCTGATGCTTCCAAGAGTTTTGTTGAAGGTTTTACCCTTCAAGAATAGAGCAGTTTTTAGTCAAATACCTAAACATGCACTAAGTTACCTCTGTGTTTCAGCTACCAGGAGAATAAACTCAGATTCAAAAATCTTTCTAAACCTGTGGGTTCATGAGATTGCCACCTTTGATGCTTGAGGCTGGACTGAAATTCAGTCGTTTTGTGTTAATATTGCACTAAAAGGACGGGGGCAGGTAGAATTCAAAGGATCTTTTTGCTCTCAGTAGTTGGACAAGAAACAGAGGTTGAGTAACAAACTTGAGAGCTTTGCTAGATTTATTTTCTAGAAGATATGAGGTGATTGGGAGCAAAGCCCTCAAATGTTTGGGGCATGAATGAGATAAAATGCCAGGGCTGCAGGTGAGGAATGCCACAGCAGGCAGTGTCCTTAGGTCTGACACGGAATTTGTGCTTCCATAAATCTTCCTGCTCCTTCCCCGAGTGAAGCAGCTGGATTTGCCATGTCCCCTTCCCCTTCTGCTGGGTTCTGAGGGCATCGTTTGAGGGCATTGCAGCTCCCCCTGCCCTCCCTGAACACAACCTCTGCCGTGAAAACCCAACGAGCTCATCTCCCTGACCCTGCAGCCCAAAGCTCTGGTGCCTGCAGGGAATCCTGGTGTCCTGCAGCATCCCAAAGTGCTTGAGCCTGCAGGGAATCCTGGTTCCTGCAGGGAATCCTGGCACCTTGCAACATCCCAAAACGCTGGTGCCTGCAGGGAATCCTGGCATCCTGCAGCATCCCAAAGTGCTGGTGCTTGCAGAGAATCCTGGAGTCCTGCAGCAGCCCAAAACACCAGTGCTTGCAGGGAATCCTGGCCTCCTGCAGCATCCCAAAGTACTGGTAGCTGCAGGGAATCCTGGAGTCCTGCAGAAGCCCAAAGCTCTGGTGCCTGCAGGGAATCCTGGCAGCTTGCAGCATCCCAAAGTGCTCAAGCCTGCAGGGAATTCTGGCACCTTGCATCATCCTAAAGTGCTCGAGCCTGCAGGGAATCCTGGTGTCCTGCAGCATCCCAAAGTGCTGGTGCCTGCATGGAATCCTGGTTCCTGCAGGGAATCCTGGCATCCTGCAGCATTCCAAAGCTCTGGTGCCTGCAGGGAATCCTGGCACCTTGCAGCATCCCAAAGCTTTGGTGCTTGCAGGGAATCCTGGTTCCTGCAGCATCCCAAAATTCTGGTGCCTGCAGGGAATCCTGGCAGCTTGCAGCATCCCAAAGTGCTGGTGGCTGCAGGGAATCCTGCTGTCCTGCAGCATCCCAAAGTGGTGGTTCCTGCAGGGAATCCTGGTGTCCTACAGGGAATCCTGGCATCCTGCAGCATCCCAAAGCTCTGGTGCCTGCAGGGAATCCTGGCATCCTGCAGCATCCCAAAATTCTGGTTCCTGCAGGGAATCCTGGCACCTTGCAGCATCCCAAAACACCAGTGCCTGCAGGGAACCCTGGCACCTTGCAGCATCCCAAAGCTCTCGAGCCTGCAGGCAATCCTGGTGCCTGCAGGCAATCCTGGTGCTTGCAGGCAATCCTGGTGCTTGCAGGGGATCCTGGAGTCGTGCAGCAGCCCAGGTAGGCAGAGACTGTTATTTTGAAGGAGGCTGGAGTGCTGCTGGACAGGAAAATATGCATTGACGTCAGGAGTGGCTGCTCAGCATTCAGGCCCTGAAGTGGGTCAGGTTTGTGCTGCCGTACCTTGCCTTTATCAGCACCTCAGCCTCCCTTTATCTCCCAGGCTCACATTTCTCCTCCAACAAAAGCTCCCTGTGGCTCCCTGCGAGCCGGGCAGATTGAGTTCTGCTCGGAATGGATTAATTATGGCTCTGGAGCTCCTTCTGAAGGGTTCTGGAGGTACAAAGGGGAGGCTGTGCCCTGCTGGAGGCACAGCAGAAGTTGCAGTGGCTCTGGCAGGGAGCTCCCATTGCTCGGATTGCAGACGGGGCTGAAATCTCAGGCTGTTGCCATTTTTAACGGGAAAACAGATTCCATTGCCGTGATGTGCGCTCAAAAAAATTATACCTTCGAAATTCAAGATTATTCTGAAGGGGGTAATGAGATTGAGAAACCAAATACCACAACTGTGGAGAGCCAATATTTGCAGATTGCACAAACACAGAGTTTATTCAACTGAACACAATGCTGCAAATGATGGCTTTCTTTTTTTTTTTTTTTGCTTTTTTTTTAACGTGCAGATTCAGGCAAATGTTAAGAAGATCACTCCATTATATAATCTCAGTCCTCTGCTAATGAGTCCAATTTCAGTCCTTTTAGAATTCTGGAGCTGGCATATGGTTTTGGGTTTTTTTTATTTTAGGTCTGGCACATTTTCCCCTCCAACATCAGTGATGTTTCCTCTGGAATGAGATTTTTTTGTGTTAAAAATGACCCCTTTGGATCCAGAATGGCTGTGGCACATCAGCAATTCCAAAGCAGGAACAAGGTGGAAGGGGGAAAAGAGAATATCAAACTCATGATTGTTTTGTGCTTAACTGAATCCTGACCACTCCAAAAAGTGGGACAACTCAACTGACAGTGCAGTAATTAAAAATTGAGGAAGCCCCATGGACCAAGCATCCAGGATCCTGTCTAAATCCTGCATTTTTTTTCTTTGAAAGGCTTTTCATGGATGCTTTCAGTTCTGGAGTGCTTAAAAATGGTTTCCTGTTTGTGTGGGAAGCAGAACAGAAACAAAAAGGGGCGACCACAATAAGTTGTGCACCCTAACAAATCATGCTGATCTCCCCCTCCCAGGGAATTCTTCTGTCCAACAGCAGAACAGAACTGGATTTTTTAAAATCCAGCAGCTGCTGGCATACAGAACACAGGTTTTCATTCCCATGTGATGTGACAAAGCTCAGTGCCGATCAGGCTGTGTTTGTATTGTCAGTGCATGCTGAAATTCAGGGTTCTGGTGGCCATAAAAAAAAGGGAGTTCGTAAGTTCATAACTTATTTTAAGAAAAGGGAGAAATTGCCATTTTAGAAGGGCAGGCCCAGAACAGAATGGGGAAATCCCTCTGCAGGTGTCTAGGACAGTGCTCCCAGCCCAGGCACACACACTGGGGAGGGATTGGTTCCCAGTCGCTGTCTCAGCCTCCCTGGCTGCTCCTTCTGGGGCTGTTCGCAGCCCTTCCATTCATGAATTTCCACTGCAGCTCAATGGTCTGTGCTGTCACAAGACCATCCAGTGCCAGCCAAGAGCTGCTCTTCCCCCGCATTAAGCACTGCGAGTTCTGCGGTTCTCCCAGGGAGCAGAGGCCAGGGGCAGCTCCAAGGTGTCCTCAGGTCCTTTGGTGACCATAAATACAACCATTCTGTGTTACAAGATTAATCACGTGAAGATAATAATAACATCAACCTGAGCTTTCTCTTATATTGGCTCTGTTCCTTTTGCTGCTCACATTTCTTCATGTTTCTTTTTGAAGAAATCACCAAAGAGGTGACTTTAAATCCCAGTCAGGCCAGGCAGAGAATTTCACTTTTGAAGGATTTTGAATTCCCTGTGTTCCCAAGCAGGTCGTGCTTTCTTCAGCTGTGCTTACAAATAAATGTTCTTGTACTTGTGGATCTGATAGGAAGATTTATGAGGGTGGCACCTGAGTAAGAGCTGCAGTTCGGAGATAAAGCCTGATGTTTATCTGCAGCACTAAGAGGATGTTGAAAATCTGACAAATCCGAGATAAGTGAAGGGGAGAAATCAGATTTAATGACACCTACACGGAGTGGCAAAATGCTGCTGGAGAGGAGGAATCGCTTCGTGCCTCCCAGAGCATTGTCACGCTTGCCGAGCCAATTATGTGTGAAGAAAAGTCTTCTCAAAGAGGATGATAATAATAATAATAATAATAATAATAATAATAATAATAATAGTATAAAAAAATCACAACAGAAGTCTGGCTGGGAAAAGGGAAAAGAGGCTGGGGTAGGGAAAAGGGGATGGGATGGGGGGAAAAGGGAAAAGGGGCTGAGGTAGGGGAAAAGGGAAAAGGAACTGTGATAGAGGAAAAGGGAAAAGGGGCTGGGATAGAGGAAAAGGGCAGTGACAGGGAAAAGGGGCTGGGGTAGGGGAAAGGGATAATAATAATATAAAAAAATCACAACAGATGTCTGGCTGTGAATAGAGAAAAGGGAAAAGGCTGGGATAGGGAGAAGGGGCTGGGATAGGGGAAAGGGAAAAGGGAAAAGGGGCTGGGATAGGGGAAAAGGGAAAAGGGAAAAGGGCCTGGGATAGGGAAAAGGGTAAAGGGCCTGGGATAAGGGAAAAGGGAAAAGGGGCTGTGATAAGGGAAAAGGGCAGCGATAAGGAAAAGGTGACAGAGCGATGGGGGGATTTGGGGCAGATTTTGCTGCTCCCGCTCTGTTTTTGCAGCTGAAGGTGTTTCAGAGCTGGGAGGAAGGCAGCAGGGATGTTCTCTCCCGCTGGAATCAGAGCTGGCCTTGGCCGCTGGCACCGCGGGCTCGGTGACGTCCCTGCCCCGGCAGGGCCCTGCGGTGACGGTGACGCTGCTCTGCTCCCGGGGTCCCTGACCTTCACACGGAGCCCTGGCACGCAGCCGGGCTGTGCCAGCCAGCAGGGCTCCCTTTGATGGGGACAGGTCCCAAAATTCCCCCTGGGGCGTGGGGATGGGCTGTGCTGACCCTCAGCCCACGCAGGGCTCTTGGAGATTTAGGAATCCACACCCAGCAGGGCTTTAGGGGAGGGTAAGATGTTCTCTTATAGCAAAATATATTCGTTATCTGCTCCAAAATCCCCTGCACTCCTGGTGTTCCCAAAACTGCTCCATTTCTGAGGGATCTTGCAGGAAGAATTCTCTTACAGAGCTGCTGGAGCTTCTGCTAGGAAAGCAGGAATTCTGCTAGGAATTCCTGCCCAGGGTCAGCAGGCACCTTCACTCCAGGGAGAGCTGCTGGGACTGTCCTAACTGCGGCTAGCCCTGCTCTGAACCAACTCCAGGGTCACCTTTTCACACTCTTTGTTAAATATCTCTTCACTGCTCCCATTCCGAGGGTTCTCTGGCGGTTCTGAGGCTCCCTGGCACTCTCGGGGTGGATGGGGAGGCTCAGCTGTGCTCAGCTCGGTGTTCATCAGCTCTCGAGCTGCTGATCAGCATTGCCACCATCGCTCGGAGGGATCCCGAGCTGAGCCAAGAGCCTGAGCTCTGTCGGTCAGCGCCGTGGGCTCTCCCAGGGCTGCTCCAGCCCAGCAGCGCCCAGGAGCACCAGGCTCTGCCTCGCTCCGAGCACATTGCTCTTCTTCAGCATAAACATTCTGGTTGAAATCACACCTGTATAAGCCATAAAAAGCGACATTTAAAAGGATTTTTTATTTCTGGGCTGGTGATTCCAGCTGGAGGCTGAGAGGGCTGCAGACAGCACCCAGAGCTGCCCAGTTCGGGGGGACAAGAATCAGGCTCTGCCTCACGCCAAGCACATTGCTCTTCTTCAGCATAAATATTCTGGTTGATATCACACCTGTGTGAAGCCATAAAAAGCATCATTTAAAAGGATTTTTTATTTCTGGGCTGGTGGTTCTGGAGCTGCCCAGCTCAGGAGGACAAGCACGATGCTCTGCCTCACTCCAAGCACATTGCTTCTTGCTCTTCTTCAGGATAAAAATTCTGATTGTTATCACACCTGTGTGAAGCCATATAAAGCAATATTTTAAAGGATTTTTTATTTCTGGGCTGGTGATTCCAGCTGGAGGCTGAGAGGGCTGCAGACAGCACCCAGAG
The DNA here is from genome assembly GCA_036785705.1 of Acanthornis magna. Classification (NCBI taxonomy): domain Eukaryota; kingdom Metazoa; phylum Chordata; class Aves; order Passeriformes; family Acanthizidae; genus Acanthornis; species Acanthornis magna. The sequence continues at coordinate 1,661,446 of JAWUZG010000038.1, forward strand.
CTGCCCAGCTCATGGGGACATCAGGCTCTGCCTCACTCCGAGCACATTGCTTTTGCTCTTCTTCAGGATAAAAATTCTGATTGATATCACACCTGTGTGAAGCCATAAAAAGCAACATTTAAAAGGATTTTTTATTTCTGGGCTGGTGGTTCCGGAGCTGCCCAGCTCAGGAGGACAAGCACGATGCTCTGCCTCACTCCAAGCACATTGCTTCTTGCTCTTCTTCAGGGTAAAAATTCTGATTGTTATCACACCTGTGTGAAGCCATAAAAAGCAACATTTAAAAGGATTTTTTATTTCTGGGCTGGTGGTTCCAGCTGGAGGCTGAGAGGGCTGCAGACAGCACCCAGAGGTGCCCAGCTCGGGGGGACATCAGGCTCAGCCTCACTCCAAGCAAATTGCTTCTTGCTCTTCTTCAGTATAAAAATTCTGATAGATATCGCACCTGTATGAAGCCATAAAAAGCGGCATTTAAAAGGATTTTTTATTTCTGGGCTGGTGGTTCTGGAGCTGCCCAGCTCAGGAGGACAAGCACGATGCTCTGCCTCACTCCAAGCACATTGCTTCTTGCTCTTCTTCAGGGTAAAAATTCTGATTGTTATCACACCTGTGTGAAGCCATATAAAGCAATATTTTAAAGGATTTTTTATTTCTGGGCTGGTGATTCCAGCTGGAGGCTGAGAGGGCTGCAGACAGCACCCAGAGCTGCCCAGCTCATGGGGACATCAGGCTCTGCCTCACTCCGAGCACATTGCTTTTGCTCTTCTTCAGGATAAAAATTCTGATTGTTATCACACCTGTGTGAAGCCATAAAAAGCAACATTTAAAAGGATTTTTTATTTCTGGGCTGGTGATTCCAGCTGGAGGCTGAGAGGGCTGCAGACAGCACCCAGAGGTGCCCAGCTCGGGGGGACATCAGGCTCAGCCTCACTCCAAGCAAATTGCTTCTTGCTCTTCTTCAGTATAAAAATTCTGATCGATATCGCACCTGTATGAAGCCATAAAAAGCGGCATTTAAAAGGATTTTTTATTTCTGGGCTGGTGGTTCCAGAGCTGCCCATTTTGGGGGACAAGAATCAGGCTCTGCCTCACTCCGAGAACACTGCTTCTTGCTCTTCTTCAGTATAAAAATTCTGATTGATATCGCACCTGTATGAAGCCATAAAAAGCAACATTTAAAAGGATATTTTATTTGTGGTAATTTTTTCTCGCTGGTGACTGCAGCTGGAGGCTCAGAGGGCTGCAGACAGTCCCAGTAGCACTGTCCTTCCCAGCGAAAATCCCGGTGTTTTCCCATGCCTGTTGCTCTTGGCACAGCTCCTTCCTCCCAGCTCCAAAGCTTCTCAGAATTTGTTGTGTATCCAAGGCTGGAGAGCACCTAAGGAAAGCCCAGGGAATCTCAGATCTCAGATTATCTCTTGGCAGGTCGATAATCTCATTTATCTGCCGCGGCTGTCGGTTTGGTTGAATTTTAATGATGGCTGTTTATAAACTGGGACGAGTTTACTCAGAACTCCTCCAGGTCGGGGAGGCTTTGGAATTTAGATTGGTGTTGGAATTGAATTGATTTTGGAATTTAGTAATTCCACAACAGGAAATTAGCAATAGAGGACATCCAGCGCCCCAACATTTTCAGTGGGCATCCCCACAGAAGGATTTGGGATGGAATCAAATTGAGCTTTCAGACCTGGGCCGTGCATGTCATTATTCTCTGTGCTGCAGCAGGAGCTTGGGGTGACTTTTCCCTTGATTTTTTTTTTCCCCCACAGATTTTGGCTTTGGGAATTTCTACAAGAGCGGGGAGCCTCTGACCACGTGGTGTGGGAGCCCCCCGTACGCCGCCCCCGAAGTCTTTGAAGGCCAGCAGTACGAGGGACCCCAGCTGGACATTTGGGTACCACCATCCTTGATTTTCATTCCCTTCAAGTCGACTTTTGGGAAGCTGTGATTTTTCTTAAGCTGCAGATGTGGAATCTTTGATTTTTTTGGAAGCTTTTTTTTGGAAGCTTTTTTTTGGAAGTTTTTCCTCTTCTGGTTTATTTCTTTATCTCATAAAATGCTGTTTAACACTGCATGGGATTGGGGTAACCTGTCCAGGGGGGGTTAAATGTGCCCTGCAGGTGGACATAAGGAGGAAAAACTCCTCCAAAAGCTCCCTGGCTGGATGAGAGAAATCTGCTTTTTTTCAGAGCATTTTAGTGTTTTCTGTGTTAAGTGGCAATTGAAGCTCGATGAGGTTAAAGGTTCTGAAGCACAGAAACCCAAGGGAGAGGGGGGAGTGCTCTGATTTTTCTGGGAGCTGGAAATGAGCTCCTTTGTGCCCCCAAAATCCTGCAGGAGCAGCTGCCTGGGTTGGACTTGGTGTCTCCATGTCTATTATTCCAACTGAAGAAGGCAGAGAGGGCAATCCCTGCTTTTCTGAGATGGAAAATGAACTAAAAGAACTGCAGAGGTTCTGTGCACCCTGCAGAGCCTGCTTTGAATTCCTAATTCCCTCTTGTTGGGTTTTAGTTTAATTTTCTGATTTTATTTTAATTTTTTTTTGGATTCATGGCTTACAAGAACCAGGGACAGGACTGTGCTGTGGCCTCAGGTTTGCAGGGAGGACACACAGATCACCTTTTTGGCCAAGCAAAGTCACCCTGGGGCTGCTCAGTTCATTTGAATTCATCCAAATTGCCTCCACAAACAAAAACTGTGCTTTTACACCCATTGATTTGGCTGGGTGCTGATTCTATAGACACAAGGAGCTGCTAAATCCTGGTTTTCAAAAGGCTCAGCCTCCCTGGGCCTTTGGGGATGGACAAACAACACGGAGCAGACGTCAGCCAGGTGACTCTGATGTCAGCAGGGAATTCCCGAACTTTGGCAAACATCCCTCAAATATGTGAGGCCCTAAATCATTAACAGGATCCGCCTGCCCGCAGAGAAAGTGTCGATATTTCAGATAAATCCATTATAAAGTGTTGATATTTCAGATAAATCCATTATAAAAATGTTGATATTTCAGATAAATCCATTATTAAAATGTCGATATTTCAGATCAAACCATTATAAAATTGTCGATATTTCAGATGAAACCATTATAAAAATGTTGATATTTCAGATGAAACCATTATAAAAGTGTCAATATTTCAGATAAAACCATTATTAAAATGTCGATATTTCAGATAAAACCATTATAAAAGTGTTGATATTTCAGATAAAACCATTATAAAAGTGTTGATATTTCAGATGAAACCATTATAAAAGTGTCAATATTTCAGATCAAACCATTATAAAAGTGTCAATATTTCAGATAAAACCATTAGAAAAGTGTTGATATTTCAGATAAATCCATTAGAAAAGTGTCGATATTTCAGATAAATCCGTTATTAAAATGTTGATATTTCAGATAAAACCATTATAAAAGTGTCGATATTTCAGATAAATCCATTAGAAAAGTGTTGATATTTCAGATGAAACCATTAGAAAAGTGTTGATATTTCAGATAAATCCATTATAAAAGTGTCGATATTTCAGGTGAAACCATTATTAAAATGTCGATATTTCAGATAAATCCATTATAAAAGTGTCGATATTTCAGATAAAACCATTGTCATGTTAAGGATTCCTCACAGAGATTCTGCTGAACTTGCAGCAATCCCCAGCTCAGTTTTTGGCAGCGAGTTCTCTTAAAAATACATATTTAATTGTAAAATCTCGGTGTTTTCACGAAGGTTTGAGGTCAGCACCTGATTTTTCCCCCCGAGAAACGCAGTACTGTGCCAGTCCGTGTGGATCTCTCAGGCAGTGTGGCACTGGTTTTTTTTGGCAAGAACATTGCCAGGGGCAGTGCCAATTCCTGTGCATCCTTCCAGGAACAAGCCATCGGAGAACTCTTTTTTTCTCACATTAAATAATCCCCTAAACTGACTGTTCATAGAAACTCTTCCTCACAGGCTTTAAATGTAAAATATTAGCTTTTTACTTCAAGTGGCTGCTGCCTGAGGGTTTTTTACTTTGAGTGCCTGCTGGTTCTGTGTGGGCAACTCTGAGATCAATAAAAAATCCCAAATTCTCAGCTGAAGTCGGGGTTCACTCTCCAGGTACATCCTGTGTGCAGCTCCCTCCTTCTCCTCCAAATCCCCATCATTTTTTCCTGCGGCAGGGCTCGGTTTAGCACCTTAGAGAGGGTGGGAGCTTGGGAATGGAAGTGCAAATTGCCTTTTTTCTCCCCGCAGAGCATGGGGGTGGTGCTGTACGTGCTGGTGTGCGGAGCGCTGCCCTTCGACGGTCCCACGCTGCCCATCCTGCGGCAGCGAGTGCTGGAGGGCAGGTTCAGGATCCCCTACTTCATGTCAGAAGGTAACAGCGCTGAGCTTTCCCTCTCTGGTCAATCAATTCTGGAATAATCCAGGCTGGAGGATGGTTGGCCACACCTTTTGTTTGGAGAAATTGGGTTTTTCTCCTGTTTAATGTGAATTTTTAATCTCATTTTGAGCAGCAGTTTCCACTGGCAGCTCGCTGAGTGAGTCGATAATTCTATTTTTTCCTCTCCCCAAAACAGAGTGTGAGCACCTGATCCGAAGAATGCTGGTCCTGGACCCATCCAAACGCTTGACCATCGCTCAGATCAAGGAGCACAAGTGGATGCTGGTGGAAGTTCCTGCCCAGAGACCAATCCTGTACCCCCCAGGAGAGGAGAACGAGCCCTCCCTCGGCGAGTACAACGAGCAGGTGCTGAGGCTGATGCACAGCCTGGGCATCGACCAGCAGAAAACTCTGGAGGTAAGACACGCTCGGATGGGGGAAATGCACTCAGATGGGGGAAAATGCACTCAAATGGGGGGAAAATGCACTCAAATGGGGGGGAAATGCACTCAAATGAGGAAAAATACACTCAAATGGGGGAAAATACAATCAAATGGGGGGAAAATACAATCAAATGTGGGGAAAATACAATCAAATGGGGGAAAATACAATCAAATGGGGGAAAAATACACTCAAATGGGGTAAAACACAATCAAATGGGGGCAAAATACACTCAAATGGGGGAAAATACACTCAAATGGGGGTAAAACTATGAAATGGGGGTAAAACACAATCAAATGGGGGGGAGTACAATCAATTTGGGGGAAAATACACTCTAATGGAGGAAAAATACACTCAAGTGGGGAAAATACACTCAAGTGGGGGTAAAACACAATCAAATGGGGGAAAAATACACTCAAATGGGGGGAAATACACTCCTGAGTGGGGTTGGGTAAATCCTTGACTTGGCAGCTGGAGAGACAGGAGGGGCAATTGGAAAGCAAATTGATTTTGTTGAGGTTTTAAGAGGGTGGCAAATGAAAATCCAAGGAAATTCCGTTTGGAGCTTTCAAGAGGATGGTAAAGGCAATTCAGAAAGGAGCGTGAAGGCAGAGAGCAGTGGATGTGCCTGCCCTACCCCGAGCCATTCTTGCCAAACATTAAATTGATTATGCCAAACATAAAAGGATTCCCTGTGCAATTCCCTGAGGGATCCCAGTCCCTCCTGCAGGTTCAGAGTGGCACCTGGGTGGCATCTGGGAGTGTCCCATCCCTCTGGGGGCTCACCCCAGACCTGGGATCGATGTTTGCCACAGCGTTCACCTCCCCCTGTGCCCCCTAAACCCCCGAAATTCCCCAAATTCAAACCCCAGTGCCCACCTGTGCTTCCCTCGGCAGTCCCTGCAGAACAAGAGCTACAATCACTTCGCTGCCATCTATTACCTGCTGGTGGAGAGGCTCAAATCGCACCGGAGCAGCTTCCCCGTGGAGCCGCGGGTGGACGCGAGGCAGCGCCGGCCCAGCACCATCGCCGAGCAGACCGTGGCCAAGGTGAGCCTCCTCCTGCCCCGGAATTTCTCCATTCCATCTCGAATCCCAGCTAATTCCACCTGGATTGTGTCTGGTGTGCTCTCGTCCCGAAGCCTGAAATGCAAACGCAAAGGGTTTGGCTTCAGTGAGGATCAGCGTTGAAGGGAAAGTGCAGTGCTCGTGCTCCTGACTGGAAGAAGTCTCATTTTTGGGAGTTTCGAGCCTTGTGTTGGTGAGAAAGTTAAAGAAATGGCAGTTGTGGGGAATGTGCAGTGTCTTTAATAGGAGCTGCTGAGTCTGTGGAGGCTGAAATCCTCCAGGCTCAGCTTGGGTGGTGGCAGCACAGGCACTCCGCAGGGACCTGTGGAAAATGAAAATATCCCCTGCTGTTCTGGGAAATGGCAAAGAATAGGAAATGGCCCCAAAAAAGCCATTTATGATCAGTTTCCCAGGTTAAGATGGCAATTCAGTGTAGGATCTGAGTACCTGATAGAAATGTCATTATCTTGAGCCACTCGATGGCTGAAGGCTCTGAGATTTGTTCCTAAATGATGTCATTTCTTCAGGATTTGCACTTCTCCCCTCCCATGCCCCAATTTCCTGCAGAACCTCTGTGGTGATTAATCGATCCAAGCCTTAAGGATGTCACATTTATTTTATCAGGAGCAGTTCTGGGTGTTCTTGGTGGACACTTAGGATCCTCCTAATTGATCCAGCACAGCTCTCAGGCTGCGTTTCTCTCCTCATTTTCTTCCCAAGGAAAAGTCAGGAGCAGTTTCTCCTGCCTTATTGCAATAATTCTGAGATTTTTATTATTTTTTTTTAACACGTTCTTTTGTTTCATTAAGACACAGCCACTGTGCAGCTTTTCGATTTCTATTAATGCATCACTGGGAGCCTGAAAGGCTTGGCCTGAGATGACTCAGATTTCTCGTGGTCTCAAGTAAATATTCCCTCAAGTTCAGCCCTCCTGGGTGGTGCTCTGTGCCCAAATTCCACCTCCACTTCCAGCAGAAATCACAACCAAGCTGCCCTTTTTTTCCCTTTTTTTTTTTCCTTTTTTTTTCCTTTTTTTTCCTTTCTTTTTCCTTTTTTTTTCCTTTCTTTTTTTTTTTTTTTTTTGCTTCAGGCAGCAAGACACTCTTTGGGATATTTGGATTCTGCTGAGGCGAAACTCAGCTTCAGTTATGAAAATACAAGTCCAGGAAGAGCCTGGCAAAGATGAAACCCAGGTTTAGTCTTGGTTCTAGAGATAGAAAGTCCTAGTATTCAAAAAAAAAAATACTAATTTTGCGATGTACTCTTAAAAATTATTAATTTTAAGATGTATTTTTTAAATTATTAATTTTAAGATGTATTAAATTACTATTTTTAATATGTGTCTAAAATTATTAATTTTGAGATGTATTTTAAAAATCATTAATTTTAAGGTGTATTTTAAAAATTATTAATTTCAATATGTATTTTTTTAAATATTAATTTGAATATGTGTCAAAAATTATTAATTTAAATGTATTTTAAAAATATTACTTTCAAGAATTTTTAATACGTATTTTAAAATTTATTAATTTTAAGATGTATTAAAATCATTAATTTTAAGATGTATTTTTAAAATTATTAAATTTAAGATGTATTTTAAAAATGACTAATTTTAATACATGTCTAAAATTATTAATTTTAATACGTCTTTTAAAAACCATTACTTTCAAGCCGTATTAAAATTATTAATTTGAACACGTAGTTTAAAATTTATTAATTTTAAGATGTATTAAAAATGATTCTTTTGCTGACTGTGCCCTGCCCTGGGGCTCTGATCCAAGCCCTCCTTCCACACCCACCCCTGCCCTCTTCTTCCTCTTGTTCCTCCCCACAGTACCTTCAAAATTCATTTTAGCCATCCCAGAGCCTCCTGGTAACAGTCAGGGGCTTTTGTACTGAGTGAAAAAGGGAATTTCAGCACCAAAAATCCCAAATCTGTCTGTGCTGCTGGGACCCAGCACCTTCAAAAAGTCATTTTAACCATCCCAGAGCCTCCTGGTAACAGTCAGGGCTTTTGTACTGAGTGAAAAAGGGAATTTCAGCACCAAAAATCCCAAATCTGTCTGTGCTGCTGGGACCCAGCACCTTCAAAATTCATTTTAACCATCCCAGAGCCTCCTGGTAACAGTCAGGGCTTTTGTACTGAGTGAAAAAGGGAATTTCAGCACCAAAAATCCCAAGTCTGTCTGTGCTGCTGGGACCCAGCACCTTCAAAAAGTCATTTTAACCATCCCAGAGCCTCCTGGTAACAGTCAGGAGCTTTTGAACTGAGTGAAAAAGGGAATTCCAGCACCAAAAATCCCAAATCCGTCTGTGCTGCTGGGACCCAGCACCTTCAAAATTCATTTTAACCATCCCAGAGCCTCTTGGTAACAGTCAGGAGCTTTTGTACTGAGTGAAAAAGGGAATTTCAGCACCAAAAATCCCAAATCTGTCTGTGCTGCGGGGACCCAGCACCTTCAAAAAGTTATTTTAGCCATCCCAGAGCCTCTTGGTAACAGTCAGGAGCTTTTGTACTGAGTGAAAAAGGGAATTTCAGCACCAAAAATCCCAAATCTGTCTGTGCTGCTGGGACCCAGCACCTTAAAAATTCATTTTAGCCATCCCAGAGCCTCCTGGTACAGTCAGGGGCTTTTGTACTGAGTAAAAAGGAATTCCAGCACCAAAAATCCCAAATCTGTGTGTGCTGCTGGGACCCAGCACCTTCAAAAAGTCATTTTAACCATCCCAGAGCCTCCTGGTAACAGTCAGGGCTTTTGAACTGAGTAAAAAAGGGAATTTCAGCACCAAAAATCCCAAATCTGTCTGTGCTGCTGGGGCTAAGTCAGCTTCAATAAGTGCTGAGCTTAATGACATTTGGGCTTTGCCTGTGTGTTTCGGGGGCGGCAATGTTGTTTTTTTAATAGTTTAAAGGCTAAGAATGTTATTCATCTCGAACCAAGAAATAAATCTTGCACTTCTGCTCTGGCAGTGAGCTCCACATTGTTCAGTTTGTAACTTGGGATGTCTTTCCCCACCTAAAAACCCTTCCAGTCTAAATTCCTCAACGCTGTTTTCCAGGCACAAGCTGTGGTCCCCTCCGTGAACCTGCATTCCCAAAATCCAAGGCTGCTGCAGTCTCCAGGACTCCCCTCGGCCTCGGGAGCAGAAACCTTTTCCTTCCCTCCATCGCGGTGCCAGGGAGAGGCAGCGTTCATGGAGGAGGAGAGGGTGGAGACGCCAAAGGTAAGGCTTGAAATCACCGTTATTTGTTGGGGTTTTATTCTCCAGAAGTCATCACAACTAAAAAAAAGATCGTTGCCTTTTAAAAGCACGGCACTGCTCCCTGGGATTTAAGGATTTCAGCATCAGAGTTTTAGGTATTCCACATCTTTTTTCCCTGTAACTCTCCCCGGCTGTGCCTTTTTTCATCATTAATCTGCCTCCTGTTCTTTGCTTGCATTCCGTTCTCATTTGGAAAGGGACAAACCCCAAAAGAAGTGCGTTTCTTTCCCTTGTTCTCCTCAAATATATTTTCAAGAGCCCTGAGGACTCGTCCTTCTTCTAGAAAGGAGTGATGGACTCAGCTGGAGTGTCCCTTTGGCCATCCCAGAGCTCTGCAGGGTGGCAAAGCAGCAAAACCCCTCCGAGTCAGCAATGAGAAGGGGAAATAGCTTAAAATAATTACATTTATGAAGTAGGTTACTCTCATAAAACTTCTCTTGCTCTCTCCCTCATGCTGCACCACGTTATAACTTGAATTTCAGCAGATTTCTCCTGCCTGGTGCCAGCTGGGGTTTGATTTCCTGCCTGCCACTTTGAAGGGTTTATTGCTCCCTGCTTTACCAACACCGAGAGCGTGGCCCTGGTTCTCAGCACCGATTCCTTGTGTGGTCTCTTGCAGCTGGAGAGCAAAAAAACAGTTCAAAGACAGCTGAAAATTAACATTTTAGGCTTTATTTTGCATCCCCCTTTTGGTTTATAGGTGCAGTTTGGCCAGTGATGGCAGTGAGGTATTGAGTCTCAGCTCACTAGGGAATATTCAGTGTCTCGATTTTTTTGGGATATGTTCCCTAAAAACTGCCAGGCTCTGATCCCTGGAAAACTGCAGGGAGTTGGATTGGACTCCTCTTCCTTTCTGCCACTTTTAAGTGGAAAAGTCACAAATGGAAAGGAAGGTGTGCAAGAAATTAAATTTAGACGTAAAATTCACTAAATCAAAATAGAGGCAGCAGAGGCAGAGTTTTCCTGTGCAGGAATCATCGTTTTCCTGGGGTTTAAACTATTTATAGCTGTTTCTTGATGCTGCTTTAAATATTTTCCTACCATATAGTCTGCCTCAAGACCATTTGTTAGGAGCTGCTGTAAATGCAGTGAAACCTCTTTTCCAAACACTCTTTTCCTTTCAAAATACCAAAGCACTTGGAGGAAAACTCAGGAATGGCTCACATAAAATGGCTTTCCATAAAATGCAGCAGTGCCAGGTTTTGTGCTAAAGGATTTGTGTTCTTTCATCCTTTGTTTTACCTAATATTATTCTATTTGTGCAGCAGGACAGGAATTACAGAACAGAAAAACTCCAAAAACTGCAGGACGTGGGCCTAAAACCCAAATAATTTTATATGACAAAGATTTAGTCCAGGTACACAAGGATCCATGGCAGACTGGCTTGGAGAATAAAACCAGAATTAAAATCCTGGGAGCAGTTTTGGTTGGCAAGGTCCTCTAAAGGAAGGACCTTCAAAAATTCAAAGCTGTGGGAGGCTGCCCAGAGCTTTATCAGGCTGGGTAAATCCACGGAGGGAGATTCCACAGCTTCTCCAGGCAACCTGTGTTTGCAGGGGAACAACATTAATCAAGTGGACTTGTGCTGGAAAAGGGTGCATTTATGGAGTTATTCCTGAGCGCAGCCCTGCAAGGGTTCAGGACAGGGCTGGGGTTTTTTATGGTGTTTATCTGAGCATGATAAATGAGCACAGAAGGTATAGGAAGGGGGAAACGGCACTGTTCTACATTCCAGAAATATTTTATACTTGTGGCTATGCTGGCAAAGTTTTTAATAACTTTAAAAAGAAAAAAAAAAAACAACAGAAACCCAGTGCTGGAGAGCACAGAACTGTGGGAATAAGAGTATTTAGATTTGGGGTGAGCATAAAGGGAGGAAATTGGACATGACAAACAAGTGTGATTTAAGTGAGTTAAAGATCCCAACTGCCTTCAGGCTGGAGAGTTCCTGCCCTTGGGGGCATTCTTTGGGCACACAATGAAGCTGGGCCCAAAACGAACCTGGGCACAAACCAAAGCTGGGCCCAAAACGAACCTGGGCACAAACCAAAGCTGGGCACAAACCAAAGCTGGACACTAACCAATGCTGGGCACAAACCAAAGCTCAGCACAAACCAAAGCTAGGCACAAACCAAAGCTCAGCACAAACCAAAGCTCAGCATAAACCAAGGCTGGGCACAAACCAAGGCTGGGCACAAACCAAAGCTCAGCACAAACCAAAGCTAGGCACAAACCAAAGCTGGGCACTAACCAAAACTCAGCAGAAACCAAAGCTCAGCACAAACCAAAGCTCAGCATGAACCAAGGCTGGGCACAAACCAAAGCTCAGCACAAACCAAAGCTCAGCACAAAACAAAGCTGGGCACAAAACAAAGCTGGGCACAAACCAAAGCTGGGCATAAACCAAAGCTGGGCACAAACCAAAGCTCAGCACAAACCAAAGCTGGGCACAAACCAAGGCTGGGCACAAAACAAAGCTCAGCACAAACCAAAGCTCAGCACAAACCAAAGCTGGGCACAAACCAAAGCTCAGCACAAACCAAAGCTCAGCACAAACCAAAGCTCAGCACAAACCAAAGCTCAGCACAAACCAAAGCTGGGCACAAACCAAAGCTCAGCACAAACCAAGGCTGGGCACAAACCAAAGCTGGGCACAGACCAAAGCTGTCCCCTCTCCTGTGCCCCTCAGGTGAATGGCTGCCTGCTGGACCCCGTGCCCCCCGTGGTGATGAGGAAAGGATGCCAATCCCTGCCTTCCAGCATGATGGAAACGTCGATCGATGAAGGGATAGAGACAGAAGGAGAGGCAGAGGAGGACCCAGCGCAAGCCTTCGCTGCCCTGCAGGCAGCTCGAGGGGGGAAGAGGCGGCACACCCTGGCAGAGGTCACCAACCAGCTGGTGATGGTGCCAGGCACAGGTACAGAGCTCAGCAAGGACATCCCAAAGCTCATCTTCTCCCTCAATACTCAGTCTAATTAGCTAGCGGTGAAAAACGTGAGGTTTTGAGAGTGATGAGTTTGAGACGGTTTGCATTTGCTAGAAAGGCCAAAGGGAAAAAATGACAAAACACCCCAAAATCTGCTGTAGAAACAGTGTGAAATCAAAGCAGCGAATGCACAGGTGATAAAACTCATGTGCAACCCCAGCAGCTACTGGGAAAGCCTGGAAAATTGGTTGCTTTTCCAACTAAGTGTCCCCAAATCATTCATCCCCTAAAGATGTACTGCTCGTGGGGAATGGTGGGGAAATAAAACCCTCTGGTCTCCAAACCAATGAGGTGACCAAACCTTCCAGGCTACAGTTTTGCCATGATTATCTGTGGGGAAAAAAAATAACTAAACCATTTCCAGTTTTTCCAGGCTACAATTTTGCCAGGATTATCTGTGGGGAAAAAAAATAACTAAACCATTGCCAGACAAGCCAGTGAACCTCTGCAAAGGACCTGATTGCTGCAAAATAATGCAAAACCCAGTAGCAAATCCCCATTCTGCAAATCCCCAAAACTGCATGTTTTACTTGGGAATTCCTTTATGAAATTCGAGGTTTTTGGCTGTTTTCGCTCTAAGATAGCCACTTTTGGCAGGAGTAGCTCAAGTCTGTGGGGCTGCACTCGTCTTTAATCCTGGTTTTTGGTTTCTGTCCCAGGAAAAGTCTATTCCCTGGACGAGAACTCCTCCCTGGGCAGCATCGACTCGGAGTACGACATGGGCTCCGTGCAGAGGGACATCAAATTCCTGGCAGAGACGCCGTCCCTGAAGGAGATGGTGCTGAGCAGCCAGCAGGCAGCCCGGGTGAGCCCCCCGTTCCTGGGGCTCCGGCCTGCCAACCCAGCCATGCAGGCGCTGAGCTCCCAAAAACGCGAGGCACACAACCGCTCCCCCGTCAGCTTCCGCGAGGGACGCCGAGCCTCCGACACCTCGCTCACCCAAGGTACCTGCCCCTCCTGCTCCTCTGCGGCCGTAATAGCTCTGTTAATAATCTCTTTTAATCATAATGAATTGTTAAAATGCGGCTATAGATCTAATATCCACCTGAGATGGACAAGGACTCTCTAACTTGTTAAGGTTAGAAAGTGTGTGTTTATTCGAGCTGCAGGGAGAGCTCCCAAATGTACAGCTCCAAAGTGACAATGCAACACAGAACTTATTTATCTATCACAAAAATGCATATTTCAAATACAGATACACATTCATAGCATGAGCGCCTCCCATTCCTTGCTTCGTATGGAAATTAGCAAAAAGTCATTAAGCATGCACAGTTCCTGCAATGGAATTAGCAAAAAGTCATTAAGCATGTGCAGTTCCTGCAATGGAATTAGCAAAAAGTCATTAAGCACGCGCAGTTCCTGCAATGGAATTAGCAAAAAGTCATTAAGCATGTGCAGTTCCTGCAGTGGAATTGGGTGGGTGGTCATTAATTGGGTCTGAGGGCTGCTTTTGAGGAAGTAAAACTCATCTTCCTCACTTTGACCTTCTTACCTCACTGGTTTTTGACAATACATTTGACCCTGGAAAACTCCCAATGCTCTCTTCTATTGCTTCTTAATAGGTTGCAAAATTTGGGCAAAATTTGTAACTGTCTAGGCTCTCCTTTGAACTTCTTTTCTTAAGATTATTAATTGTCTATTCTAAGCACAGCTGAGTAAATATCAAATAATCAAAGGCTACTCTGCACTTGATCATTCATTTCTTTCTAGCTGAGTTCTGCGTCTTTTTCTATTACAGTTGATTTCAGCAGAACTAACTTTTATCTAAAATCTCTACGTTTAAGTGTCTAAAAGAAAACCCTGTGATTCAATAATGACACCCAGGCAGGGCAGGAAATGCCCTCGGTGCACAGCAGCCACGCCATGGCTCGGTTATCACCCAGCTTATCTCATGGTTCCCGTGCTAACCAGAAAATTGATTTTTCTGACGAGGGTTGTTTTTTTTTTTTTTTTCCTCGACTCTTCCCCAGGAATTGTAGCATTTAGGCAGCACCTCCAGAACCTGGCACGAACCAAAGGAATCCTGGAGCTGAACAAAGTCCAGCTGCTGTATGAACAGATGGGATCAGAGGAAGAGCCTTCTCTGACATCAGCTGCCACCCAGCTGCAGGACCTCATTAACAGCCCTGCTCAGGTACCTCCGGCAGAAATCAGCTCCACCTTAGTGCTTTGGGACAGATCAGGAGAGGATGAGGTGCTGTGCAGATCTGAGAAGCGCTAATTGACAGATAAAATTCCCTTTCTGCCTTCCACAGAGTGGAGAATTTGCAGCCTTTGCCCATCCTCGTGGTGTCTGTGAGTGAGTGGCTCTGTCAGATTTCCAAACCCAACAGAGCTACTGCTTTTAATCTGAAGGATGTTTTGGATCTAGCAAAGGCCACTAACACCTTTCCGTGGTGAAGCCAGCCTGGTGTAATTGCAGGAAGTGATAACAGCCTGGTCTGCAGAGTGACATGATAAATGTCACTGATAAATGATAAGCTCCCAGAGAGTTGTCTCAAATGGAGACACAGCACAGCAACCACGACACCTCTGGCAGGGAAGTCCTTGAAGAAAGGGTTAAGAAAGCCTTTCAGGAGCTGCATTTGTTCTCTCCCCTCTGCAGGAGGAAGGCTCCCAGCAGCAGCAGCAGCAGCAGCAGCAGCAGCAGGAGGCTCCATCTGCTTTCCCCAACGGTGCCCACCCCCCTTTGCTGTCCCGAAGGCAGAGCTTGGAGACTCAGTACCTGAAACACAGGCTCCAGGTACCCCTGCCCTGCCCTCCCTGCAGCCTCGGCAGTCCTGGGACCCAGAAAAACTCCTCTGAGGATAAATGAGCCGAGAACAGCTGGACTGGGAGCTACTCTGTGCTTTACTGGTGTCAGACACTGACCCTAATTTGCAAAAAGTGCATTATTGCTCTTTTCCTCCTCAGCCTGGCAGTGTTTAATGACTGCTGCTGAATTCAGATTATTGCTCTAACACCCATAAAGGTTCTGCATCAGCAGCTGAGGAGACTTCTTAACCCCCTGGGCTTTCCTCTGCCACACCCCCTTTATTTCAAACCCATTTTCCTACAGCTTTAATTTATAGAAAACTATTTTTCCTCCAGTTTTCCAGCTTGCAGCTTCTTTCACTTGGGAATAAAGCTTTCCATGGGTTTTTTTATGGTACAATCTCTCATGTAAAAATATTGTCTAAGGGTCAGAAGCCAACGAGCAGCAGTTTTTATGGGTTTGAAGAGGGGCTCTGTGGACAGCTGGGCAGTTCCAGGAGTAAAAAATCTTTCTCTTGCTTTCTGGGCTAATGGATTAAATCAAAAGCCTTTGAAACCAGCTCTGATTTCCTTGCAGAAACCCACTCTGCTCTCCAAAGCTCAGAACACTTGCCAGCTCTACTGCAAAGAACTGCCCCGGAGTCTGGAACAGCAGCTCCAGGAGCACAGGTGAGAATCTCCCAAACTGTGCAGAAAAATTACTCCCAAAAGTAATTAAAGAGCTGGAACAATCTTTGTCCATTTGGAAATTATTTGAAAAAAGGAAAGCTTCACTTCAAAATTTGTAATAAAGAGGGAAACAACAGTCCTGCCATGTGTTTACAAATTTCTCTGCCTGCTCTTCAGCTCCCAAATTCCCCAGAGCAGGCTTCAAATACAAGCACAATGCATCTCATTCTTAGCAAACTGAATCAAACAACGCATGGGGTTCGCTTAAAAAAATTGATAAAAAAGGTTATCACAAGGAGATCTCTGCCCTTTGAAAGGTGAGAACTCTGATCTGCTGCAAGAGCTAATGAGCAGGACTGACCAGGGGATATTCCAGTGCGCTCGGAGCCGTGTGAGTGACCCAAACGGCACAAAATGACATTTTTTCTGTCCTTGCCGCAGGCTGCACCAGAAGAGGCTCTTCCTGCAGAAGCAGTCCCAGCTGCAGGCCTACTTCAACCAGATGCAGATAGCCGAGAGCTCGTACCCCCGGGCCAGCCAGCTGCCCCTGCCCTGCCCGGAGGAGCCGGCGGCACCCCAGCAGCAGGAGCAGCAGGAGCAGGCAGCCCAGTTCAGCCTGCCGCAGCCGCTGAGCCCCGTGCTGGAGCCCTCCTCGGAGCGCATGCAGCTGGAGCCCTTCCTGCGCCAGTTCCCCAAGGTGCGGCTGGAGCCCAGCGGGTCACGTCTGTCCCCTCCGGTCCCCGTGCCACCCCAGCAGTTCCCCTACCAGACTCGAGAGCTGCCCCAGGCCGAGCAGTGCCCCTTCCCCCTGGACACAGCCGCGCAGGGCAGCGCGGAGAGCCAGCCCAGCTCGGCCCCTGCGGAGCCCCAGCCTGGCTACGATTCCCTGGCGCTGTCAGAGCTGCCAGGACTCTTGGATTGTGAGATGATGGAGGCTGTGGATCCCCAGCACGGCGGCTACGTCCTGGTGAATTAGCACCGAGGGGCCGTGCGAGGACAAACGGAGCAGCATGTGAATTTTTGGTTGTTTTTCGTTCCTACCTACCCCCCCCCCGGAATTCACGGTAGTTTTTCGACCCTTGAATCGGCAGGGGAATTAAAAATCCACCTGGCTGGAAGAGGGGAAAAAAAAAAATGAATAAAAGCAGGAGGTGTTTGGCCCCAGGGGCTGGAGAACAGGGAGTGCAGCTTCATCCCACAAAGTCTGCGGAGAAGGAGGCAGAAAAGGGGAATTTCAGAGGAAGGAAATAGCCCCTTCTAAAAAAATTGGGGGAGTTTTTCAGCATTCATCCCACATTCACCTGGAGAGAGGAGAGTGAGTGCACACTTATCATATTCTTGGCAATAAAAGCAATAGTTTCCATTGAAATTCAGGGTAGATTTGGGTCTGCGCTGATGGCAACTGAAACCCTCTGGACAGCAGGAGCACGAGGTGGAATTCAAGGGAAGTTGCACTTTGGTTGAGCTCCTGTTCTGGAACTTCTCTCAGGCACTTCCTCCTGCTGGCACCTAAACAGTGTTGCCCAAGCCTGCCAAGGAGCTCTTCACTGTCTGCTAAAGGAATCGTCTGGGGCAAGGGATGCCTTGACTTTGTCAAAAGAAACCTGGGACTGACACCACAGAGGTTTGGAGACACCTCTGGGTGGGAATCGCAATCCTGGAGGATCAAGGATGAGCCTACCGAGACAGAAGGTAAGGAGAGCCATGAGAGAGAGCAAGAGCTGCAGGAAATGGCATTAAAAAAAAAAAGTAAAATCCACCTGGGTGGCTTTTAAAATCACCCCATTTTGCAGGAGGTCCTGGAGAAGCTCTGCTCGCTGGAAAGGATCCACCTGTCCCTGGGTTGCATTTAGAAAAAAAAAAAAAAACAACAAAAACAAGCAAACAAAACTGTGTTTTGAATTTGCAGTATGTGTTGCTGGTGGTTTATTGAGCTTTGTATATTTGGACAATTATTTAGGGTTTTAGAACTTTAAGGATTTAAAAAAAAAAAACAAAAACAATGAGCTTATAAAAAACAAAAAAACACCCCCGTGAAGTGATAGTGCTGTGCCTTTTTCAGTTCTTTATCAGCCTATATGCTTTTTTCTGAAGAAAGTAGACAATACCCCATTTATATCCTCGCTGTGGCCAAAGTCCCTTCAGAGCACACGTCCCACCGTGTGGGACATGTTTAATTCTCAGTGTTGGAGAGCGGCTCGTGTATATAGGACATTGAAAGTATCACAGCAATACTCAGCATCAATCTGTTGATGTGGCAACCATTCCAAGGGATGCTCCAGCTCCTCGCGAGCTGTGTCTCCAGAACTTTCCAGCCATGGAATTGAAGTTACAGGAGGGGGATGGCTTAGGGAGCTGCGGGAAGCTGAGCTCTCCACTTTGGGGTTTGTCTCTAAGCAGGACAGGGCAGGGCAGGGGCCAGGGCAGACCTTTCCTGAGCAAACATTAAGCACAACTTCATTAAAGCTTCGTTAAAGCACAAAGAGCGAGAGGAACTGTGCTGATCACACGCCGGCGTTTGCTGCGGGGTTTGGGCAGATCTGAGGGTGGAGGGAGGTGGAGAATCAATCAGACCTTACAGCAATAAGACCCCACGAAAACACGGAATAGAAGGGTTTTAGTCACTGTGTGAGAAGGGGAGAGGGTTTAACAGGTGGCAGAAGGCTCTGGGCTCTGCTCTGCTCTCCAGAGCCTGCTCTGACCCAGGTCTGACAGCCCAAAAGTGCTCAGCTTCTACCTCTGACACCACAGGGATCCTCAAGGAGAGTTTAAAGAGCAGGGATCACATCCATCCGAGCAGAGAGGGCCAGACAGCTCTGCTTTAGTAGCTGAGAGAAAAGGTTTAGATTGTGCGGTTTCCCTGCACAAGGAGGTTTGTGTGACACAGTGGAACGCACTGTGACACCTGAAGGGACAGACGGGGGAAGGGAAACAGCCTGACCAGAACTCCAGCAGAACAGAGCAGGGAAAAAGAGGAGACAGAGAAAAGTCCTGTCCTTTCACTCCTCCCTCCCCACCCCACGGCATCACCCACACGCTCTGGAATTTCGGTGTCTGCCCAAATGCAGAGCTGCTTCCAGGACAGCCAGCGCTCTGGGGACAGCCCAGTGCTGCTCCGGCAGCTGGCTGACTGCCAGAGCCATAACCACTTCCTTCCCCATCCAGCTCCAGGATCCTGCGTGTTTCAGGGCTCAAAAGATAAAAATAATTCTGTCCTGGAGGTCTGCAATTCATTTATCAGGACGTGCCAACCAGTGTGAGCTCCTGTGAGCTTCGCAGTGCTGGGCAGGGGGAAGCTGCAGTGTTTTTTAATGTAGTTTAGACTGACTCTTTCCCCTCAGCCAAAAGCATATTTAACATTTCATGTAATTTCCTTTAAGCCAATTAGGACTAAAAGGCTTCTGAAGCCTCCTCGTAGAGAGTATCCATCGGGCACCACTTTGGACTCCTTTGAAGTGGCATTTTGGTTCCAATCTGTTCTGTTCTGCCATTAGAGAACTGTGTACACTACTGTTAGAGTAATTATTAGCTTTATTATCTTGTACTGCAGCCTCCTTTGAAGAGACTTTGGTGTGATGTATATGGGGTACAAATTTCATACGGAGAAAAGTGCAATATGTGTGTGTGTGGTATGTTCTTTAATGTATTTTTTTAAGGATTTAGAGGGTTTAGTCTCTGCTTTGGGATAAATGCACTAGTTTTGTGAGCTCCAGTTTGGCAAGTTCATCTGTAGTATTTACATGCGACTGATCTGCTGGACTCTGTAAAGCAGTTACAGTGTATTAATACAAAATAAAGAATATGTGCATTTCATTTTTTAAATTTCTAGTGAGCTGAAGCAGCCCCTGCCACTCTTGTCTTTGTTCCAGTCAGGTTATTTTCTCTCTGAGGCACCGGGAAGATTCATGCCTGCTGCAAACGCTGATTTTTAGACTGAGGTTTGCTTCCCATGGTTCTGCCACCCTTGGGGCAGTTGGTACCAAATATGAATTTGGACAGACTGGAAAATTTGGTGCCACAGGATTGGCACAGCACTCCCCACCTTCATTAATAGAAGGGTGATCTAAAATTACTTAAGATGAGATCAAAATCCAGTGAAAAAAACCTCAGCAGCTCTTGTTTTAGCATCTGCAGTGACATTCCCGTGACCCTCACGCTTCCTGCCAGTACCACAGTGTGACGTTTGGAGATAAAGTGCTCAAGTTAGTGGAGAGCCCAAGGGCTCACCTGTCCCCCTGCCCAAAACTGCTTTTAGGTGGTGACAGCCCCAAACAGCCTCCCCTGAGGGTCCTTGTGACGCACAGGGACACAAAGCCCTTGAAACAGAGCTGTGACAGCTCTGAGCCCCTGCCCCATCACCTGTGTGTCTCCAAGGATCAGAGGTGACAGTTTTAACCCCTGTCCCTTCACCCCTGTGTCCCCAAGGATCAGAGGTGACAGCTCTGAGCCCCTGTCCCATCACCCCTGTGTCCCCAAGGATCAGAGGTGACAGCTCTGAGCCCCTGTCCCATCACCCCTGTGTCCCCAAGGATCAGAGGTGACAGCTCTGAGCCCCTGTCCCATCACCCCTGTGTCCCCAAGGATCAGAGGTGACAGCTCTGAGCCCCTGTCCCATCACCCCTGTGTCCAGAGGATCAGAGGTGACAGTTTTAACCCCTGTCCCATCACCCCCGTGTCCCCAAGGATCAGAGGTGACAGCTCTGAGCCCCTGTCCCATCACCTCCGTGTCCCCAAGGATCAGAGGTGACAGCTCTGAGCCTTTGCCCCATCACCCCTGTGTCCCCGAGGATCAGAGGTGACAGCTCTGAGCCCCTGTCCCATCACCCCTGTATCCAGAGGATCAGAGGTGACAGTTTTAACCCCTGCCCCATCACCCCCGTGTCCCCAAGGATCAGAGGTGACAGGGCACCTCCAGACCCTGCTTTAGGACATCGGTGCCAGGCCTCGACACCCTGCCGTGGCTGCGTCCCACAGATCTGCTCCTCTGCTGCTCCTGAGCTCCCCAGAGGCTTGGGCAGCCCTCCAAGCACCGAGGGTGACATTGCCTGCGTGTCCTGCCCGGCCAGAGACGTCAGCAGGGGTCACAGGGCACTGTCCCCAGCAGCCCAAAAGCAGGGCAGGGGCAGGGACAGCACAGCACCCACCCCTCCCACCCAGAGCTCAGCCTGGCACTGCTCAGCACAGCACAGCAGAGGAGGTCACACGTCCAGAGCCCTCAGCTGACCCTTGGAGCTGGCTGCAGGACACCCCCTGTCCCCAAACGCGCAGGCTAAGCCATCCTTATCCCGCTGGAGACAGCAGAAAGCCTCCCTCCCCCGGCCTGCGCAGAGCCTTTAAATCCCTGCAGAGCACAGCATTTCCCTGCTGGGCCCAGGGCCAGCTCAGCTTTCCTTTTCAGGGTGCCCTGGCTGCCAGGGATCAGCAGCAGGAGCGCCACACGCACAGGTCACCCCAGGGTGACAGCGGAGGGAACACAGCCCTGGAAAATCCCAGAGAGCCTTAAAGCTGTGGCTGAACTCTGCGCACAGCTCTGCTGCTGAGCAGGCTTGGAAAATCCAAAACAAGCCTTAAAATTGTGCCTGAATTCAGTGCACACAGCTCTGCTGCTGAGCAGGCTTGGAAAATCCAAAAGCAACCTTAAAATTGTGCCTGAATTCAGTGCACACAGTTCTGCTGCTGAGCAGGCTTGCAAAATCCAAGGGAAAACTTAAAACCATGTCTGAATTCTGTGCTCACAGTTCTGCTGCTGAGCAGACTTGGAAAATCCAGGGAGAGACCCAGAACTGTGTCTCATTTCAGTGTGCACAGCTCTGCTGCTGAGCTGGTTTGGAAAATCCAAGAGAAGCCTTAAAACCATGTCTGAATTCAGTGCACACAGCTCTGCTGCTGAGCAGGCTTGGAAAATCCAAAAGAAGCCTTAAAATTGTGCCTGAATTCAGTGCACACAGCTCTGCTGCTGAGCAGGCTTCGAAAATCCAAAAGGAGCCTTAAAATTGTGCCTGAATTCAGTGCACATAGCTCTGTTCCCTTGGACAACCCAAGGGAAACCCTAAAACTCTCTGAACTTGGTGCACATCAGCCCCGTGGGTGTGAGCTTTGGCCCTTGGGCACCTCACACCTAAACACTGTCAGGGTAAGCCTGGAAAAGCTCCATCCTCAAGTTCTTTGGGTGTTGGGCAAAGGAAAGGGCATGGGGGGGGAAGATTTGCTGAAGGGGAAGTGGAGGGAAAGCCCACGAAGACCTGGTGTGTTAAAAACTGGGAAAGGGCAAGTTCCAGGAGACAGCCCCCGATGAAAAGCACTCTGGGGCCATAAGGAGTTTGGAGGCTTCATCTGCTACTGAATTTTCCCTGTTTCAGTGGCCCAGCTGTTCCTCAGATCCAGTTCTCCCCTCCAGGAGATGATTCCTCTGCAGAAACAGGACAGAGAGCAGTGAGGTGAGGGAGAAGAGCCTTCAGGAGTGCAGGTTCATTTTCCCAGGACACTCAGACCCCAGCATGAGCTGAGTTAATCCTGACAGCTCCCGGGGCAAGGAGGGGGAGAGGAGCGAAGCAGCTCAAGAGGCTCATCCCTGGGAGCTCCTGAAGAGGTCAAAAGGCACATCCAAACCAGAAAAACCCAGGAGAGAATGGCACAGGCATCACCTGCCCTCCTTTGTGAGGAATCCTGACTGGATCACACACCTCGGTGCTTGTGGGCATCACAGTGCAAGCAAAATCAAATTTATTTTATATTGAAATCCTATTGAAATCCTTTTCCCCCTCTTCTAAGACCTTGCATTGTTGCAACACTGTTTTCCTGAAGTTACCTGAAGAACACAAAATGTAAGTGGAATGTTTATGAGTGTTACTGCTGGGCAGCAAAAAAAAGGGAAACACATGCTGGCTTTCATGCTAATAGCATTTTAGGATATTTAATAAAAACAAACCAACCAGAGTCATCCTAACTGTTGTGATTTCCAAGTAAGAATGGAGCTGATGGAAAAATAATTGGGGGTGAATTTTGCAATTAATCACCCTGCACCTGAAATTGAGGCATATGTCCGACTGTATAAAATTACAGCAGGAATTGATTCTCCTCTCCTCCCTTTCTCCCTCCACCGCTGGACAAAGCACAAAACTGGAAAATGAGGCATAAATTGTGCAGCCCTGACCCTGATGGGAGCGTGGCCAAGCAGGTCACTGTGGGCAAAGAATTGCGAGTTCAGACAGCAGAGGTTTTGCTGATTCAGGTGATTTTCTGATGGGAATGTTGCACTGGAGGGGAGGTCAGATGGCAGAGCTCGTCTGAAATACGACTGAAAGAACTTCTAATGGGGTGACTTTTGTGGGGAATCGGCCACGAATTAGGCAGGAAAATCCTCAAAGGGATAAGAATCAGGGAAGCGAATGGAGAAATGAGGGAAATGTTTCTGCCCCCAGCGATTTGAGGGTTCCATTGCTTGCACCTCAAGGTATGGAGAATAACTCAGTGCCACTGAGGTTTCCAAGGCTAAAGGAATAGGCTCTGTGTGGACTAAACCTGGTATTAATCTGATTTTGGACAGGTTATCCTGATTCTCAGTGGTTAAAAATGAGCAGAACAAAAAGTAGATGGTAGAACAGCAGGGACACGCAGGCAAACGAAGAAATTCGAGGTTAATCTGAGTGCGAAACCACAAGATCGAGTAGGAACTGAAACCAAGGAAGGAACATCCTCTAAATTAAAAGAATTGGCCCCGACGAAAAATCATAGTTCCAGGAGCAGAGAATGCCAGCCAGGAATTTAATAATTTCATTTAATGACCTCAGCACAAGTGTGCCTTCTGTCAGAACCCCAGAAACCTTACAAAGGACAAGAGTTAAACCTGGGGGAAGTGAGGGTGGGAGGTAAACACTGAGAAACTGAACCCTGACAGCTCCAAATGCACATCCCAACCCCAACCTGAGCCCAGGATAACCACGGAGACGCCCTAAGCATCATCCCATCCCAGGGAACCCCAAAAGGAGCACAGGGATACCCAAACCCCACAGCAACACGCCCTGCAATGTGGGTACAAAGGTACAGCAGCTTTTATCTCCCTTTTATCTTATTTTTAAAGTTCTCTCCGCCCATTTCTCCGGGGTTTTCAATCCAGCATCCCTCCCAGGAAGGCTCTATTTTCCCCAGAGCTGCCACTCAGTGCTAGGGAAGTTTCAATCCAGGGTTTTCAGGAGAGATCTCTCTGCTCCCAAAGGTCCCCAAAGGTGGTGATTTTCTGCGAGGGAAACGCCATAATGTGGTTTTATGTAACAGCCCCTGCTGGAGCGACTTATCAGCAAATAAAGGCTGCAGTGTTTTGATAAGGATCCGTGCGGGGTTGGTTTGCAGAACCACTCACACACGGAGAGCTAAGGCGAGGTTTGTTCCCAAAATACCCAAAAAAAGCACGTTCCCCGAGCCCAGAGCGCCGTGCCAAGCCCTGCAAAGGTTGGGCACATTTTGGGAGTTCAGAACTCGCTGCTGGAGAGCACAGAGCTGGGAGGGAGCGGGGCTGACGTCAATAGGGGAAATGATCCCAGGGCCTGAATCACCTGGGGCTGCTGTCCCTGGGCTCGGGGGGTTCTTGCCATGGGAAATGCCACCCCAGAGCAGGGCAGGGCTCTCTGGGACCACCAGCCCACGGCAAAAATAGCATCTGTTCGATTTTTATATAAAATAAATACCTTGAGCTTCTCAGAGTTCCCTGTCTCTTTGAAAGCACCAAAGATTGCAAAGAGCAAAACCTCTGAGAGGGGAGAAAAGGCAACATTTTCCTGTCCTTCCCCTATTCCAGGGCAGGAATTCTGCTCACAATTAACAACTCACGTCCTGGGCACTTGGAGAAGCTCCTGCTCTGGGGATTCAGGGCCTGAAACTTCCCCAGAGAGCTTCTTCCCCTGGCAAGGGAGCCTGCAGGAGTGGGGCCTTCTCTCAACCCACCCAGCTTGGTCTGCACCAGGGTCCTGCCAGGGATTTAGGATTTTGGTTAGGAAACCCTAACCCAGCTCAGTCTGCACCAGGGTCCTAAACCAGCAGATCCCACCAGGGAATTTAGGATTTCAGTCAGGAAAGCCTAACCCAGCTCAATCTGCACCAGGGTCCTGCCAGAGGATTTAGGATTTCTGTTAGGAAACCCTAACTCAGCTCGGTCTGCACCATGGTCCTACAGCAGCAAATCCTACCAGAGGATTTAGGATTTCAGTTAGGAAAGCCTAACCCAGCACCAGGGTCCCACAGCAGCAAATCCCACTGAGGATTTCGGATTTCGGTTAGGAAACCCTAACCCAGCTCAGTCTGCACCAGGGTCCTGCCAGAGGATTTAGGATTTTGGTTAGGAAACCCTAACTCAGTCTGCACCAGGGTCCCACAGCAGCAAATCCTGCTGGGGATTTGGGATTTTGGTGAGGAAACCCTAATCCAGCTCAGTCTGCACCAGGGTCCCTCAGCAGCAAATCCCACTGAGGCTTTAGGATTTCGGTCAGGAAACTCTAACCCAGCTTGGTCTGCACCAGGGTCCCACAGCAGCAAATCCCACCAGGGAATTTAGGATTTCGGTCAGGAAAGCCTAACCCAGCACCCCAAAACCAGCAGGTACCGTGGCTAAGTATCTCCAAACACCTATAAAGGCACAATCCTGCACCCAGAAAAATTCCTAAAGCTGGAAGAGGAGAGCCCAGCGCCCCAAGCACCCAGCTCAGAGTCTCCCCATCCCACTGGGTGATTCCCCCAGCCCTGCCGGGGTCACCACCCCGCAGCACAAGCAGCTCGAACCTCCCCTCCCCCTCCCTCCATCATCATTAACGCAGCAAATTAGCAGCGAGCCTCGTTCGTTAGCCTCGCTGGCGTCAGCGCCGCCCAGGGAGGGCGGTGATGAATTAATTAGCGGCGCTAATGAGGCCGCGGCGGCAGGAGCCGGGGCAGGGCAGGGCAGATGCTCCGCGCGTTGCCGTGGAGCCGTTGCCATGCCAACGCATCTGGCTGGAGCATCCCGCTCGGCGCTCGGCGGAGGTGATGCTGCACGGAGAGCCAAGGGAGGGCGGAGGAGGTTTTAACCCTTCCGGGGAGCGGCGGCGAAGGAGAGAATGCTGGTGGAAAGGGAAACTTAGCCCCGAATTTCCCCGGATGGGGTATTCACCAGCTCTGGATGCAGCAAGGGAAAAAAAAACCAAACCAAACCAAACAAAAAAAAAAAAAAAAACCCCAAAACAAAACAAAACAAAACAAAACAAAAAAAAAAAAAAAAAAAAAAAACCAAAACAAAACAAAAAAACAAAAAAACAAAAAAAAAAACACCCAAAACAAAACAAAAAAAACCAAAACCAAAACAAAACCAAAACAAAAAAACCAAAAAAACCAAAAAAAAACCCCAAAAAACCCCCAAAAAACCCCACCAAAACCCCCAAAAAAATAAACAACAAAAAACAAACAAACAAAAAAACCCCCAAAAACCAAACAAAAAACAAAAAAAACCCAAACAAAAACTCAACCAAAACCCCCCAAAGAACCAAATAAACAAAAAACAAACAAAAAAACCCAAAAAAAACTCAACAAAAACCCCAAAAACAAACAAACAAAAAAACCCCAAAAACACACTCCAAAAACAAAACAAACAAACAAAAAAAAACCACCTCGAAAAACCTCACAGAAACACAAAAGAACTCAGAAAACCCTCCAAATCCAACAGCTCTGGTCCAGCAGGGATTGCCCAAAGCCTGAAGTCGCAAACACAGCTCAGCAGCTCCTGCAGGGGCACACTCTGCTCTAACCCCACAAACAGAGCCCCAGAGCTCCCCCTCACTGCCCCACACCACAATTAATTCTCCATTTCCAGCCACAAATCACCCTTGGCCCACAGACACAGATCCCAACCGTGCCAAGCTCGGTTAAAAATCAGCAAAACCCTGACCTCCTCCTGGGACCACACAGTTTCAACCTTTACCCCGAGCAGTGAAACCCTCCACCTCTGCCTCCAGAGACATTCCTGCGGCCCCCAAACACTTCACCTTTTCATTAATGTTTATTTAAAATTATCACAGCTCTGAAGTGAAGGCAGAGCTCTACAAAGATCAGCTGCTCCTCAGGTTTTTGAGCAAATTTATCCTAAAATATTGACAATGCTGACGGTAACTGGTGCGTTTAATATTCCATAGGGCAAGGTGGAGTTGAAGAGTAAATACTCTGAGTGCCATTGATTTCATTTCAGCAGTTAAAACAACAGGAATTTTGGGGGAAAGCTTTCCAAAATCACCACCGGGGAAGTCACTCTGCTCCCTGAGCCCCAATAATTCCACCCTGCCCCGCTGGGACGCGGCGATTTAATCAAGATAAACAGCAGCAGGAAAACACGGATCCATCAGCAGCTCATCCCTGTCTCACCCCTGACTCAGAACTGGAGGCTGAGTAAGAAGAGCAAAGTGGAAGAAATCAAACCCAGGCACTTGTGGTTTATTTGGAACACGTTGCCTGGAACCCTGGCAACATTTTTCTCTTTCCCTGGGGTATTTGGCCCAGAATACCAGGCTTTAAAAGGGCTGATTTTTCTATCAACAGCTCTTAGGAGCCATAATGGCAGTTTTAATTGTTTTTTTCTCCAAATGAATTAATTGTAAATTGCCTAAAAATAAGCCTGGAGAGGCTTGGAGAGGAAGGCAAGGCCAGCTCTGAGTTCTGCGTGGCCTGCATTGTTCCCAGCTGGGTCACTGGGGAACTTCCCCAGGCCCAGAGAGCTCCTGGGGAGGCTCAGAAAGAGTCAGAAATAAAGAGAAAAAGGGGAATAGCAGCACATTTCAGCTGGAAATGTAACCAGATGCCATAGGAACAGCAATCGAGGTAAAAAAGAAGCAAAGCTCACCTGACAAGCCCAAAGCTCCTCCAGCCTCCCCTCCATGGCAGCAGCACACCCTGGCAGCTCTGCCTGCATCCAGCTCACTCTGGGGCACCCTCGGGTAGTGCCAGGCTGGGTGAACAGAGCTCTCAGGGCCATCAGGTGTGCCAGTTTGGGTGACCAGAGCCCTCAGGTGGTGCCAGGCTGGGTGAACAGAGCTCTCAGATGTGCCAGTTTGGGTGAACAGAGCCCTCAGATGTGCCAGTTTGGGTGACCAGAGCCCTCAGGTGGTGCCAGTTTGGGCAATTGGAGCTCTCAGGTGGTACCAGTTTGGGCAATTGGAGCTCTCAGGGTCATCAGGTGGTGCCAGTTTGGGCAATTGGAGCTCCCTAGTGGTGCCAGTTTGGTGACCAGAGCTCTCCGGTGGTGCCAGTTTGGGCAATTGGAGCTCTCAGGCAGTGCCAGTTTGGGTGATCAGAGCTCTCAGGGCCATCAGGTGGTGCCAGTTTGGTGACCAGAGCTCTCAGGTGGTGCCAGTTTGGGTGACCAGAGCTCTCAGGTGGTGCCAGTTTGGGCAATTGGAGCTCCCTAGTGGTGCCAGTTTGGTGACCAGAGCTCTCAGGTGGTGCCAGTTTGGGCAATTGGAGCTCTCAGGTGGTGCCAGTTTGGGAGATCAGAGCTCTCAGGTGGTGCCAGTTTGGGCAATTGGAACTCTCAGGACTGTCAGGTGGTGCCAGTTTGGGTGGTCAGAGCTCTCAGGTGGTGCCAGTTTGGGCAATTGGAGCTCTCAGGTGGTGCCAGTTTGGGCAATTGGAGCTCTCAGGTGTGCCAGTTTGGGTGAGCAAAGCTCTCAGAGCTCTCAGGTGGTGCCAGTTTGGGTGACCAGAGCCATCTGTCCCCAGCAGCCGTGCCCAGGGCCGGGCTGTCCCCTGCCCAGCTGTGCCAGGGCTGTCCCCTGCCCAACTGTGCCAGGGCTGGTGTCCCCACCCCTGCAGCACACTCCTGTCCCAGGTGGCATTAGGGGCACAGAACCCCAGGACGGGGCTGCCCTGAGCCCATCCCTGCGAAGAGACAAAGTGACACACGAAAAGCCTTTCTGTCACCGCCTGTCCCCAGCTCTGGGCACATCCCTCGGAGGGATTCAACAGGAAAATTCGGATATTGCCCTGCCCAGCACTGCTCTGTGCAAAGCCTTCCCAAACCCCGCACGGAGCCGGGGCAGGGGGGGCTCCACACCCCAGCCTGGGGTTTTGGGGTGAAGGCAGCATGTGAGAGTCATTTTGGGATGGCCAAAGGCTCTCCTGGAGCAGGGGCAGGGGCAGCAGCAGGGCTGGGGCAGCAGCAGGGCAGGGGCAGCAGCAGCGCTGGGCTCTGTCCCAGGGCTGGGCTCTGTCCCAGGGGTACCTTCTCCTCTCGGTTCCAGTCACAAGGCAGGCGAGGCCAAAGGTTTGCTGCACAGATTTGCTGTGTCAGAGGTGATTCCGCAGCCTAGAAATGCTCCATCAAGGATTTTTGTTCTCTAAAAACGATGGAGAAGTCCCTGTTTTATAACAAATAAATATCCGAACCCTTCACGCCACTGGGGTTAAAACACAACTGGGAAAAACTTGATTTTCCTCAGCACATGGTGAGGACAAGGCTTCAGTCCAAGCTCCGTTCTGCCCTGCTGTGGGGCATTTGTTTTTGGGAAAACACTGAGTGTCCCTAAATAAAAATAAATAAATAAACCACCCTGGAAACGAGGCACCTCCAGCGAGGGAACTGAGCTGCAGCCACCCTGATCCCACACCAAACCATCACAGAGCTCTGGGCAGGGCTTCATCCCCAAACCCTGCTGGAATTAAACACAGGAGCTGCTCCCTCCCTGGGAAGATCAGTCAAATCCTACAGAATTACAGAGCAACCTTTGACATCTGTCATTAAATATTAATAAATATTGTAATAGAGCTTTTAATTATAGCATCTATACATGCTGAAATCCACTAGTATTTATATCCTCGTTAATCACACGTCAAGTCAAGCTGGAAAAATTCTGCCTGAAAAATTCCACTTAAGCTTTGGAAATGACCGAGGGTCAAAGGGATGAAAGCAGCCCGAGGTCTGCCTTCGGGAAAGTCAGGCCACAGCATTTCGGGAGGGATTATCCAGCACTCGGATGGGCTGAAGGTGCATTTCCCTCCATCCCAAGCCCTGTGCCCCATGTCCCCAGGGGGCTGCAGGCAAGCAGGGCTGGAGGTGATTCTGCTCCTTGTGAAAGCTCCCGGAGGAGATGGGGCACAGATTTTCTGGGATGGAGCCCAGGAGTTGGGCAAGAGGAGATCTGTGCACTCCCCAGCTGTGCCTCCCAGCATTTCCCTCTGCCCTGGTGCTCCTAAATCCTGGGATGGTTTGGGTGGGAGGGACCTTCAGTCCCATCCCATCCCATGGATCCCATGGATCCCATCCCATCCCATCCCATGGATCCCATCCCATCCCATCCCATCCCATTCCATCCCATGGATCCCATCCCATGGATCCCATCCCATCCCATCCCATCCCATGGATCCCATCCCATGGATCCCATCCCATCCCATCCCATCCCCGAGTGATCAATCCCCGAGTGATCAATCCCAGGGTGATCAATCCCAGAGGTGATCAATCCCAGAGGTGATCAATCCCAGAGGAGATCTGTCCCAGAGGAGATCTGTCCCAGAGGTGATCAATCCCAGAGGTGATCAATCCCAATGATGATCAATCCCAGAGGTGATCAATCCCAGAGGTGATCAATCCCAATGATGATCGATCCCCGAGTGATCAATCCCTGAGTGATCAATCCCAGAGGTGATCAGTCCCAGAGGTGATCAATCCCAATGATGATCAAGCCCAATGATGATCAATCCCCGAGTGATCAATCCCTGAGTGATCAATCCCAGAGGTGATCAATCCCAGAGGTGATCAATCCCAATGATGATCAAGCCCAATGATGATCAATCCCCGAGTGATCAATCCCTGAGTGATCAATCCCAGAGGTGATCAATCCCAATGATGATCAATCCCCGATTGATCAATCCCCGATTGATCAATCCCAGGAGACACAATCCCTCGGCTCCAGGCTCCCCAGGAGCAGTTCCGCAGCACAAGGCACAGTTGTGATAATTTTATTTTTTGGCTCCAGCTCCGCGGGCACAGCGATGGATTTCACTTGGCCAAGCTGCAGAAGGCAATTAAGGCCCAGGCTGCCTTTCCCTACCAGGGGAGGAGAAGAGTTTCCTGCGGGAGCCAAACAACTTTGACACATCCCAGAGTTTGCCAGGGAAGATCTCTGCCAGGGAGGATCTCTGAGCCTCTTGTTAGTGAAGGCAGCACTGAAAGGCAGGGCAGCAAATGTAGTTCTCTGGAAAAAAAAGTGCTTGGGGATTGTAGGAATTGGGGAAATAATGAAATTAAGGGTCTCAAAAAATGAAAATAAAGAGACCAAGGACTTGCAGGGACAAAGCTCCAGTTGATGTTACACACAAGTGATGCACACACCAAAAATCCATAGGGACAGGGCTCTGGCAAAGTTTGTTTATCAGAACTCCTAAAGAACATCTTGCTGGAGACCATCCTTGTTACCTTCCTCCTGGATTTTCATGGGAGCAGGATTTCACTTTGGGATTGAACAAATATTCCTGCGGCTCCCTCCCAAAATTTCACCTTGGGATTGAACAAAGGATCCTGTGGCTTTCTCTCAAAATTTGACTTCGGGATTGAACAAGTGATCCTGTGGCTTTCAAAATTTCACTTTGGGATTGAACAAGTGATCCTGTGGCTTTCTCTCAAAATTTGTCTTTGGGATTGAAAAAATGATCCTGTGGCTCTCTCTCAAAATTTGACTTTGGGATTGAACAAGTGACCCTGTGGCTTTCAAAATTTCATCTGAGGATTGAACAAGTGATCCTGTGGCTTTCAAAATTTCACTTTGGGATTGAACAAAGATCCTGTGGCTTTCAAAATTTCACCTGGGGATTGAACAAAGATCCTGTGGCTTTCAAAATTTCACCTGGGGATTGAACAAGTGATCCTGTGGCTTTCAAAATTTCATCTGAGGATTGAGCAAAGATCCTGTGGCTTTCAAAATTTCACCTGGGGATTGAACAAGTGATCCTGTGGCTTTCAAAATTTCACTTTGGGATTGAACAAAGATCCTGTGGCTTTCAAAATTTCACTTTGGGGATTGAACGAAGGATCCTGCGGCTTCCCCTTCCCAGCCCCCCTGCAGCAGATGGGCTGCACGCTGTCCCCGCGGGGAGGAGGGACACAAACATGGCCTGGCAGTGCCTGGCAGGCTCCCCCAGCCGTGTCTCGGGGAACACCCACGTGGCACTGCTGCACAAACAAAAGCTGCCAGTGTGGGAGACTCCGGGGCAGGATTCCAGCGAGGCAGGAGAGACAAAACACCGACAACAAGAGAGCAGCAGCGCTCTAACAGCTTGCCTGGGAGAGTAAATATTGACTGGCTAAGGGGGAAAAGCCAGCTCAGGCTCCTTTTGGGTGAGCAGCCCTCCCAAGGCAGCAGAACACAAAACACAAGGAAGTCTCTGGGCAAACATTTCTGGCAAGGTGGCACTGGGTGACGATGGCTCTGCTCACGGGCGCAGGCACCCCAGAGCCTCCTGCAGCACCCAGGGAGGAGCTGGAAGCACTCCCATGGCAGGGAAATGGGTTCTCCACAGCCCTGGGGCTGAACAGAGCACCAGGAACACAGAGAGCTCCGGCAGGGCAGAAAACCAACCCCATCTCCTCCTGCTGCTGCACCCTCCCTGCCCTCTTTTCCCAAGGAGTCCTTCCCGGAGGCTGCACGGATCAGCTCTGGCCTGCCTAGCCTCCCTGGGCAGAATGTGCTGCCCAAGCACCATCAGCTTCAGTCAGCTGAGGGAGGCAGAGCTGGCCAGAGCTATTTAGGGCGTGAAGAGCCGAGCACAAAAACACATCAACAGTTTTCATCGCCCCTCCGGGAGGTGCAGAGTCCACAGAAAGGCGTCTGTGAACTCACCAGCGAAAACACAGAGTCACAGGAGTGTGGGGAACAGCTCCTGCCCTGCACAGACACCCCAAAATCCCACCCTGGGCATCCCTGGGAGCATTGTCCAAAGGCTCCTGGAGCTCTGGGGCTGTGCCCATTCCCTGGGGAGCCTCTGGGGGAAGGACCTTTCCCTGATCTCCATCCCAAAACCTCCCCTGACCCAGCTCCAGCCCTTCCCTGCTCACACAGAGCTGCAAAAAAGCCCAAATTCACACCCTGCCCATGCACATCCTCTCCTGGTGTAACTGGAGGGCCCTGCGTGGGCACTGCCAGACAGCCGAGGGGAAAAGCAGATTTTGGGGGTGGGAACACAGCTCTGGATCATCTGACGGTCCCAGGCAGGCCCAGCTCAGAGCTGCTGCTCCCTAAATCATTCATGCACCAGAGGTGACATTTCAGAGCAGCCCCGTTAACCCTGAGAGGGTTGGGGAGCTCCCTGCAAGCTCTTCTTTCCTGTATTTAAACATTTAAAATATCTCCCTGCTGTGGGATACACGCTGCAACCAAAATCCCAGGGAGTTTTTATGATGTAAGAAAGGAAAAAAAAAGGTCCTATGGTTTGTTCTGCCTTGTTCTCCTGATTTTCACAAAAAGAAGTCAGACCACCCATTTCTCCCTTAAATTACTATTCCCCCTCATCTATTTGTGTCCAAAAAACTGAATAAGGATTGCACCTAATCCTTCTCAACGATTCCCATCTCCAGGCTGGGGAAGACAAGCACAGCCCTGGATTCCAAATCAGCCCCAACAACTTTTTCTTTGCAGATAAAATATTTGTTAGCAAACTCCACACGACAGAGGCCAGGGAGCCCAACTGGGAGGAAGCAATTAATGCTGAGTTTTCTATACAGACATGGATTATCTGTCAATAAGTGTCAGCTCCCTGGAGAAAACGAGAGCCAGAAATAATCCCAATTAGGCAGGGAAGTTCCTGTCCATCCCAGAGGGACACCAGGGGAGGGATGTTACTCTCCAGCCATGCAGGGGCTGCTGCAGCCTCTTCACTCGGCTCTGGCTGCCCCAAACCCACCTGAGACACCCGAACAGTGCTGTCACAGCCACAGGGACAGCTCAGTGTGGCTTTGGGGAGCAGCACTCCCTGCGGGCAGCACAGAGCAGGGTGCAGCTCCATCCTGAAATCCCAAATTCTGCCCGCAGCAGGAGCCCCAAGTGCCCAGCCCGGCCCCGGGGCTGTGATCCCACAGGACCCCGCAGGACCCCAGCTCCTCCCGGCTCCTCCCGGCTCTCCTGGAACCTGGAAAAGAGCTGGAGCAGCATTTCCCAGCCGGGGTGAGGTTAAACCCGGCAAGGTTTAACCCACCAGGGACCCTCGGGGCTGGAAAGGAGGGACAGGGCGCTGCCTCCACTGAGCAGCAGCAGGCAGAGGAGGCTGGGCAGGAGAGCTGAAGATCACAAAAATACTGGGATTTGGCACCCTGGTGCCACTGGGGTGGGTGTCTCAGTCCCACAGCTGGACTTGGGCTGAGCTCAGGTAGGTGGGAGCTCCAAGAGCAGGGGCAGGCAGGCTCTGGAGGAGCAGAGATCCCTTTCCTTTGGCAGCTTCGAAGAGCAGAGAGAAAATGATGGATATTTATAAGCAAACCTGTCTCTAAGGCAGCAGTTTCCAAAGTCTAATAATAGGATTTGGGCTTGTTTGTGGTGTGATTCAGCCAGAACTGCACAGAGCTGCTGGGGAGCTCTGTCCTGAGAGATTCCTGGGGAGGTGAGCAGCCTGGGGATTACTGCACTCCTTGCCCTGACCCTTCAGATTCTCACCCCTGCAGCAGTGGAGCACCAGAGCCACTGGGACAATACCCTGGGAGAGGCAGGGAAGGGCTGCACCTGCTGGAGGGATGTGGAAAATGCCCAAAATCGAAGTAAAACCCCAACTCTGCCCTGCCTTGACCACCAGGCAGGTCCCAAACCAGACCTGGCAGTCTGAATCCACCACCAGCCCCACAGCCAGCGGCCCTGGAGCTGTTTCTTGCTGACTCAAAGAGTTGGAGCTTCCCCAGGTAGCTCCGAGGGGAGGTTGAAAAACAGGAAAGGTCAAAACAGCCTGGGCTTTGTGCAAGGGAGAGAACAGGGCTGGGCTGGGCTGGGCAGCACCTGGACAGGCTGTTCTGGGCTGGGGAATTCCAGGGATCAGCTCCCCACCCTGCTCCTCACCGAGCCTTTCCAACCTGCTCGTTCCAAAACAGAGAATTGAATTCCTCTCTGCTCACTCCAGGCTGGACAAGGGTCACACCAACGCCACCAGGGCCATCGGACACCAGAGGAGGCCAGAGCAGCTGGGGGGGACACACAGAGGCTTCTCCCTTTCTCTGAGGAGGTGTCTGAAGCCTGTTCTGCCTGTCAGGTTTAACACTCACCCAGGAATTCACCTCCCAAGCAGAATTCCCAGAGCTGCAGGACACTGAGGACCATCACTGCCTCTCTGTTCACTGCCAGGAACCAAACACTTGCTGCGTTCCCCTGGAAAACACAGATAGCTCCTAATTATTGCCAAGTTATCAGCTCCCACCCATCAGCCCAGAACAGGAACGCGGCTGGAAAGAAAGGTGGAGCAGCCACAGTGGTTTCCAATGGCTATTTACTGCACTGGTCACACCAAACACGTGGGTATGGGCTGGGACAACGTGGGACAGTCACACCGAGGGCACCGCAGAGGTGCTGCCATCACCTCTGAACTGCACCTGCTGATTTATCCATTTCAGGTCAGGGAGCAGCAAGGAAGAGGCAACAAGCAGGGCAAGAGTTTTGGT
Source organism: Acanthornis magna (assembly GCA_036785705.1). Lineage (NCBI taxonomy): Eukaryota > Metazoa > Chordata > Aves > Passeriformes > Acanthizidae > Acanthornis > Acanthornis magna. The sequence continues at coordinate 1,696,615 of JAWUZG010000038.1, forward strand.
TTGGATTTCCTGGCCCTGGAGAGCCCTGTGCACACCTGAGCGAGGGCAGGGCTGGCTGAGGGATGGGGAGATGATGAACACAGAACACTGATAGCCACTCCACCCTCCAGAGCAGCTCACCCCAGGCACCATCTCCTCGGAAACCCCGGGAAGGGCGAGACCTGCACGGGGTGAGATCCATTCCCCTAAGGATGGACTCTGACACTGCCCTAAGCCTTCCAAATTTGAATTTAGAGCCTCAGCTTCCAAGGGCTGCTCCAGAGGGTGAGGTGCACTGGGATTCTCCATGGTGAGCCCATCCAGACTCCAGGCAGGCACTGCAAAGCTCCTCCTTTGTGCAGGGGATCCACAACCTCCTCCTGTTCGCAAAGCTGATCCTGTGATCTGTGATCCAGCCCAGCCTCGCTCCTCACGCAGCTCCTCCCGCTCTGTCCCAGCAGGACCAGGCTGATCCCAGCCCTCCCACCCTGCTGAGAGCTGCACGATCACCACATGGATCCCCAGAGATTTTCTGGATCCCAACAGCCTCCACACATCCAAACCAGCTCCCTAATCCACACCATGGAGAGTGCAGAACTTCCCTCTGCTCCACCCCACCCCATCCCCACAGAATTCCAGGGCTGGGAGTGCAAACAGCTCCCTCCATCCAGCTTGTGATGCTGCACATTTCAAAATGGAGATAAAATAAGCACAGCACGGCTCTGAGGCATGTTGGACCCACGTAACACATCCTGGCTATTCTGGGAAACAGAACTGCAAAAAAAAAAAAAAAAAAAGGATGTATCTTTCTCCTCTCTGGATGATTCCAGAATCTTTAAGATGCTGGAGTCTAGAATTCAAAGGATCTTGGAAAAAATCATTAGAAATAGCAAACGAACACTTGGTTTCACAGACAACACAAACACTTTGATCCCGTTAAACACATAATTGTGTCAGTTTGGTTTTTTGTTCCCAAAAGCACAGGTTTATCCTTGGAAATGTCTCCTGGACAGAGCAGCTTTAGGCTGTTCCTCTGTGGTGCACGATGCTCCAATCCTTGAGATTCAGCGCATTCCAGCTCATTGTCAGTCAGGCGTGTTTCCGCTTTTCCCCTTGGGAAAGGAGAATTCCTGAAAAAAATCCCCTAGGTGAAAGAAAGCACTGCTTGAGCAGACGAGAACAGTGGAGGGGTGGGAGAGAAAGAGAGAATTTGAGCTGGATTTTCCCAGATCCGCAGAACCTCATGGCGCCACCCCTCTTTATTTTCCATTTGAAGAATTCCCTGGTGTAGGAGAGAACAGCCCAGGGACAGGGATCCACAGGGATGGGGATCCACAGGGATGGGGATCCACAGGGACAGGGATCCACAGGGATGGGGCTGCAGCCTCCCCACAGGCAGAGCTCATCACAGACACAACCAGCACAGTTCATCAGCACAGATCTTCCCAGCACCGTCTTTCACCCAGGGAGCTGAACGTGGCTCGGGCCGCTGTCCAAGAGCGCCAGCAGATGCTTTGGGGTTGTTTTTTGCTGGCCCAGGTGTGCTCCTAGCCTCCCATTTTCCTCCTGGCTTGCTTCCTGCGGGATTTCAGGATGGTGTAGTTGGCGTAGTGCGTGTAGCGCTCCGAGAGCAGGGGGATGTAGAACGCCCGCAGCAGCCGCGAGGACCTGCAAAAGCAGAAAGGAAAAGCAAATCGCCCCTAAGTGCCCAATTCTGCCCTCGTGGGTGCCACCAGGGCCAGTTTGTGCCATCAGCACCAGCTCAAGAGCAGCAGCCTCGTGCCCATCCATTCCCAGCAGGGTTAAGGGGGAGGAAGGGCAGGAAGGTGCTGTGATTATTGAAAGAAATTTAAATTCCAGATATCGGCATGGAGAAAGCGGCTAGGGGTCACCCAGGGCTCCTCAGGGAAGTGTGGAGGTGAAAGGTTGCATTTACCTCCTGGAATCTCCTTCCCATTCCATCTTTTGGCTGCGTGGCTGGGGAGCCAAAAGCAGCTTTGATGGGCACTGGCGCTTCAAAGTTTTGCTCTTGTGCTCATCTTCCATGGAAATATCGAATTACAGCGCTGAAAGCCTCATTCACTCCCTGCCCTGCTAGTGCTGGGAGCTGGCATTTCACAGCCTTTCAAAAACCGGACCAGTGGAGCATGGAGGGTTTAATGATGGCTGTGTGAAATTAGCACCTTTGATTGGGCTGCTAATTGCTGGAGCTGTGCTGGCTGAGCACATTCTGAATGAGTGTATTCTCCCACTCATAGCAAAGTCCAGCTCTCAATGTGAAGTGGACACATAAAACGTCCTTCAGCAGCAGCTCCGAGCTTTGTGAAGCTTCAAAAATTCTGGCAACTCATTGAAATCGGGGCTGAGGCAGAGTTTTGCTTCCTCAGCACTGCAGCTTCTCTCTTTAGGTCTTTCAGATCGACTGGATGGGAAAATCTCAACCCCTGCCAGGCACAAGTGCAACCCCAGGCGCATAAAGCTTGGAAAAGCAGCAGAACCACTCAGATTCGGATTGCTCCGTGGCCAGGGATGGCACACACTCGCTGGTGACTGCAACTCACAGCTTTGCAGGTTCCTGACATCCAATTCAAGCAATTTTTTTCAGCAGAAAGATGAACTGAGTTTTGTTCGCTTGTTGGAGATCTTTCAAAAACGCGGCACGAGAAACAATGGCAGGAACTGCAGTGGGAGCTGCATCTCCCCAGGGGCTCTGGGCTGGGCTCAGACAGCTCCTGCACCCAGGCACGGCCCCTCCCAGCCCAGGGACAGAGCCCTCCGGTCACAGAGAGGGAACCTTCACCTCCTGTCACCTCCCCGAGTCAGGCTCAGCCACCTCAGACAGCAGATGGCACACGGAAGGGGCTGGGTGACAGATGACAGCGAATATATTTAATGTCCTATTTGCATTTGCTGCTAAATTTGTCCCCCAGAGACTGAGTGTGCGGAGCCTTAATCAGCACACAGCTCCCGAGCAGCCTGGGGGCAGCCAGGGGTCTGTTTTTCCAGGATTTTTGGGTTCTGGAGGAGGGGCTCCTGCAGGACACAGAGCAGCTCCCAGCACGGCAGAGATGCTCTGCTCTCAGAGCTGAACCACAGTGGTCCTTGGGGCTGAGCCTCTTGGTGCCTGAATTTCAGGAAAAGCAGCTCAATTCTGCTCCAGCAGGGCCAGAGGGAGCTGCTGTGGGATGGGAGGAAATCCCAAGGGAAGATGTTGCAGTCTGCCTTCCCAAATTCACAGGCTGACATGGAATGGCAGCACCTGGACACCTGCAGGGTGAGAGATTCTCCCTAAACTGCGTTTTGTCACCCGAGTTTGGTGACAGCAGAGCTCAGGGAGAGGTGGCAGAAGGGAGAGGAGAAGGGAATGGCAGGAGGAAGCTGAACCTCTGCCACAGGGGCAGCTCCCAGTGCCTCCCAGCCACAGGAATTTCATGATCAAAGCTCTCTGAAAAACCCATTAACGTTTGCACTTCCTCTGGGGGTTCAATTCCATACCAACGCACACATTTCAGAAGTAATTTAGCTACTTTTAGAACAAAAACAGGGAAACAACTCAAGGAAAGCACCATTAAAGGGAATGAGATAGCCTCTTATCAAACCAGGGTAACGATATGCTCGAACAAGGTGACCCAATCATTAATTTTGCACTAAGAATTTTCCTTTTTTTGACGGAAAATCCAAGTGTTTGGAGCAAGCAGACGGCTCAGCCTAAAGAGCTGGAAAATATGTGCTCCTCAGTGGGGAGCTGTGATATATTTCCCCTTTTCTGTGCCAGATTCGGAGCGCTCAGCCAATATAGAATTAAATGGACCTTGGCAAAGCAGCTTCCTGAGGAGCATAATTAGCTGGTGGCTTGGAGTGCTCTCTAATTCAATTAGCAGCACCATTTATCAGAGCCAGCTGAGATTTACATTTGCACTTGCTGACGTCAATGGGAGGCTTGCAGCAAGTCCCAGAAGCCTCCAGTTCAGCAGGAGCCATCGGAGCTGCTGGGGTCACTCATCCTCACACAGCCAGAGCTGCACTTTGGGCTGCACTGGGGAAGTGCTCGGTGAGGCTTTTTGTGCTCTGCAACCACTGAGCTCCAAACCTGAAACCTCCACTCGGCTCCAAAGGGACACCTCTTCTCCTCCTTAGCTATTATAAAACCCAAAAAGCTGCGTTTTCATGGAGGTTTTAGACTTCAGCGGGAGCGAGGGGCGTTTCCAAGGCACGACAAGCAGGTGCTGGGGTTGAGATGCCAGCCTGGAGCTCTTGTGCAGCTTCCCTGGCTCCAGAGACCTGTGAAACCCCAGGACAAGCGCTCCCCAGACATCCAGTGCCTCTGGGAGCCTTTATTTTACTGATTTCTGGCACAGAAGTTGCTGTTTCAGCCCTGTCGCTGCTCCCCTGCAGCTTAACTCCCAGGTGGGATCAAGGAGGGGCAGCACTGCACAGATTTGCTGTCTCACAGCAAAATGAAGATGGGATTTCCATCCCCTCCCCACTCTCAGGCCTATAAAAGCTCTTGTTGCATCCCTGAAACAGATCTGAGGTTTTCCAACCTCAAGGAAAGGACAAGAGGAAACATCTGTGCAGCACCCCCAAAAAATTACAGCCCCAGGGCTGACCTGATGGGTCTGCAGGGCTCATCTGGACCTGACTGACTCCAAAGGATTTAGATCAGGCCCAACTAAGCACAGCTTGGCTGTTCAGCAGAGAACAGCAAGGTACAGCAGCTCTAAGAACGCACCAATGTGGCTTTAATCAGAAATGCACATTTAAGGGCAAATACTCTGCACGAGGAGTGCCTTTGATGCAGATGCTTCAACTGCCTCGTTAATAAGATTGGCCACCTCCTTCTCCCTCCCCAAAGTCCTGCCCAAATGGAGCAGCAGGTTCTCTTGGAAAATACAGTTCACGCAAGACCTTGCCAAGGAAACTTGGTTGTGTCAGCAAGCTGGGAACGGCAGAGCCCTCCTGGGAGCTGCTCAACATTGTCACTCCCTGTCCCTGCTCTGCCCAGCCCCACTCCCTGGAGGGTCCTGTGCTAGGAAGCAATAAGGTCTCACATGGAAAACAGGAGGGCACTGAACTCTGGGTTAGTTTTTTGCAGAGGTTTTTGCAGTCAGCCCTTCTGTCCTGGTGTGACACCTTCATGGCCAGAGCTCTCCATGACTGTGCAGTTCGGGGTTTCTGTATTTGCAGGAATATATGAACAACGTTCCCAGAGTGACAGCCCAGATCCCACCCCCTCAGCCTGGAGGAGAGCAAATCCAACCTGTGCTTCTCACAGAGACTCCTGCTCAGACACACCAGCAAGTTGTTCATTGCTGCTGAACAGATTCCATCAGGGATCTCTTCCATGGATATTCTGGTGCCTAACAAAGGTGTGGCCCTGTTGACTGCCTGCCTCTCTGTCTGCCAGCTTTCATAAAATTTTTAAGAGCTCATTCCCTCTGAGACTGATTTATACCTGTCTTGAATTTGGCTGGGACAAGACCCATTGAAAAGTCTCTTGGGAGGAGGTGACATCCACCTCATTTCTTTGGAAAGCAACCCCAAAAACATTGCTTCAGCAGGAAGTGCACAGGGAGGGTTCTTCATAAAAATAATCCTTTCCACCACCCTCCTCACATAGTTTCACCCTCTAAAGCAGCTTAGGTCATAAATTTTGCAAGCAGGAGTTTCACAAAGACTCCACTTTGCTGGCAGCTGGATTTCAAGCTGGCATTTGGATCTTTCCTCCCTGTCCATGGCTACTTTTGCCCAGAAATCACAGACTGGCAGCCCTCCCTCTCCAAAGGGCAAATCCTACCTGGAAGCATCAAGGAATGGCTTGTAGGCAATGGTCACCCACTCTTCTTTGTTGGAGGAGTACCTCGGCTCCCTCGGGGTCTCTGTTGCTGTGTCCAAGTCCACCAGGTAGTGGCATTTGGAAATGTCAACCTGCAGGAAGACAGGACATTGCTGAGGTTCATTTCCTGGCATTTCTGGCTGTCTGCTAACTCACAGCAATGGAAATAGGGTTAAATATCTAGCACCAGGGGCAATGCTCCATGCAGGACACAGGTAACAGGCTTGGAGTGTTTTCAAGCAAATCCTTTGTGGGGAATCCAACAGGAGACTCACGTTATGAAGCCTCCTCCTTCCTGCAGGGAACGCAGCATTCCCGTGTCTGATCCTGCCCTACTCCCTCCAACTCTTCCTTGAGGGATCCCACATTTCACTCTCCCACAAAATTTCCCTGCAAACTTCCTTAGCCATGCTTGAGATCCCTTTCCTGAAGCACCTTTGGGGTTTAATGTAACAATTTAGGCTGGAAACAATTTAATTAGGTGGGTAACAGATGGCTCTGTGGCATCACAAGTGAGTGGCAAATGAAATTACACCACAGGAAACTCAGCCGAGGATGCTGAATCCACTTCTTGCTCTGTGTGAGAGGAACATTCCAGGCCCTGGGAGAGGTTCTGGCTCATTAGCAGAAGGACTCCCAAACCACTAACCGAGTTTTTCTGGAAGTGATGTAGAATCATTCAGAGAAAGACAAGCTGCTGCCTCAAGGACCTTGCTTGTCTCACCCTAAGTGCTGCCCTAAAAGGGTTGGGACCTCAAATTCCAGACCCGAGACAGGTTTCCCTTGTATTTTCACAAGTTTCAGAGCAGCCAAGGATAATATTCCCCCTGCTCAGAGGGCCAACACAGCACCTCTACATTGATTTGGGGATTCACACAAGACTCCGGTGATGCACAGACCTCGAAATGAAAGAAAGGAGTCTTAGTGAACAAAGCTGCGAGGGATTTCTAAATTACATCCTCTCCTCTTCTGTTCCCCTTTCCTTTTCCTCCTCCCACTCTTTCTTTATTTGATGCAACTGCTCTGCCAAGCGGAGGAGAGCTAAATTGGATCCCATCCTGACTGACAGGAGTGGGAACAGCACAGAGCTGCAGCTAAGGGCACATCTGCTGCTGCCACTGGGGTCTGGGTGGTGCTAGAAGTGAAAGGGAAGTTGAAAATCCCTTTCCTCTGAAGCCAGCTGTTGTTATCAACTTTTGGGCCCAATCTGCTGGCCCTGCTTGGATGTACCTTGGTAAGAAATAATATTCCTTATCTCCTTCTGAGCAGTTTCAGAGACAAACGCACCTCCCCAGCCAGGCAAGTGCAAGGTAAGTGCTGCTCGATGTGATTAAGGAAGGCAGAATTGCAAAACAAGATCAAATCTCTCCTTCCCCAGTGTCTCATAGCAACTGAAACACTGAGGCTCACTCTTCCATTTCCTAGCAGAGCAGTAATAGATACTTACACCTGAATCACTTCTGTAGCCATTAATTGCTTTTACCCATGGCTCAGATAATCCTCCTGAACCATTTGTTTTCTCCCCTTTAAATGACCAGCAGCCTCGTGCTATTTAGATTTACTCACTCTCACTGTCCTGTCCAGTTCTTGCTAATTTTATTTCCATTTTTTAAAATCTGAATATGCTTGCACCCATCAAACTTGGGAAAAGATCTTTCTCTCTTGGTGGAATTAGCAGGTCAAAAGTAGGAGGTTTAAACCTCCTGTTTAATTTCTGATTTCTGAAGTCCTAGGCCCTCGAGCTCGCATGAGAAATAACAAAGTTGTAGGGTGACATTAAGGAACAAGCATGAAACAAAAGTGTGTTTTGCTCCATTAGTCACAGGCTGTGCAGCAGCCAGCTGTCTGTGCTAAAAATAAGCCCCAGTTAAAGATTTCATAAATTAAATGCACTGCAGCAGACAGCTCCTCTCAGGTGGGAACACGCCTCCTTCCCATTTCCCCTAACTACATAATGAGCCTCAAAATAAGAGTTTTAACCCAGAAGACTGCCAAGATTTAACCTGTTAGTAATTTTAAGTTAGCTAGCAATAATTTTGAAATATTTGTGCGCTGGTTTTGTTTAGATAACCAGGAAATAAATCAATAATACCAACCTACTTTATCTTAACTGATTCCCATTGAAATCACTAATGCAATCAAGTTCCAAATTAAGTTCCTCCTCCTCAGTTGCAAATATGATGAATAGTTTTATATTTAAAAAGAAATGAAAGCACACAGCAAAATTTCAATCCCTGCTCAATGACAAATATTTTCTGTGGGGGACTTCAAACTACTCATTCTTGTGATCACATGAACACACTCCACTAAAACCAAAACTGCAATAATTGGGAGTAATTACTTCTGCTGCTTCTTTTATTATCATTATGCCTTAAAATTGGCAGATGAAAGGCAAACAGAAACCACTCACAAGAATGGGGAGATTTCCAAGTGCTGCAGAGGGATCATTTTTGGTTTGGAACTCCCCAGGAAACAGAAATGGGGAGATCCACTCATAGACATTATATTAATTTAAATGATACAGCGAGGTAAGGGAAAGGAACCAGGAATAAATCCTTACATATCGAGATGGCTCCTCCTTGTTCTGGTCATTCATGTCCGTGGGGATGATCCGTGTGGCCATGGGTCCCTTGGCAAAGGGTTTGGGCAGCTGGCCCCTGAATTCTGACAAGATGAACTGCAGCTGCCAACTGCACACAAATGGAAAACATTTTGTGAGGAGAGAACCAAAACCACAACCAAGATAAAAACACAACCTTGCTCCCAAGGGTGGGCTGCTAAAGGAGCAGGCACAGCACGGATTCCCAGCAGTTTGAGGCCAATGTGCCGACAAAAAACCTTCAGAATCCTCTGCTTGGGATACTTTAACATTGTTTGTGACACTGCTGCTGGTGACAACAGAGACCCAAGGTCCTGACAAAAAACCTTCAGAATCCTTTGCTTGGGATACTTTAACATTGTTTGTGACACTGCTGCTGGTGACAACAGAGACCCAAGGTCCTGACAAAAAACCTTCAGAATCCTTTGCTTGGGATACTTTAACACTGTTTGTGACACTGCTGCTGGTGACAACAGAGACCCAATGTCCTGACAAAAAACCTTCAGAATCCTTTGCTTGGGATACTTTAACACTGTTTGTGACACTGCTGCTGGTGACAACAGAGACCCAATGTCCTGAGGGTCACCCACACACATTATCATGCCCCTCGTTATTATGCCCCTCGTTATCCATCTCACCAGACTGGACCTTTCTCCCACCAAAGCACTCACTTGTCGGGCAGGAGGAAGCTGCTGGGGAACCTGTGCCACTCCTTCCCCACACAGACATTGACGGGCCTGCCCTCGGGCACCGTGTGAATGCTGGGGTCAGTGGCGATCCTGTGGAACTCGGGGTACAGGTCCAGGGGCCCGTGGTAGCCTGGGGAAGGCACAAAATCAAAACCACAGCTAAAGCAAGAGGGGTTTTTAATGAGAGCCTAGAAACAATTGTTTCATACATCAATTTTTAACTGAATAAATGAAGTGGGCTGTGCTAAAAAGTGGATTCCAAAACTCCCTCTCCTTCACAGTACGTGTGCCCCACCACCTTTCTCCTGTCCTGGCTGTCAGTGGGCACCAACACCCAAAAAAATACTGATGAGGTGAGAAGGCTCTGATTCCAGGAATGCCCAAACCATCTCCATTAAGGACTCACGTACCTATTTAAAGTTTTACACAGGAAAATGCTTTTCCAAGTGGAAAATTTATTCGATTTCCTAGTGGAAAATCTATCTAGTAGATAATCTACTTGAAAGTTGTAGTATCTGCTTTAACACCAGTCAGGTTTTAGATCACTAGAGCTGTACTGGTGGAAGGGGAAGTGCAGCAGATTTTTCAGTGATGTAATTCTGGTGATCCATTCATACATATATGGATTAATGCACACAGACACACACATCTAATCATTAATAATTAATTAACAGTGACCATCAGAACTGATTCCTTCCCCTGCAGCAACGACATCCAACCTTCCCAAAGTTCTTGATTTCTACAGGCAAAGCAGCACAGCCTCTGCAGGCTCGAAGCCCGAGAGCCAGGAAAGCACAGGGCAAATCTGAAATACCAACCTCTGAATAAGGCAACAGAGCGTGACAGTGACAAAAGGCCAAAGAGGAAGACTGTCCCCAGGGCCAGCCAGTTGGAGGACACTGTGTAGTGCTCCAGGCGGTAGCGCTGGAAGATGAAGTGGTAACATTTCTGAGGGAAGAGTGAAAAAAAAAGGAAAAGTGAAGTTAATCAAACTCTGATCTCTACAGCAAAACTCTCATTTTTAATAAGGGCCTTACAGCAGTGCATCTCTCACCAGATCTTTGGTCTTTTTTAATTCATAGCCATAAAAATGCACAGAAGCTCATAGGGTTTAGTCATATTTAAGTGAAAATCTGGGGTACTTAAAGAAGTTTTCAGCTCTTTTCCCTGGGAAGGCCTCTGGACCTGAAGTGCCTCTCAGGGGCTCCAGCTTGGCTGTTCCCAGGTGAGCCAGGGGCAAGTGTCCTTTTCAGACTCTGCAGAACTTCCCTGCTCAGCCACACCTGATTGTCCCTGCTGGGCTGAATTCCTGTCTCCCACAAGCTCCATGACCCAGATTAATGGAATGACCTATGGATGTTCCCCCTGCCTGCACAAACCACAGCTCTGAAGTGGATCAAAGAACACAGAGCACATTCTGCATCCAGCTCTGAACACAAGTCACTCTGAAACTGATAAAAGAAAAAGTGATAAAAAAGCCCTTTAGTTTTGGTTTGGTGGGGGGGTTTTGTTTGTTTTTTGTTGTTGTTTGTTTGTTTGTTTGTGGGGTGGTTTTTTTTGTTCTGTTTTGTTTTAATTTAAAAGCCTTTCTGGGAATACCCAGGAGGAAATACATCCAGTCTTTGGCTTGGGCTCTCCCTCCTGTTCTGCAGGAGTGGTTATTCACTTCCTACCCTCAGCTGCTTTCTGCTGCTCTTGTCCTGTTTGCATTTTTCTCATAACAGCCAAATCCACGTGGTTTGGAGGGAGAGAGTGACAAGCTTGTCCTGCTAGGGGCAATCAGTTCCAGATTCTCAGCTGGATGCTCCATAGCGGGCAAAATGTCATCAAACAGTAGTAAAACATGCAGGAAATGTACAGTAAATTTTCCTGAAGCCGTATTTGGCAAAAATAAAAACAAACAAACATTGCCCTGTGACATTCTGAGAGCACAGAGGAATTCTCAGTCAGAGCCATGAACGGGTGACACTCCAGAGCTGGATCCTGTGTGGATGCAAGGACTGGAACTCGTCTGGGGACTGAGGGGACATGCAGAGCCAGAGCAGGGTCTGGTCAGACCATGCAGACCCAGAGCAGGGTCTGACCCAGGGGAGGATTTGGGGGGTGGGCAGGAATTGCAGTGGTGCTGCACAGCAGGACAGAGAGAACAGCAGGATGAGGCCAAACAGCTGCAACAGGCTCCAGCAGGGACTCCTGGCTGCATTCCTGCACCCTTTGAACAGCAGGAGATGAATAATTCTGAGCTTTGGGAAGGTTTATATCAATCTCTATTAGTGCTTTGCTCTGTGAAGTGTTTCAAGTGATGTTTACTAAACATCCAGTTTTTGGCTCTTCCAAATGTTCAATGCAATTTCCCAACATTTAAATGAGATCCCTTTTCCTTTTTTCAACCCAGTGAGGGATTCCTACTAAAACACAGCAAAAGGCATTTCCTACACACCCACAGTGCTGCCCTTAAAACCCCTGAACAGCAAAGGGGGCTCAATCCCATCAGTAGGTGATTAAATCCTCAGGGAATCTCTTGGACTTTGTGTAGTGCTGGCATTACAACATCACAGCTCCAGGAATTCCCACTTGGGATTGGAGAACAACCCAAAGTCATCATGAAATAAATAATCAGTGGCTGGGAAATATTCTCAGCTCTTTATTCAAACTCTCTAAAATTTACCTGCAGGGCAGAGAGAGCCACAGCACCAGAGAGACAGATGAGGGGATAGATGGGGAAGAGAAACCTCTCCTCTTTGTGGGGCTGGCTGAAGAAAATCAGGATCCAGATGTACATGGGAGCCAGGGTCAGCCAGTAGGGACGGCCCAGATTCTGAACTGGAAGAAACAAAAACTCAGCCAAGGAGTAATGCAAGAATTCCCTCTGTTGCACAATCCTACCTCACACCCAAAGCCCACTCTTGGGACACAAACAGGCCCCGCTCTGAGCACCCCTGCTCCTAAACCAGGTAACACAGCCAAACAGCCAGCAGGGAATTTTCCTCACAGCATTTTTGCAGATTCCTACAGTATGAACAATCCCAACAGCTTTAGGAAGACCAAAAGCAGAAAATAAATGTTACTGAATCCAAGCAAGACACAAAAACCATCGAGAACTGCCAGGTCTGAGCAGGCAGACAGGAGTACTGATTTCCTGCTGGGAATTGGACACACAAGGATCAGAAAGGGCTTCCTCTGGATCTCCCCTTCCCCTTCCCAGTGGTTGTTCAGGGCCTGAAGTTCCCCCAACCCTCATTGCCTCATTACAAAAATAACACCGGGAGAGGTCTCTCAGGCGCCTTCTGCTTGACAGAGGAAATAAGTGATTCAAAAATAACAACAATTACCCTGAATTTCAGTCACACTGAGGAGGGCTCTACGCTGCCTGACAATTTCCAGTCCCTCTCCTACCCCTTCCTACTCCCAACAGCCGAGTAAAGCAATTAAGCCAACGGCATTTCAGAGACAATAAGAACAAAGCACTTGGCAGAATTGCTCCTGCTGTTAAGTACAAGAACACCAAGTGAACAGCAGGAAATCTTGCATTTACAGGAGCTCCTACTGAGCTTTTACTGCTTTCTGAGTTTGTCACTCACAGCCAAGGAATAGATAGAAGCGAACACCCCTTAACATACATTTTAATGTTACTGTTTCTTGTATTCAGTAAAAAAATAAACAGAGAGAGAGCAAGGCAGTGACTGGACTGATGAAACTGGAGGTTGTTGCTGACACTTGATGAGTTTTCCTTAGGAAAACAGCAGAGAATTTACACTTCCCCTCTGGAGTCACTCACCAAGTGTCATGTGTTCAAACTGATGTCATTTTACTTAAGAAAAAGCCCAGTGTGAAGTAGGGAATATTGTGGTTCCTCCTTTTTTTAACTCTCAGTATATCCACCCCCAAGGGGACACACCCCAGAGCATGGGGGGCCTGGCAGGGCTCAGTCCTGTCAGCTGAAAAATTCACAGAGCACAGACGAGTCCAGCTTCAATCCTGAAGGGTTCCTACCCATTTCCAGCTGCAAGAAAGATGGGAACACCAACAGGTACAGCTTCTTTCCCCTTCAGGATTATTGACTGGGCCATTCCTAATGCCCAAAAGGTCCGAATGAAGGGTAGGAACCACACACCTTGTGAGGCTTGATTTGATAACACATTTTTCCTCTTGAGATGGAGGCAAGGAACAATCCTGAACTCTAATGAGCTCTAGGAACTTTGCTGGTGCTCCAAAGGCTTTCACTGAACTCAGTTTCACTTCCAATAAAGAAAAGCTGCTCTTTGGCAGTCAAATTCTGCCGTGCTTGGCTCTGCCTGCACTCACCACGGAATTCCTGCAGCAGACACTCCATCAGACAGGTCAGGGGCAGCACCAGCAGGGCCAGGACAAATGCCACAGTGAAATTCAGAAAGCCATTGACAAAATAGAAGGACCAGGGCTCTGTACCTAAAGGGTGAGAAAAAAGGAAAAAAGAGGTTTGAAATATGAGCATGAACAAATGAAACAGATGAAGCTTTGCCTGGCACAGTTCACCAGAGTATCTCACACTCACGCCTGACCAAGAAACTTCATTCTGTTTCTTTTCAGAAGTTATTTTTCTCCTTATTTTTTCACTGAGGGTGAAAAACAGCATCACATCTGCTGCTCATGAATCCCAGACCACTCCAAGAGTGAGCAGAATTCTGTGCCACAGAGCTCACCCTCACATTCAGAAAGGATAGCAAGGAAGTAGAGGTGGAAACTTGGAAAACTGGGAAACCAAATTCATTCTTTCTTTCTAACTGCAGAGATGTAACACAAAATCACACAATGCAATGCATTTCTGGAGTGAGGAGGTTCACTCTGTGTTGGCAGGATTAGAAAATGCACCGAAAAGGATTAAGAAGGAAAAGAGTCTGCATTCCCACTTCACTCCAACAAAGACTCTGCCACCAAATGCTGCTTTTGGTCCCTCCTCAGACTCAGCACTCTTTAAATGTCCCAAATTCAGCCTGTTCTGACACAAAACAGCGAGGCAGCTCTGCCTCCACACTCGGGAACTGGCTGCAAGCTCTGGAGGATGTAAACTGAAAGAAACTCCAGTCCAACTGTCATTTATTTAGACTCTTGATTCAGGATGCTTCAAACCCTTAACAATAAGGAATGCCAGTTCCTCTCCACACATTTCCCACTCTCGCAGTGTGATTAGCTCAATCAGCCAGTAAATGACACGCGGGGGCTTTAATCACTGCACTGTTGTGACATGTGTCACATGCCACAGCAATTTCCTGCAATCAGAGCCACTTAAATTGGGTCCGTGTTGAAATTAATCAGACAACTGAAAAGCAGCAAGGAAAACCCGAAACCTCTGCAGCTCCTACGGTTAAAAAAAATGGGAGAAGGTGTACTGGGAATGTCACAAACATGGCACTGGAGTCACTGGTTGGCCAAGCAACTCGGGTTTGTAGAGGAAACCCCGAGTTATTAGCACTGAAAGTAAATGGTGATTAAAAATAAGTCCTAAGTCTTCAAAGGATAATTCCAGGGAGCATCCTGTCATCCTGCTATGGAAAGCAAAGGAAATTCACCCTGAATTCACCTCTCTCTGCTCTGGTCTCTGATTTGGCAGCCTGGGGGTCAGGAGTGGAGGACACTTTATGAAACACAACTCCTCCACAATCCAAATACAGCCCAGATAACACTGCTGCTGAACAGATCAGCTGCTCTGAAGCACAGCTTTCACAAAAAAAAGGCTGCTAGCTCACATTTTTTTGCAGTGTGACTGAATTGCCCATAAAAAATAACCACTGCAGCCTCCCCTTCTTCTCCAATGAGGGATTTTCTTCTCTGTGAGAGGATAAAAAAAAATAAAAAGGGGAAAAAAGACTGCACAGCAGGCAAAAAGCACTCGCTAGGCTGGGTCACTGTGACTCACCCATTCAGAGGCACTCAGGCTCAAAGCCTCCCAGGGCAAAAGGCTTTTATTGCTGTTACCCACACGGCTCAAGGTGAACTGAGACACAACTGCGGCGCTCAAAAGGAGTGACCCCATTGCATGCAAGAAGTCCTGGCCCAGAACATCATCTTTGAAGGAGGGAGAGACACTGGAGAACTCTCCGTGCTCAGTATTAATAGGAATGTGCTTCCAGAGCTTTGCCTTCAGCGCAGGAGAGGAGATGGAGCTTCCTGCAAGGATCCCACACCCCAGAGCTGGGCAGGTGTGGGGTACAGGAGACAGAAAGCAGCGGGGAAAGAACACCCAGGCAGCTCCCGGCACAGCAGTTCCATGGAGAAAAGCAGCTGGAAGCACTGTCAGGCACGGAGAAAGAAAATGCTTTGAACTCAGAGCTCTGTGAATGGCTCCGGGAGCAATTCCAGAGCTCAGATTCAGGAGTGAATCAAATTTAACCAAGCTGCACCTTGACCAGGAATGGCGAGGGCAGCTCAGGCCAGAGCAGAGAACTGTAAATTAGGTTTAAGATAAGGAGCCCCGCCCTGGGCTGAAGGCTGAGTGCAGGAACTGCAGCTGGGAAGTATAACTGAGCTGCAATAATTTGGTCATGAGTCACAGCCCTCATTCTGAGCAAGTCTGATTCAGGGCTGGTACAATGAACAGTCTGCCTTCTGCATTTCGTTTGTTCTCGCTGTGTGTGAAGAAATTCGGGATTCAACAGAGCAAAGTGTCACATGAACCGCTCAGCATGCTCCACCCAAGCTGAACAAAGCTTCCCAAAGTGGGACAGAACTTCAGTCACAAACTGTGACTTCTTAGAATACACACAAAAACACCCCAAAGCCTCAGAATCAGCGATATACACTTAGCAGCTATTTTCCCTTGGCTGTAGAAACCTTCTCACTCCAGGGAAACATTAATTGCACAGACAATATTTATGTAGAAGGAGTGTATTGCTAAAGACAAGAGAAAAAAAATAAATTGAACCTTGTCTCCAAAATACTGCAGTGCTTACACTGGAGATGATCTGGGTTGGTGACTCTGCTCTCATCATGTGAACGTTGGGAAATCCCAGCTTCCAAAGCCAAGAGGGATTGGCCAGCCTTTCATCTCCCCTGGTAGTGTTATTTTTCCCCAGTGTTTTGAAGCTCTCTAAACACACAGTGTTGTCCTGGCCACACTGCATTAAAGAGCAATTCCAGGCAGACTCTTTTACTAGCCCGAGGATGTTGTATGAATGTCACTGTGAATAAAACTCTTCAGGATAGATTGGTCCCTGGAGGCTTCTGGAAACAGCTCATGCACCAGTGTGGAAAAGGTCAGGCACAAGCCCCTGCCAAAACCTATCAGAGACAGAGCCTGGAGTTCACTTACAGCAAACTCCCAGCTCCACACTTCAGAGCCTTCCTGCAGAGGCCAAGAGCTGTGGCAGAGCAGCTGCTGTCCTGCTGTGCCACAGCACCAGTGACAAATCACCACTCAGCACCACCCAAACCAGCCCCTCCACTGAAGCAACAAGCACAGCTGCCAGAGCAGGCCCTGCTGCTGCTCAGCATCGCTGGATCCCTCCTGGAACAGCTCCCCTGGGCTCACACAGCACAGAGATGCTCTCTGCCAGCCCCTCTGAACCCTGACAGAAATAAACACTTTCCTACTGCTCAGCTCTAGGAGTGCAGGATATGGACAGGGAGAAGGATTCTGCACCATTCCTCACCTCCTCAAGGTTCTGCCCCCTGACTGTGAGGAAAAGCAGCCAGTAACAAGATCCAAGCTGACACTCACGGGCCACAGTGCACAGACACTGAGACATCTCCTGGCAGTTTTACAGAAGTGGAAAGGGAGCAAAAGCAGCTCAACTCCCAGCGTGGAGAAGGCCGGCAGTGCATTCCCAGCTCGACAGAGACATCCCGTGTCCACAGGCTGCAGCTGCAGCCCCTGGAGCTCGCAGGCTGCTTCTGCTTTAGGACACGTCAGAAAAAGTGCTGCCAACCACGAGCCACGGCAGCCAGAAAACCCCGGGCTCCCTGCCGGGCTTGTTATCCCAAACTCACCGTAGAGGTCAGGGCCGTGGGGGGTGAAGACATTGTATAAAACAATGTTGAGAGGCGCCACCACCAGCTTCCCATAATAATAGCTGTCCACGACCACCGTGGGCACCTGGAAGCAAGCAGGGGTTAGTTAAAGTGCCAGCAGCTCCAGCTGATCTTCCCAAAGGAACTCATCCATCTACTGCAATCCGTTCCCTCTTTGTGTTGGTACAGGCGCTTACCAAAAACAGGATCAAGGACACCACACACCAGTTCAGGAAACTCTTCCACCTCTGCTTCAGGATCAACAGGTCAAAGGCAATAGGAAGCCTGCAAGAGAGACCAGCTGTCAGCTGGAGCCTTTGAGAACCCCACTGCAGGTTCTGCTGCCCCTTCACAGCCAGAGAGAGAACCACCACTTCGCTGGCCTCTGCTTCTACTCCAGATTGCAGTCATCCGACTCTTTATTAACATCAGGAAATCTTCCCAACCTAAGTTTTTCAAAAGCCAGTAAGCCTGCAGCAACGACCCTGAACTAAGCTGGCAACTCAGTCCCTGCTAGTTTTCTCCTCCACCCCTACATTCTCCCCACCCAGGTGAAAAACCACCTGACAAAGGGCAAGAAATTCCTTACCCCAGGGCTGCACTGAAGGGCCAGCCCAGCAGGGCTCCAGCAGCCACCCCCAGCACCGCCACCGAGGTCTTGTCCATGTACCAGCCTGTCATGGCAATCACCGTGGTGTACATGCAGAAACTGCTGGGCAGGAAAGCTGCAACACAAGGGGAGAGAGGTTAGCACAGCCTCCCAACGCCTGAACCAACACCTGCAGCGAGTGCTCTACAGAAGGTGGCTGGGAGAACAGGTACAGCCAGCCAGAGGGGACAGGACAAAAAGGCCAATGGCACTGCCAAAATATCAGCCTCCTTCCTTAGAATAAAGATGGCCAAGGAAGGGAGGCCAAGAGCCTCTTTACAGGGCACGGCAATAGGAAAAAAGCAGGAGGCAGCAACAGAAACAGGCTGGGAAATTGTAACACACAACAGTGGCACAGAGAACAAAATCTGAATCAACACTTGTTCTGTCATGAAAAACACCTCCAGCTGAACACAACAAAGAACACCCCAGAATGTGTTAGAGCCGTGGATTTTATCCCTCTGGACATGCTATTGGTCATTGTTAGTGCCAGCGCCAAGCAACTCACCTGCAGAAGCACAGAACATCCCCGTACTGAGCACTAGGAAGGCCAGCATCAGCCTGCTCACGTGCAGCCCAAACTTCTTGCACACAGCCCTGGGGAAGCAGGACAGAAACAGGTACCACAAAATATCCTCGGGACGAGGGAAGAACAGCACCCAACGCATGCAGAACCACAAATAATCCATGGAGCACCCTGAGAGCTCTGAGGTGGGGGAATCCCATCACTTAGCAGCTGAGTTACTCCAGTTATTCCAGATCCTGAGTTACTCCAGTGCAAAACTCTGGATGGGACTTGGCTTCTCCCACTTGTGCTTGTGCAAATCTCAGCCACATCAATCCATCTACCATTCTTACCCCTCACAAAATCCCATCATGCAAAAAGCCACAGCTCAGCTCCTTAAACCCAGACTGCTGGCAACAGAAAAGTCATGCAAGGCAGTGGTTTGAAAATCAGGAATCAAGAGGCGGCAGGTAAAAATAAAAATCAGGTTTGGACAAGATAATTGCATGTTAGGGCTACTGCTTTTAGTGGATGTAAACAGCATTGGCAGAGAGATTACAGGCAGCAACAATCAATGTCTTCAGTCAAATTCACTGTGATAAGGAAACACAGCACCAGACTCTCCTCAGTCTACAACACTCCCACCCTGCTTGCTGCCATCAGTGAGAAAACGAGTGGAGTCAACAAAACGCTGGAGTAGAGGTGTGGGTGGCAGATCTGGGAGTACAATTTTGTCCTAATTGTGGCATTCTGACCAACACCTCATTAAGTTATCACGAGAACACATATTTTCTCATCTCCAAATGAGCTCCAAAGCGTATTTCCTGTGGTAATAACTGTGTATGCCACTCACACTGCTCCCAAACATCCCTGCAGACAGACGCTGACACTCACTTGTAGAAGTAGAGCTCACAAACGCAGCTCAGGAAGGCCAGGAAGCATCGGAGGAAATAGAAGATGAGAACCTAGGAGACACAGTCAGAGTCTGAATGGGGCACAGGACATTCAATGGGCTTGTAAAGCATTGGGAAAAAACAAACAAACCCTTGGAAACTGACAGGGAGGCCAATGTTTGTCAACAAAGCAGTGTTCTATAAACATGAAGTCTCTTAATTCCAACAACAAACAGAGCAGTTGTTTCACAGACTAAGGGCACAGTTTTTTTCGTCACAAAAGCAGCTTCCTCACATCTGATTTACCTTGTTGGTTTGCAGAACCCTGGCATGGAACCAGGCTGGCAAGGCATGGAGCCACAGGTAAGCATAGGAGCGGATGGCATAGGCTGGAGAGTACTCCCACGTCTGAAACCCCTTCCCATAAATGAGGTAGTGTGTCTACGGCAGAGAGCAAATAAATAAATTAACAGGCAGCACACAGAGCAGACAGTTTTCCATTTGCCACCTCTGAATTCCAGAGCAAAACATTTCACACTGAAACAGAGAGATTAGCATGAGGTTCTAAATAAATCTGCATTTGCATGAACCAACTACAGACTGAAACAGAGAGCACAAGGTCCTAAATAAATGTGCATTTGCACAGGCCAAGTACAAATTCCCAATTCCAAGGGCAGGAAGGGACTCACCGGTTCCCAGTAGTTAAAGGTCTCATCACAATCCGAGATGTTGCTCAGCAGAGCTGCACAGAACCTGGCCGAGATGAGACACTTGAAAGCTGTTGATCCTTCAGGGGCCCAAACCTGCCCCGCTTTGCTCCCAGACGATCTAATTCAAAGGGAAAAAAAACCCCAAATATGCACCAGGAAGACTCAGCAACGAGCTCAAGGTACCTACCAAGGTGACAGCCAGCACAGGGCTGAGCATTTGTGCAGCATTTGGGCAGCGAGGAGATGCCAGCCCTCTCACAAGGGCGGATCAGCCCTGCTCAGGGCCGCACCCTGCCCCACAGCGGCCCCCCAAAACAGCCCCGGCCCCCCAAAACAGCACGGGCCCCCCAAAACAGCACGGGCCCCCAAAACAGCCCCGGCCCCCCAAAACAGCACGGGCCCACCAAAACAGCACGGGCCCCCAAAACAGCCCCGGCCCCCCAAAACAGCACGGGCCCCGCAAAACAGCACGGGGCCCCCAAAACAGCACGGGGCCCCCAAAACAGCACGGGCCCCCAAAACAGCCCCGGCCTCCCAAAACAGCCCCGGCCCCCCAAAACAGCCCCGGCCTCCCAAAACAGCCCCGGCCCCCCAAAACAGCACGGGCCCCCAAAACAGCACGGGCCCCCAAAACAGTACGGGGCCCCCAAACAGCACGGGCCCCCCAAAACGGCACGGGCCCCCCAAAACAGCATGGGCCCACCGAAACAGCACGGGCCCCCAAAACAGCCCCGGCCCCCCAAAACAGCACGGGCCCCGCAAAACAGCACGGGGCCCCCAAAACAGCCCCAGCCCCCCAAAACAGCACGGGCCCACCAAAACAGTACGGGGCCCCCAAACAGCACGGGATCCCCAAAACAGTACGGGCCCCCAAAACAGCACGGGGCCCCCAAAACAGCACGGGCTCCCCAAAACAGCACGGGCTCCCCAAAACAGCACGGGCCCCCAAAACAGCATGGGCCCACCGAAACAGCACGGGCCCCCCAAAACAGCATGGGCCCACCGAAACAGCACGGGCCCCCAAAACAGCATGGGCCCACCGAAACAGCACGGGCCCCCCAAAACAGCATGGGCCCACCGAAACAGTCCCAGCCCCCCCAAACAGCACGGGCCCCCCGAAACAGCCCCGGCCCCCCAAAAGAGCCCCGACCCTGCGGTGCTCAGCACCATCCCCGCAGCACCCGTGCGAACCGCGCGTGTAAACCCCGGCCCCCGCGGCCCCGAGAGCCCCGAGAGCGACCCCGAGAGCAGCCCCGAGAGCCCCGAGAGCGGCCCCGGCAATCCCGGGGGCCCCGGCGGCTCCGGCAGCCTCGGCCGCTCCCGCTGCGGCCCCGAGAGCCCCGGCCCGGCCCCGGCCCCGCTCCGGCCCCGGCGGCACGCACTCTGTCCGCGGCTCGTCGCTGCCCGCGGGCTCGGGCCGCCGCCCCGCCGCCTCCCCTCCGCCCGCCCGCGGCCGCTGCCGGGCCCCCTTGGCCGCCATGCCGACTACGGGCAGCCCGGGCCCGCCGGCAGCCGTGGCCGGGCCCCCTTGGCGGCCATGCCGAGTACGGGCAGGCCGGGCCCGGCGGCAGCCGCGGCCGGGCGGGAGCGGCTGCGGGAGCGCGGCCGAAGCCGCCGCCGCCATCACGGGTGTGGGCAGCGCGCGCCGGGCGGCGGCGGCGGGAGCGCGCGGGGCGGCGGGAGCGCGCCCGGACCGCCACGGGGACGGGGACCGTGATAGGGACAGGGACTGCGATAGGGACAGGGACCACGATAGTGACTGGGACTGCGATAGGGACAGGGACCGTGATAGTGACCGGGACAGGGATAGGGACCGCGACAGGGACAGGGACAGGGACCGTGATAGGGACAGGGACTGCGACAGGGACAGGGACCGCCATAGTGACCGGGACCGGGACCGGGACCGCGACAGGGACCGTGATAGGGACCGCGACAGGGACAGGGACTGCGACACGGAGAGCGCCGCCCCGCACCGCCGGGTCCATCGCAGCCCGGGGTCCCTGCCCCGCACGCCCATGTCCATCCCTGCCCCGTCCCTGTCCCTGTCCTGCACACCCATGTCCGAGCCAGTGTCCATCCCCGCCCTGTCCCTGTCCCTGTCCTGCACACCCATGTCCGAGCCAGTGTCCATCCCCGCCCTGCCCCTGTCCCTGTCCCTGTCCCTGTCCCTGCCCGGGCAGCGTTGGGCAGGAAAGTGAGGAAATGGGGAATGCAGCGGAGGAGAATGTTCTTTATTCGGTACCCCCTGTGCTCGGGAGATGGGAAAAGGACACGGAGGGGCTGGAGCGTGTCCCGGGATGGGAATGGAGCACCAGGAGCGGCTCAGAGGGCTGGGAAAGGGCTCAGCCTGGAGAAAAGGGGATCGGGGGGACCTTGTGGCTCTGCACAGCTCCTGACAGGAGGGGACAGCCGGGGGGATCGAGCTGTGCTCCAGGGAACAGCGACAGGAGGAGAGGGAACAGCCTCAGGCTGGGCCAGGGAGGGTCAGTTTGGACATCAGCAGGAATTTGCAATAGTAACGAGATGAAGTCCACTCTCCCAGGACCCTAGAAAAGAAAGACTCCACTTTATAAAATGAGGTTTCATTACACACACACACAAAAAACAGGAAAGCTCTTGGTCCTCAATGACAGGAATTCCCACATTTAAACGTGTGCAGGTGCTCAAAGTCCATCCCGCCTTTGTGAGAGGCACTGCAATAACACAGCGTTAGGTCCAACGAGGTGTAGGTGACATTCTCCAGGTCAGAAACTGGCACAGGAGCTGCTGGAGCCCCTGAAACCCACCGGAGATGTTCTACCGCAGAGTCACCCCCAGGTGCTGCTGCATTTCCTCCCGCAAGGACAGCTGCATCTCTGCTGCCTCCCGGCAGCTCAGGGCCCTGTCACAGGACTGGAATGTCACCCTGTAGCAGAGGCTCCTCCGTCCTGTCCCCGGCTGCTGGAAACTGTCCCTTAACTGGATGGAAATGACCATTTCACCTGACACCCTCCTGGCAAGGGTGTGAAAAGCCACTTGATCAAACTGCTCCCCGTCAGGAAGCCAGAAGCTGACGTCGTGCACGTAGGAAGGTGGATAGAGGGAAAAACTCTGGAAAAGCCTCAACTCTCCCTGGGGAAACTGCCTGAGGAAGCGCCTGTCCCATGTCCAGAGCATTCTCCAGTCGGGTATTCCACACAGCAGCATGGCCAGGAGGTCCAGGTTCAGCGAGGCCGAGACAACAACCAGCTCGCTGCTCTTGAATCCGTGAGGAGCTGTCCTGATGACCCCCACCCAGGAGCCCGAGGGGTCTGGCTCTGTCCCCACACGCATGAAGTGCTGAATTTCACCGAGCTGACACTCAAAAGCAGCAAAGTCGTTTAGCTCAGTTTCAAAACCCGTTGCTTCCTGCAGGCTGATGTTGAGTTTAATGCCAGAAACGGCCTGGTGAAGAGAATTCATGGTGGTTTGAATGTTATCCACCAACATCTGCACACAGCTGTTCTCTGTGCCCCTGCTGACCGCAAGGACAACGAGCATCTCGTGGAAAACAGGCATGGAGTGAGGAGCGATCCGACACTTCCTGAAAACCGGCCCGGAAAGAACATGAATTGTCCCTGGCGAAAAGGCTCCTTTTTGTATTATTGCCTGAGCGAGAGGCAGGAGGGAAGGCCTGAGATAAAACTGCTCTGGAGTGGGGCATCCTTCTCGCACGTTCTTATCTGTGTCCGGGCCAAATTGAGAAAACAAAACTGTGTTTGCCAATCCCTGAGACATTTCCTCAGTGCTGGGAGCCTCCTGTGGGCTCAGAGTGACCCAGAAGATATTGGAGTGGCAAACACCATCGGGGTGACCCTGCTGGAGCAGAGGGAGGCAGGAGTTGATGTTCTGCAGTGGAAAAGCCTGGCTGAGCCCTGCACTGAGCTTCTCCTTTATTGTCCTTACTGGATGGCTTGAATTCAGCTCTAGGAAACCCCTGTGAAAAATAAAAGTGCAAATTACAGACACCTTTATTGTCCTTACTGGATGGTTTGAATTCAGTTCTAGGAAACCCCTGTGAAAAATAAAAGTGCAAATTACAGACACCACTACACAGATTTCCTTCCTGTGGTCGTAATTTGAGCGCAGCAATTCACCCAAAACATTCTCCAACCTGACCAAGGCAAGTCATTCCCCAAGGGTGCTGCACATTTTCAGAGCAGTGGTGTTTATCCCCAGGTTACAACCAAGAATTAGCAGCAATTTGCTGATAAAAAATGATTCAGAAGTCACCATATCCATTTACCTCTGCTGGCCATTCCCACTGAGAGCAGGGGAGTTGCTATTGCCAAACAGAAACTAATTATAAAACTCACCTATTGATTTTATCCACGAGGACTTGTGGCACTTGAAAAGAAACTTTTTGGCTTCCCACTTGTGTCTTGCAGCTCAGGGGTGTGAAACACGGGGGTGGTGTGCTCCGTGTGAAGATGTGGTTCAAAGCACCCTCCACACAGAAGGATTTATCCTGACTCCTGAAAATACACAAAACCAGAGCGAAGTCAGTGATAATTCTGATATTTAATGTGCCACAAGTAGGCAGGACCAGATGAAGGCCAGAAGTCTCTGCCAGCACCAACCCCCAGTCCTCCTGTCTTTAGGCTGAGATTGATATTTGTTCTGAAACGGATGCTTTTGACCTTTAAAATCCTCGGAAAGCCTTATTTTTAGAGGGTGCTTTGGCAGGAAGCTTGCATTTTAATCTTGGCTATTCTGCTTAGAGATGAACAAGAACTGCAGCTATTTTAAGGAAAATTTTAAGGAAAATCTCAAGGAAAATTTTAAGGAAAATTTCAAGGAAAATTCAAAGGAGTAAACAAGATACTAAAAGAATATTCTAATGCTGGGCATTTTAAGAGCACAAATATCAGAATTTCAGTTTGGCCACATGCTGGTTACCTGTAACCTGTGCATTTGTATCCGTGGATAGTCTCAGCTCCAAAAGGATGAACGTGGCTCAAGATAAAGCCAGCTCCTGCTGCCACAGCCACGACCTGCCAGCTGTTGTGCCACTCCCTGGGTGGCTGATCCGCAGGAGTGCCGCCCTGGCCATTGCAAAGGGCCACGTGCACCTCTCCCTCCTCTGCCAGCACCTCCGCACAGCTGGAAGGGAAGCCAGGCAGTGAGAAAAGTCCTGTTAGCACACCCAGAGATTTCCCAAAAACAGCTGGAGCACAGCTGGACAGCTGTGCCACGGCACCTAATGAGCGCAGAATTATTTCTGGTTTACTTACCTGTGGAAAAAACGGGCAAGGAGCTCCCTGTTCTTCACCACCCCAGCCTTCCTGCCACAGTGGGGGAAGTTGAAATAAATGCGATCGAATTCCCGTTCTCCTGGTAAAAAGTATTCCTTCAGCTTGGTGCAGTCCACAGAAAACACAACCTCGGCTCCTGCAACAGCAGAGGAGAAACAAGGCTCTGGTGTTTGTCAGGAAGGAAAATTTTAAAGCAAGGTGGGAATGCAAGTCCTCTAGGGCATTTTTAAGAGCGTGAGAGCTGCCAGGAATCTCCCCACGAGAATTGGGAACACCAGGAAGCCCGGGCTGCCTTTGCCCTTTGCCCTCGCCCTCTTTCAAGGCAGCAGAAACTTCCGAAAACAGTTGAAAATAAAACTTGTTCCAGTGCTATTTCCGTACTATTTCACCCTGATCACATTTTAAGGTATTTGTTTTGGCCAGCTGGGCCACTCCAGTCCCTGGAGCGGCGGGCGGGGGGCTCGCAAGGGACACGGCAGCGGGGGATGCGCGGGGCAGCGGTGCCGCTCTGGGTGGCACCAGGGTGACAGCAGGGTCACAGCAGGGTGACAGCAGGGTCACAGCGGTGCCGCTCTGGGTGACACCAGGGTGACAGCAGGGTGACAGCAGGGTGACACCAGGGTGACAGCGGTGCCGCTCTGGGTGGCATCAGGGTGACAGCAGGGTGACAGCAGGGTGACACCAGGGTGACAGTGGTGCCGCTCTGGGTGACAGCAGGGTGACAGCAGGGTGACAGCAGGGTGACACCAGGGTGACAGCGGTGCCGCTCTGGGTGGCATCAGGGTGACACCAGGGTGACACCAGGGTGATGGCGATGCCGCTCAGGGTGCCAGCGAAGGGCTCAGCACCAGCACCACCGCTCTGTCCCCACCCCGAGCCCGTCCCGGCTGTCCCGGCTTTCCCGGGACGCGCACCTACCGCTGTCCCCTCTGTCCCGGCTGTCCCCCCTGTCCCCGCTGTCCCGGACGCGCACCCACCGCTGTCCCCCCTGTCCCCACTGTCCCCCCTGTCCCCGCTGTCCCCCCTGTCCCCCCTGTCGCCGCTGTCCCCCCTGTCCCCGCTGTCCCCGCTGTCCCCGCTGTCCCCCTGTCCCCGCTGTCCCCCCTGTCCCCCTGTCCCCGCTGTCCCCCTGTCCCCCTGTCCCCCTGTCCCCGCTGTCCCCCCTGTCCCCGCTGTCCCCGCTGTCCCCGCTGTCGCCGCTGTCCCCCCTGTCCCCGCTGTCGCCGCTGTCCCCCCTGTCCCCGCTGTCCCCGCTGTCCCCGCTGTCCCCCCTGTCCCCGCTGTCCCCCCTGTCCCCGCTGTCCCCGCTGTCCCCCTGTCCCCGCTGTCCCCGCTGTCCCCCTGTCCCCGCTGTCCCCGCTGTCCCCCCTGTCCCCGCTGTCCCCGCTGTCCCCGCTGTCCCCGCTGTCCCCGCTGTCCCCCCTGTCCCCCCTGTCCCCGCTGTCCCCCTGTCCCCGCTGTCCCCGCTGTCCCCCCTGTCCCCGCTGTCCCCGCTGTCCCCCTGTCCCCGCTGTCCCCGCTGTCCCCCTGTCCCCGCTGTCCCCCCTGTCCCCGCTGTCCCCCCTGTCCCCCTGTCCCCGCTGTCCCCCCTGTCCCCCTGTCCCCGCTGTCCCCGCTGTCCCCCCTGTCCCCCTGTCCCCGCTGTCCCCGCTGTCCCCGCTGTCCCCCTGTCCCCGCTGTCCCCGCTGTCCCCGCTGTCCCCCTGTCCCCCCCTGTCCCCGCTGTCCCCGCTGCGCACCCACCGCTGTCCCCGCTGTCCCCCTGTCCCCGCTGCGCACCCACCGCTGTCCCGCAGCCGGCGGATGCTCCGCGCCGCTCCGCCGCGCCCCGCCGCCTGCTCCTCGCTCTCGTAGCAAGTGGCCACCAGCTCAGTGCCCGGGGCCCCGCACAGGGCCGCGGCGAAGGAGAAGTTGCCCTCGCCGAGCAGCAGGACGCGGCGGAGCGGCGGTGCCATGTCCCCAACGCCACCGCCACCGCCACCGCCACCGCCACCGGCACCGGAGCGCAGCCACCGCAGGCAGCGGCGCTCGCTCATGACGTGGGGCTCGGTCAGCGGCCACTGCTGGTGGCGTCGCGTCCCCGCGGGCATCCCCGGGGACGTCCCTGCAGTCACTTCCCTGCCCCCGGGCGGTGAGGGACGAGCCGCAGCATCCCCGGGACCGGGAGAGATTCGGGAGAGATACGGGAGAGATTCGGGAGCGATTGGGGAGCGGGGAATGGGGGAGCTCTCCCGGGCAGCGTGCAACAGGAAATGGGGATTACGTTTAAAAAAAAAAAAAAAAGAAAATAAAAGAAAGCTGTTAAAAAGCGAAGGAATCGCGGAATCGCGGAGTGGTTTGGGTTAGAAGGGTCCTTAAGGCAATAGTGTCTCTCTGTCTTTCCTGGAAGGGCACAATTAGGTCGCCTCAAAGCCTTCTCTTTTCCAGGCTCAACAAACCCAATTCTCTCAGCTCTTCCTCATAGCAGAGGAGTTCCAGCCCTGTAATCAACTCCTCTGAACTCGTCTTTATCTATACCTGCATTTACCTGTCCCTGCAATTCTGGCACTTTAACAATATTTGTGCTGCTTTAATTCCCAAAGGAGAGAAGGAGACAGACAGAGAAGAAAAAGAGAAGCAGTGGAAAGGTGCTGGAAGCATCATTTGGTGTCAGATAATTGCAGACATAATCAAGGTGTAATAAGAAGGTCTCTAATTTCTCAACAGGCTGATACAAGGTAAATTAATTACCCTGCCTCACATATGTGTTTATGCATATGCCTTTGAGAAGAAAGGAAATGATGGTTTATAATATATCCAACAGCCAGGCTGGGGTGTCTCCTGCTCTGTTTGTGTGCCCACAGCTGTCCCACACAGGGACAGTGTGTCAGGGCAGAGTTTCACATGCAAAAGGACAGAGGGAAGTTTGGAATGGGCAAAGCAGAGCTCCAACACAGACCCACCAGCACAGCTGGGGAGCTCTGGGCCAGGCACTGGCTCCCTGTGGCCTTGGATAAATCATTTTGTCTATTTTAAAGGGCAGGAAAGTGGCCTGGAGAGGCGTTTGGTATTGAGACATGCAGGAAAAGAGTTACCACATGACCTTCCCATCCCAATAATTAAAAAAATACCTCCAAGCTTATATTTAGCCATGCTAAATATGAGTTTTCCTTTCCAGCACACGCACTGCTTTGACACAACCTGCTTCAGATTACAAGGGAAACATCAGAGAGGGAATTTTACGTGTGCAGATCTGGGACAATCTGTTGGATGTGAGTAGCTTCTTGATGATGTTTGTGCCTGGAGATGACAGAGATGTTTTCTGCCATTCTCTCTGTGTCGGGCTGTGCTCCTGTGCCACCCCAGAACAGGTATTTCAGGTCACTCAGGGAGTGGTTTTGCATTTCAAGTATTCTCGTCTGGCTGACCTCATCCACTTTATCCCCAGAGAGCTTTCACTCAAAATCCCAACTTCTTGCTGCTGATTTGAGCCTAACAAAACCCCGGGCTTTAGAAAAGATTTCCCTCAGTGCACTTTCTGGATATATTCTTACTATTTTACATTTACTTCATTTTAATGTTGATTCTTTTAGGATTTGAACAAAAACCTCATTGATTTCCAGGCCACCACTCTGAGCTGGAACCTCCCTGGTGCTCAGTCCTGCTGCTCTCCAGGTCTCCAAATGGAGAAGGAGCAAGAAGGATGAAGGAAAAGCTACAGAGACCTTTGGGAAGCAGTGGTGCAGGGATTTCCTTCCAGCACAAAGACCTGTCACACATGAAAGCCATGTGGAAAATGTTCTTCCTGCTTTTTCATCTGTGCTGTTTGTAAGCTCTGTGTGTGTCTGTGGCTTTGTGTGCAGAGGTGGCTGTGCCTGGCTAGACAAGCCCAATTAACACCTGAGCTGGGAGAGCTAATTAGAACCTGCTAATGGGGAGCACCAGACCTTGGAAATGGGGTGGGGTTTGGGGTGTTTGACAGCGACCCCACATCACAGAGAGCTCGTTTTATTTTTCCCACCTAAAGCCACAGAAGAAGGATATCCTCCCTGCTCATCTGAGGTGTAATGTGATCCCTTCTAATAGAACCTTTGTCTTAGCAGGGATGAGGAACACAGAAAATAGGCCAGGTCATGACTGAGTCTGGTGATCTGTGTGACAGATCTGTGGCATCCTGTCCTTTTTGAAGATGAATTTTGGAAATTCAATTCCTGTAATCCAGACTTCCCTTCATACCCCTTTGAAGAGAGGTGCTAAGCAGAGGAAGATGCCTGAAAAGGACTTTAGTAGTGGTTTGTGTCACTGAGCACTGCTGGCATAAATCAGATTATTGGTGCAGACATCAGATCCTGCTCCCTGTTTGAAGGGCACTAACACCAGAGTTTCAAAGGGGTGTGATTTGTGATTTCCATCATCAGAGCAGGAGGTTTCTCTTCTCTCTGGACAGGTCTGTGTTTACTGCAGCCCTGCAGTTTTCACCTGCAGCTGCCCTGAAGGGCTGCAGCACCTGAGTGCTTCTCCATTAGTGACTCACTAGAGATTGAAGACACAGTTGTCTTCCAGCCATCTGTTATCAAATACCCACACTCCAGATGGGTTTCAGCTGTCATGGAGCTGCTTTACCAGTTTAATCTCCACGGGAGAAACTTTCCTGTTGCTTGTGAAACACTCTGAAATCCTCTGGCAGCATTGAAGGGAGAGAGAACACAAGGTGTGATGAGCAAAGTGCTTCTGAACACCCAAAGAAGCTGTCCTGGACACACCTGCCACCCAAGAACGATGTTCCCCTGCACCTTTCGTCCTCCTTTCTCAACCCAACCTCTCACTCGCCCTCAGTGCCCCAAAACAAATCAATCCAAACTGCTCATCCATGGTTTATTCGTTAGTAAACTTACTCAGCATAAATAATACGAGCAGCCATTCAGCACAGCCTGGTGGCATCTGGTGGAGGAAAGAGCTCCGGAATGGTTCCCCAGGGTGGCTTTGGAGCTCCGAGCAGCCCCTACTTCCTCTGGGCGCCTGCGATGGCCGGTTTGTCCTCGCGGGTGATGGGGATGGTGCGCTCGGGGACGTCGCTCTGCTTGCGGGGAGCGCTGACGGTCAGCACTCCGTCCAGCGACAGCGACGACGTGATGGTCAGCGGGTCCACGTCGTCCGGGATGCGGTACTTCCTGTTGAACTCCCTGGCGATGAAGCCGTGCTCGTCCTGCAGGGAGGAGGAGAGGAGGGGAGAAGTGGCTTTTAATTGGGAATATTCGCTGTGTTCCGCCTTCACCACGGGGCCTTGGCGGGAAGGCTGGGGCTGGGGAGTTCTGCCTTGCAAAGGAAAGCTTTTTGGGGAGTTCTGGCCTGCAGAAGAAAGCCTTTCGGGGAGTTCTGGCCTGCAGAGGAAAGCTTTTCAGGGAGTTCTGGCTTGCAAAGGAAAGCATTTCGGGGAGTTCTGGCCTGCAGAAGAAAGCCTTTTGGGGAGTTCTGCCTTGCAAAGGAAAGCATTTCCGGGAGTTCTGGCCTGCAGAGGAAAGCTTTTCAGGGAGTTCTGGCTTGCAAAGGAAAGCTTTTTGGGGAGTTCTGGCCTGCAGAGGAAAGCCTTTCGGGGAGTTCTGCCTTGCAAAGGAAAGCTTTTTGGGGAGTTCTGGCCTGCAGAGGAAAGCTTTTTGGGGAGTTCTGGCCTGCAGAGGAAAGCTTTCCGGGGAGTTAAAAGGGTTTTGAAGATGAGCTGCCCAGGGAGGCACTGCCCTGCCCGGGCTGCAGGTGCCTGCAGGCACACGGAGTTTACTCAAGGAGGTTTTGTGTCCCACCCCTGTGCCAGCCTGAGTGTCCCTGTGCATTCCCTGCTGGCATTCCCGAGGGGAGCAGCGCCCGAGCTCCCTGCAGTGCCGACCACACCTGCCCTGGACACCCTCGGTGCTTGGTCTCAGTGCTTGGTCATGTTCTTGGCCAAAAAACAACCCCAGAAGTTCCGCCAGGGTTACAGGCTCCCACCAGCTCCAGGGAGCGCTGGATTTCCTGACTGACGCATCAGAAATTCTTAGAGACAGCAATTCCAGGGGCACGGCTGCTTTATCCCTCTGCAAGGAGCTGGG
Source organism: Acanthornis magna (assembly GCA_036785705.1). Lineage (NCBI taxonomy): Eukaryota > Metazoa > Chordata > Aves > Passeriformes > Acanthizidae > Acanthornis > Acanthornis magna. The sequence goes on from JAWUZG010000038.1 coordinate 1,727,795, forward strand.
GACAGGGGATGGAGGCTGGAAAATGCTGTTACATCCAGCTCTGGGCATGGCTTTGGATTTCTGCCTGCCCCGTGTCCACACAGGTCTCCGGAGCTGACAGCAGAACACAACTTTTAGGATTACAAACTGATAGCTGGGCCTAGGAAAGGTAACACACAGGGCAATGCACTGGTTCCTTACGTGCCTCAGTTATTACAGTTCATTTTTAGCTCACTGGGCACCTCCCTGCCTTCCTGGCCTCTTCCCAGAAAGAGGGGAAGCCCCAAAATGCCCATTTCACAGACGATTTTCCAGTTCACTTCACAGTTCATGCAACATCAGCAATAAACTTCCGTCCACCCTCTTGCTGCCCTGAGGGGATCAGCTTGGGGGGGGTGCACAGAGCATCTCAATTAAAAAATTGCAAATATTTGAGAGGGGTACAGGATTGCTTTGCAGCTCCCAGAGGTGAGGGAGTTCGCAGGGGAAAGGTAAGGCAGAGGTACCTGGCGCTCCTCGTGCTTCCCGTGGATCTCGATCATGTCCCCGAGCACCTTCACCTTCAGCTCCTCAGGGGAGAAATGCTTCACATCCAGGTTCACGTAGAATTTGTCCTTATCCAGTCGCATCTGCAAAAACAAGGAGGTGGCCTCAGAAAAAGGCAGGTGAGAAAGGCTCTCGGAACGCAGCAGGTCAGGACCGGGGCTGGTCCCTACTCACACACCCTGACCTTGGTTTTGGGGTCTGATCCGAGCGGCTCTGGCCCTTGCTGGCCTTGCTTTAATGCCCATCCCTGCAGAACCTGAGATCCTCAACCTGAATTTATTAAAACTGACTCTTGATTTAAAACTGACTCTTGATTTAAAACTGACTCTTTATTTAAAACTGACTCTTTATTGTGGCTACTTCAGTGGGCGGCCAGACCCAGGTCACTAAATCAAGGGGAACGTTATGCAAGGATTAAAATAATACTTTCACTCCTTCTGCTTGGAATAGCTCCACGAGCTCCTTGTAAATAAGACAGTTGACTTGCAGGACGGGCAAAAGCTCTTGGCTCAGCCCCTGGAGCGAGGAGACGCCTGCTCCATGATCCTCTGGATCCTGCATCTTGCTTTAAACATAGATTTTCTGGGCAGTGATTGTTTAAAGAGGCCCTTTTTCCCTCAGCAGCCATGAGCTCCTGCAGTGCCTGACATGAGCATCCCAGTGCCCCGTGCCCTTTGCTGCTCAGTGGGAGTGGGATTGAAAGTTTGGCACAGCGCACTGGGAAATCGGGGAAATTAGGGAAATGAGGGAAATTAAGCTTCCTCCTGTCTTCTGCCAGCTCCTGGGGTCATCTGCCATGCACACCGAGCTCCGTTTGCCTCTGTTCCCATCGCTAGGGCAAGACTTGCTCCGTCCCAAACAATGCAGAGGCACAAACACAGCCCCCTTCTCCCCAGCTTTTTTCCTAAAAAAAAACCACCTGCGAGCAGCTTCCGAGCTCTCAGCTCTCCTGGGCCTGCAGAGGCACCGGGCTGTGCCCCCGGCAGTGACAAAGAGCACGAAGAAGCAAAGATTACCTCCGAGAGTCCTGTCTCTAGCCAACTGGGCATCCGCAGGATGGGGGAGCGCATCAGGAAGGGGCTGAAGCTGGGGGAGACAGGGAGCAGCTCTGACTCCTGCAGGTGCTCCCCGAAAATCTGGTCAAAGATACGACTCGGTGCCAACCAGGAGAAGAAGGGTCTGCGGATCAGGGGGTTGTGGATGGTGATATCCATTGGAGAGCGCTGGAGGAGCCTGGCAAACGACGGAGCTGCAGTGCCGTGCCGGGAGCGTGGGACAGCTTTATACCCGTGCAGCTGGCCTGGCCTTCCACCCCCCCGAGGCCTCTTGAACAGTGGTGTCAGGGATTTTATTGTCCCACTCCTGGGCTGGGCCCTTCGGCGGTGCCCAGCCGCTGTCTGAGGGATTTGAGCGCACGGCTGAGGAGGAGGGGGAAGGGGAGAGGAAGAAAAGGAACCTAATGGGGCAGCGAGAAGCCCGAGTGCCCAGCGCCCGCCCCGCTGCCCACGTGCTGTTTATCCGCAGAGTCCCAGGCGGGCTTGGCGGATGTTCCCAGCTGCTCTGGATGCCAAGGGGATCAATGCAGCTCCTATCTTTGGCTCGTGGTGGCCGTGACAAGGGGCCGTTGTTCAGCGCCCAGAGCTCCTCGCCCGGCAGGGCTGTGCCTCTCCCGGCTCGGGGGCTAGGAAGGTGCCAGGAGGCTTTGCTGGGATGCCCTGGCGCTGTGGCTCTGCAGCCCAGAGAGCCTCGCTGCCCTCGTGGCGCGGGTGGAGGAAGGATGGATTTCTCCACCCGCACTCCTAATCTCCTGTCTGGTGTAAGATCCCAATTTTCCGGAGAGAAGAGCCCCATGTTGTGAGCCCAGAGATGACCTGGGCACGGTCACGGCCCCCACGGGGTGCCCAACACCTCTGCCCCAGCACTAATGCGGCTCTTCTCCCAATAATTCACACATATATTTTAACTCCTGCCTCACCTGGGAGCTCGAATCGCAGGAATGGGTTCAGCCTAGCAACTGTTGAAGGGCAAGAGCTTCTCTGCCACTGAGAGCTCGCAATTTAAACAGAATTTCTGGCTCAGAGGCACTGCCAGCACTGCCAGCCCTTTGCAAAAGGCTCTGAGCCTCTTCCTCTCAGCTTGCCGGCAAGAATAGGGAGCAGGATTTGCTCTGTGCAGCAGCCCAGGCCATAAATACCCTCTGCAAGTCCCCATGACATCAGCAGCACTGCACCTGCTCTCTCACAGCGCAGGGCTCAAGGAAATCTCTGGTTTTGGGGTGTGCAGAGCTCGGCTGGGCTCTCCTCCCCTGCTGCAGCACCAGCAGCCCACCAGCCCCGCTTAGTAAAGCTGGATTTCTGCCAGGTTCAGAGCCGGGATTAGCTGGTGATGTCTGGCACCAGCATTTCTCCAGGTCCCATGACACTGTGCCAAAGCCCTGGCCGAGGGAAGAGCCTGGGCAGGCAGCACGGGTCGGGAGGGGAGGTGACAGCAGTGGGACGTGGGTCCTGTCTGACTGCCTGCAGCCCTTCACCGCTACAGGAACAAAAACCTTGAGCTCCATTTCTGGGGAAATCAGGCTCCTTGTGCAGGGAGCAGGAGGGCTTGGTTTGAGCCCCAAGCTCAAGCGGAGAGTGGATGTGGGCAGTGGCCTCATTACCTGACCTGAACAAGCACCCAGGGGGCTTAGGGCCACCAGTCCTGAACCTGCCCACCGTGAGCCTCTCACTGGCCCTTGCCCAGGAGCAGCAGAGCCTGGGATCTGTCACCTGGGGTCTGTCGTCTTTGGTCTGTCGCCTGGGGTCTGTCACCTGGGGTCTGTCACCTGGGGTCTGTCGTCTTTGGTCTGTCGCCTGGGGTCTGTCACCTGGGGTCTGTCACCTGGGGTCTGTCGTCTTTGGTCTGTCGCCTGGGGTCTGTCACCTGGGGTCTGTCACCTGGGGTCTGTCGCCTGGGGTCTGTCGCCTGGGGTTTGTCACCTGGGGTCTGTCACCTGGGGTCTGTCACCTGGGGTCTGTCGTCTTTGGTCTGTCGCCTGGGGTCTGTCACCTGGGGTCTGTCACCTGGGGTCTGTCACCTGGGGTCTGTCGCTTGGGGTCTGTCACCTTTGGTCTGTCACCTTTGGTCTGTCACCTGGGGTCTGTCGCTTGGGGTCTGTCGCCTGGGGTCTGTCACCTGGGGTCTGTCGCCTGGGGTCTGTCACCTTTGGTCTGTCACCTGGGGTCTGTCGCCTGGGGTCTGTCACCTTTGGTCTGTCACCTTTGGTCTGTCACCTGGGGTCTGTCACCTTTGGTCTGTCACCTGGGGTCTGTCACCTGGGGTCTGTCACCTGGGGTCTGTCGCCTGGGGTCTGTCACCTGGGGTCTGTCGCCTGGCGTCTGTCCTGCTCCCTCCTGCTGCAGCCTCCCTCAGCTCCTGAGCCCTGCCCGTGCCCAGCTGCCCACGCCCTTCCCGCAGCCCCTGCTCCAGCAGGGACTCTCGGGGCCGGGAGGATGGGCAAGCTGTCCCCGAGGTGTCCCTGGGCACAGGCAGTGCCTGCCCTCCCTGCTGGAATGCAGCAGCAGCTTCCCCGTCACCCTGGCCCGGCGTCCCGGGGCTTGTGCGCGGGGCTATTTTGGTCCCTCGTTTTCATCCCACACTCCTCCCTTTGGAATCCACCCAGCTGAGACCTCGCAGCCTGCAGCCTTCACTCTCAGAGGCAGCCAGGGCTGCGAGGTGCCCGTCCCCACCGTGCCATGGCCGCCCGCACCGTGCCCCACGCCTACCCCATGAGCTCGGAGTACGAGTTCGCCAACCCCAGCAAGATCTACGACCAGAACTTTGGGGAAGGTAAGGAGGGAGGTGGGATCCCCCCAGCCCGGCACCTTTCTCCCCTTTGCTGCAGGAGGGCTGCTGGGGCTCTCTCTGGGGAGGTTGGGCTCCAGAGCAGGGAGCTGGAGCTGAGGAGTTTTGAGTGGAGGAACCCTGATCAAATCGAGGGGGAATAGCCAGGGAATAGCCAGGAAATAGCCAGGGAATGTCCATGGAATGTCCAGGGAATAGCCAGGGAATAGCCAGGGAATAGCCAGGGAATGTCCATGGAATGTCCAGGGAATATCCAGGGTCTCTCCCTTCATGTCCACTTCTCCATCCATGCCCACTGCTGCCCGTGCTGTCCCTCCCTCGTGCCACCCATGCTCTGGCATTCGTGCACATGCTGTGCAAACATGGAGCGAAAGCGCTCGGCGAGGGGGGGAAGCTTTTCCAGCCCGGGGGATGTGGAGAAAAGCTGAGCTGGGGCGTTCAGCACAAAGCTGGGCAGTGGCTGGCCGAGGGGAAGGAATGTGGGCAGCAGCAGAACCATTCAGCACCAGCACAACAGCGTGAAAAGGCAAAAAGCTCCAAGGAAAGCCCTCTGCACAATGGCACACAAAAGGCCTTTAGTTCCTCAGGGCGCTTTCTTCACCATCAGCAGTTTCCATGCCCATGCCTGCCTGTGGGCTCTGCAGAGCTCCCAGAGCACCCACCAGGCCCTCCCTGTGCACCCAACATGTGAAGCTGGATGCCAGCCCTGGGCTGGCTGGCAGCGCTGCAGCCTGGTGGGACAGCAGGGCTGGCAGGGATGTGGCTCTGGGACACAACGGTGGCAACTGCGGCAGACTCCACCCACGGTGTGGTGATGTGGTGGCAAAGCTGAGGTGTTTCCCAGGTCCCAAACTCCTCCTGTCACCCTCCCCGATCTGCTGCCCGGCCCCATTCCCAGCAAAGTCCTCACTGGTCCCCATCTCCTGCCTGACCCCATTCCCTGGAAGATCCTCACTGGTCCTGATCTGCTGCCCAACCCCATTCCCTGCAAACTCCTCTCTGGTCCCAATCTGCTGCCCCAATCCCATTCCCTGGAAATTCCTACCTCGTCCCGATCTGCTGCCCCAATCCCATTCCCTGCAAACTCCTCACTAGTCCCTATCTCCTGCCCCGATCCCATTCCCTGCAAACTCCTCTCTGGTCCCTATTTGCTGCCCAACCCCATTCCCTGCAAACTCCTCGCTGGTCCCTATCTCCTGCCTGACCCCATTCCCTGTAAATTCCTCTCTGGTCCCTATTTGCTTCCCCGATCCCATTCTCTGCCAACTCCTCACTGGTCCCAATCTGCTGCCCCAATCCTATTCCCTGCAAACTCCTCTCTGGCCCCTATTTGCTGCCTGACCCCAAACTCCTCTCTGGTCCCTATTTGCTGCCTGACCCCAAACTCCTCTCTGGTCCCGATCTGCTGCCCGACCCCATTCCCTGGACACTCCTCTCTGGTCCCTATCTCCTGCCCCGACCCCATTCCCTGGACACTCCTCTCTGGTCCCGATCTGCTGCCCGATCCCATTCCCTGGACACTCCTCTCTGGTCCCTATTTCCTGCCCCAATCCCATTCCCTGGACACTCCTCTCTGGTCCCTATCTCCTGCCCCGACCCCATTCCCTGCAAACTCCTTTCTGGTCCCTATCTGCTCCCTGACCCCATTCCCTGGACGCTCCTCACTGGTCCCTATCTGCTGCCCCAGCCCCATTCCCTAGAAACTCTTCACTGGGTCCTTCTCTCCTGCCCAATCCCATTCCCTGGACACTCCTCTCTGGTCCCTATCTCCTGCCCCGATCCCATTCCCTGGACACTCCTCTCTGGTCCCTATCTCCTGCCCCGATCCCATTCCCTGGACACTCCTCTCTGGTCCCTATCTCCTGCCCCGACCCCATTCCCTGGACACTCCTCTCTGGTCCCTATCTCCTGCCCCGATCCCATTCCCTGGACACTCCTCTCTGGTCCCTATGTGCTGCCCCGATCCCATTCCCTGGACACTCCTCTCTGGTCCCTATGTGCTGCCCCGACCCCAAACTCCTCTCTGGGTCTCCTTTCCAGGTGTGTCCCCCTCCGAGATTTTGGCCCCTGCCCTGTACCACGGCTACTACATCCGGCCCCGCATCAACAAGCAGCTGGAGAGGGGCACGTCGGAAATCTGCCTGAACGAGCACAAATTCCAGGTGTTCCTGGACGTGTGCCACTTCCTGCCCGACGAGCTCAGCGTGCGCACCGTGGACAACCTGCTGGAGGTGGTGGGGCAGCACCCACAGAAGGCTGACCGCCACGGCTTCATCTCCAGGGAGTTCACCAGGACCTACATCCTGCCCCTGGACGTGGACCCCTTGCTGGTCAGGGCCACCTTGTCCCACGATGGCATCCTGAGCATCGTGGCTCCCCGGACAGGCAAGGAGGTGAAGGCCAGAGTGAATGAGGTGAAGATAACGCAGCAGGAGCAGCCGGCGGGGACGGAAGGACAGGCTGAGGAAGGAAAGGAGAAGGAAAAGTCCTAAAGGCCCCAGATCTGGGAAGGTGGGGGGGACAGGGATGGGGAATCCGCAATGCCAGACCCCTGTTCCTCACCGTCAGTGTTTAGCAGGGCCCTGAGGCAGCCAGACTGCTGCTTCTCAAGGCTGATGGCTGGGGAAAAAAAATGGACTTGGAACTGGAAAAAAAGCGTGGGACTGAAGTGTGAGTGTGAGTGACTGTAATGCAGGTTTTCTCCTAGGTCAGGTCACCGTGCAGGGTGCTCTGCTCTCACCCCAGGGTCACTCCTGCCCTAAACTGTGAGGCTGTACCTCAATGGACTGTGCCCTAGCCCAGAAGGGCACTGGGAAGAGGGAAAAGAGAATCCCAGGGCCTGGATTCTGAGCTGGTGGCTGAGTTTCATGGGTGTTGGTCTGTAAAAGTGCCTGCAGCAATCAGGAGGAAAGAGGAATAAATCTGCCTCTGCCCCTCTCTCATTTGCCTCGGGTTGGTGTGGCTCTGTGAGCAGGAAGGATGGACAGTGCCCACACTGAGCTCTGGGGGAGTGCCACCCCTGGGGACACGGAGGGACCGTGGCCACCTCTGTGCCTCACCCCCTGGCCCAGGCACTGTTCTAGGGAGCCCTGAGTGAAGTGGCCTCAAGGACAAAAAGGTTTGGAGGGCTGAGCTCTGGGAGGGTCCCTGAGCACCCCCAGACCTGCGGCTGGGACGAGCCCACGTTAATGGGGCAGAAACCAACCCCGAGCCCCAGCCTGTGCCTGCTCAGCCCTCAGTTATGGGACATCCTTCACACACAGCCCGTGGTGAGGGGGCTGGACCCCAAAACACCGTCGGGAAAGGCTCTCTCAGACCCCAAGCGCCTTGCTGGCAGCCCAGTCCTGTCTGTGGGGCAGGGAGGGGCTGGACTGGGGCCCTTCTGCAGACACCACAATGCACCGTGAGCAATGTCCCCGCGGTCCCGTGACGCTGGGCAGGGATCGTGTGTGCTGCTGGCGCTGGCAGCTGCTGCCCCAGGGGCTCAGCAGGTGACACTGCCACCCTTGTGTGCTCAGGGCCAAGCCAGGCACACGAAATGCTGTGTCAGTGGCTAAATTTGGGGGTGTTGGGTGTGCGGCTCTCCCACAGAGGGGAGAGGTACTGAAATCCTCGGGGGTGGAACGTCCCCCTCTCGCTGTGACCTGGCCTCTGCCCCTCTCTGCCCCAGGAATACCTGGGGCCAGCAGAGCCCTGCCCAGGGCCTGTCCAGCACATCCCTTTGGCAGCTGCAACAGGACGTGAGGCTGATCTTTGTCCCCTGCCAGGCAAAGCAGGATCCAGAGCAGAGCCAAGCACTGCCCGGCTATTTTGAGCTGGTTGGTGCCTGCCGGGAGCCTGCCAGCACCGGGCAGCAGTCGGATGAAGAGCAGCCCTGCCTGCCAGGCTCTGGAGGCAGAGGGAAGGCTGAGCCTCCCCCAGCCCAGGGCAGATCAGGTACCCTCAGTGCTGAACTCCTGAGGTAGAACCAGATAGCTGCCAAAATAAAAATCACCTTCAGAACAGGCATTGTTCCAGCCATTAACAACAATTCCAGAGATAATTCTGGGCTGGGGACTTTGAATCACCTGCATCCCATTCACCCAACACCCACCCGAACCCCAAATCTCCGGAGGGCTGAGTCCCTGAGCCCCGGGGCTGTGTGTGGGCTCAGACATGGCCATCATTTCCCCATCATAAAAGGCTTCCTCAGCTCACAGGCACTTTGCGGCAGCAGCTGTGAAAGGCTCCTCTTTGTCTCTGATCTGGCAAGAAATGCTGCTGGTCCCTCTGCTCCCTGCAGGTTTCCTGGGCTCGGGATAAACTCCTCCTCTGGTCTGGGGAATGGCCAGCGTGAGCCCCGAGCTGGGCAGGGCAGGGCACACACCAACAGCAGGCATGGCACAGGCTGCCACACCAAATGCCATCTGTCCCTGCTCCGCAGCTCTCCGAAGCACTGCGGGATGAGCACAGCGCATGGCCAGGGCTGGGGCTGCATGGGAGAGGATTCTGAGACAAAAAAGTGCCTGAAAGGGTCCAGATCTCCCTTTCTCTAGTTTTTGATGGACAGTGCCTGTGCCACACCTGTCCCAGTGCCTGAGAGACCTTGAAACTGTCCCCATGGAGATGGGGACTCACCGCTGTAGCAGTGAGCACACAATTCTGTCCCCTCTGCAGCTCTTCCTCGCCCTGTGTTCGCTCTCCCCGGGCTCTCTCGCCGTGCCGGGCACTGGTGCGGTGCTGCAGGAGCGGGGTGGCAGTGCCCTGTGCCGAGCAGGACTGTCCCTGTGCCCGGCAGGACTGTCCCTGTGCCGGGCAGGACCCTCCCTGTGCCGGGCAGGACCGTCCCTGTGCCAGACAGGACTGTCCCTGTGCCGGGTAAGGCTGTCCCTGTGCCCGGCAGGACTGTCCCTGTGCCGGTGAGGACTGTCCCTGTGCCCGGCAGGACTGTCCCTGTGCCCGGCAGGACTGTCCCTGTGCCGGGCAGGACTGTCCCTGTGCCGGGTAAGGCTGTCCCTGTGCCGGTGAGGACTGTCCCTGTGCCGGGTAAGGCTGTCCCTGTGCCCGGCAGGACTGTCCCTGTGCCCGGCAGGACTGTCCCTGTGCCCGGCAGGACTGTCCCTGTGCCCGGCAGGACTGTCCCTGTCCCGCAGCATCGCCGGAGCCGCGCCTGCTTTCATGCCGCAGACAGCTCGGGCAGGGAATGCAGAGTGGCAGCCAAGGACTCCCAGCCCTGCCAATGTTTGTGGTGCTTTTCTGTTTCTCTGGTGGAGCTCGAAGCGCAGCTCCAGTATTTGTGAAAGAGGCTGATGGGAACGGGCTCCCAGCCTTTCTTTTTTTCTCCTTCCCCACAAAGCAACAAAGCCCAAGTTATCCCAGAAATCAAAACAGACGCGGGTTCATTAAAACAACAGTGTCTGTGGCGAGCCCAGAGACACAGAGTCTGCAGCTTCCCAAGCAGGGACAGACTCCTGGGAACACCTGCTCTTCGCAGGACCCTGAGAACGCGGGGCCAGCACTGAATCCCAGCTGCCTGCATAACTCTAATCCTAAATTCTGCATTCCACAGCCCCGAGCTGAGGGGCAGCATCACAGCAAGGCTCAGGCTCTGCAGGTCACGGTGCAGCTCACCCAGGACTCAGCTGTGACCTTTCCAAAGCAGAATCCTTCTCCTTCCACCACTTCTGGAAGGTCCAAGCTTTGCTCTGCGCTTGGGCAGATGAGCAGAGGTGCTGTGAGCCTGCCGGAGAGCATGGCCACACCTGGAGCAGGGCACCAGGGCCAGCTCCTGCCACAGAAACGTGAATTAAAACTCTCCCACTTGCTAGGACACCTTTTGAGGGACCAGAACTGGGGCTGACTGCCGAGTCAAAGCTGTGGGGCAGAGTTTCTGCTCCAGAATGACATTACCATGACATCTTTCATGAATATAAGTTTTCTTAGACCTGCCTGACTTTGGGTCCCAGGAATTACCTGTTCATTCGGTCCACGAATGCCCAGGGCATTGGTCATTCAGACCAGACAGCCTGAAGGGCTCTCGGCAGGGGCAGAGAGGTGAAATGCACATTCCTGTTCCCGTCTGACCCGCTGAGGGTGAGCCTAGAGCTGCACTGCACCTCCCTAAGGATGTGAGGTCCCTCCTGGGGTCCGGCCACTCTCAAAGGCACAGAACCGCACACTTTTATCCAGGTAGCTTTAAAAAAAGTGGATTTGCGCTGTCCCCGAGGCGGTGGGTCAGCAGCAGCACCACCAGAGCTCGGCTGAGAGGAGAACTCCAAGAAATCCACTCTTTCTCAGGCGATGCCACACGGGCCACACGTTCTGCTGCCCGAGGTGTGAGGATGGGCAGCACGGACAGCGCCGAGAGCTCCCACCCTGGGGATTCTCCTTCTGCTCCAAGTCCCTCCTCCGGCCCCTTCTGCATCACGGCCGGCGCTGCGGGGGACAGCGGAGGGACAAATGACAAAAGAGAGTTTGAGCCTCGGGGGGACGCCTGGGGGCACGGGGACACCTCGCCCTGTCGTGCCCGGGAGCGGCAGGCGACACGGCCCGGGGACATCCCCGGTAGATGGCACACGGGGCCAGCGCTCCGCGGGCGCACGGAAACCCGACACTGCAGACACTCCCTGGGACAGGCAGGGCCGAGCAGGAACCAGGAAATACAAGCTCTGCCCGGCCACAAAACGCCGCAGCTCCGCGGGGGAAGGAGCGGCATGGGCAACCTGTGCAGCTGCGGGCGCCCGTGGTGAGTCGGGCACGGGTGCGGGTGCGGGTGCGGGGCGGGCGCCGGGCACGACTTTTGGGAGGATTTTGGGAGCTTTGCCAGGGCTCAGCCTGCACCTGGCCGGGAGGAACAGGTGAGCGCGGGGTCAGGGCTGTGCGGGGCAGGACAGGACGGGGACAGGGGGCTTGGGTTTTTGTCACATCTCAGCCCAGACGGGATGGGCAGCTCGGCGTCCTGCGGCCACCCAGGGTGGAAATCCCTGTCCCCACAGCCGAGCTCTCCGGCCAGGTGGAAATCCCTGTCCCCACAGCCGTGCTCTCCAGCCAGGTGGAAATCCCTGTCCCCACGGCCGTGCTCTCCGGCCAGGTGGAAATCCCTGTCCCCACAGCAGTGCTCTCCGGCCAGGTGGAAATCCCTGTCCCCATGGCCGTGCTCTCCGGCCAGGTGGAAATCCCTGTCCCCACAGCAGTGCTCTCCGGCCAGGTGGAAATCCCTGTCCCCACAGCCGTGCTCTCCGGCCAGGTGGAAATCCCTGTCCCCACGGCCGTGCTCTCCGGCCAGGTGGACAGCAGGAGGTGTCCCTTCGAGGGCTCCAGCTGGGCTCCAGCCCCCGATCCTGCTCTCAGCTCCTCTCCCTGCCTGCGGCTGTTTGCCTTTTATTTATGCTCGGGAAATCCTGGCCACGTTTTTGAGATGCTGTGGCTCTTTCTCCCTGGGAGGGACGGTGACACTTTAATCCCTCCTGGCTCCTGCTGTGCCCCGGACCTTCTGCTCGCAGAGAAAGGGCATCACTCGGTGCCAAGTGGGAATATTTTCATCTCTGGGCGTGCTGCGAGGGGAAGAGCCACGAATATCAGACAGAGCTCCGGGGACGTTCTCTCTCCAGCGCTGCGTTTGTTGAAAGCATGAGAAATTCATCCAGGGTTTTTAATAATTCCAAGAGGCACAGCATCACCTAGTGGAGGAAGGTTCGGGAGTTCAGGACACTTCCAAGCCCTGAGGAATTTGGGATTTGGGAACAGGAGCTGTAGGTGAGGGTTGGAAAGCTGGTTCTTGACACGTCACCCACCAGAACTGCTGGTTTTTAATTTCCTCCATGCTGTGGCAGAGGGTAAATGAGGCACCCGGGGCATCAGCAGACAGGACTCCATCGGGGCTGCCTGGGGCACAGTCTGAGGTCTTTAAAGGAAAGCTGTTACAGCAAATTTATTCCCAGGGGGAAGTTATTGATGAAGGAATTGTGCCCTCGGGTCTGAGCGCCTCTGCCCTGTGCAGGGCAAGCCCCATTAAAGTTCTCACCATTAAAGTGGTGCCAAAATTGGAAAAGCTGCCCAAATCCAGGCCCCAGGATTGCGTAGGGCAGGAATCGGGATGGCCTTGGCAGGGGGAAAGGGGAAGCAGCAGGGCAGGAGCAGGGCCATGGAGAATCCTCTCCGGCTGGGAGTTACAACACTGACCCGCTTTGGAGGGGAGAGGTTTCCCTGCTCCCGTTTCCCATCCACACGTGTCCCCATTCCTGGGGAGATGCCGTGATTATCCTGCAGCCAGGAATAGCTGCAGCCCACACACTGCCGGCAGTGTTCCCTGCACAAAGGGAGGCGGCCCGGGAGCAGCCTGGAGTGCCAGCCCGGGAGAGGAGAGGAGAGGAGAGGAGAGGAGAGGAGAGGAGAGGAGAGGAGAGGAGAGGAGAGGAGAGGAGAGGAGAGGAGAGGAGAGGAGAGGAGAGGAGAGGAGAGGAGAGGAGAGGAGAGGAGAGGAGAGGAGAGGAGAGGAGAGGAGAGGGGCCCTGCTGGTTGTGCCCCAAAAGGCGCTGGCTTGGTGAAAATCCACAGTGTCTGAGGCTGGGAAAAAGGAAAGGGCTCTGGCCCCAAGGCTTGGCGAGGAGGAGACGCTGCAGACAGGGCAGGAGGAGGCTGTGAGAGCCAGGGGAGAGCCCCACAGAGGCAGAGCAGTGCTGCTGTGAGTGAAACCCCCAATTCCCGGGGAGAACCCCTGGGTTTTGCCAGTGAAGGGCTGGGGGTGCCCCTGTGGCAGCGCTGGAGCCTCAGCCACCCTGCCTTTCCCGGAGCTGCCTTTGCCTCCCCAGCTCGGCAGGCCTGGTTAATCATTGCTGGCTCTCTGCAGCTCTCTGCCTGCTCTCCTGGGGAATTTTGATTTCCCACTGGAGTGCCAAGGCACTGCCGCACACGCTGAGCTGCCAGAGCTGCCTGGGAGAGCTGGCACGGGCACAGCTCTGCCTGGGGCACTGCGCCGTGTCCTGTGCGCAGGGCTGGCTGGCAAACCACACCGTGTGGAACACACAGCATTCCCTGGAGCCCCAGAGGGGAGCCTGGAGCCCCAAAGGGGAGCCTGGAGCCCCAGTGGGGAGGATGGAGTCCAAATGGAGAGCCTGGAGCCCCAGTGGGGAGTCTGGAGCCTGTCCCCTGTCAGCTGCTGAGCCCAGCCCCAGCCCCGGGAGCCCCTCAGCCGCACCCTGTGCCCCGTGACCAGCGCCGCAGGGACATGTGTGTGTGCAGGAGGGGCCACTCCAGGGCTGCCACCTGCTCCCGACCCTCCGAGCGTGACATTTCCGTCATACATCTGTCCCAGGACGGCACACGAGGCCCCAGCCCCTGGCAGCCTGCGGGAGCTCGGCTGCTGCTCTGTTGCTCCAGCTGGGGTGGATTTGGCTGCTCTCCTCTCCTGGAGCAGCTCTGTGTCTGGCCTGTGTCCCTCTGGTCACACAGGTAGGGCTGAGATGAGGGTTTGGCTTGGCTCGTAATGAGGGCAAAGCTTGTTTGCTTTGGTTCTGCTCTGAGTGGAAAAGTGAGAACAGGAAAAGCGTCTGAAGCACTCAGTCAGAAACTGTCTGAAACATTCAGCTGGGCAAGGGGGCAGAGCACAGGGATGGCAAAGCACAGGGATGGCAGCGCGGCTGGCCCCGAAAAAAGGGTTTGTGCCGGTTGGGATCACACCCTGCACCCTGCACCGCAGCTCTGAGCTGCACTGCTCCTGTCAGAGGTGTCCCCATCCCTCGGGACACCCCGTGGGCAGCAGGGAAGGCAGGAGAGCTGCGGGGTGGGGTGCGTGTGTCTCGGGAGGAGGAAACACATCCCACACAAATGTTCCCTTTGGACGTTTTCCCTGCGAGAGTCACTCGGGCTCTGCTGTGGCTCTGTGCTGAGCCTGCCTCGGGTCTCATTCTGTGGCTCCCAGGGTGTGTTTGGGTTGGTGCTTTGGGACAGAAGAGGTTCGGGATTATCAGGGCTGATGTGTCTCTCTGATTTCAGGAAGTGTCCTTCGCCTTTCAGAAGGAAGAAAGAAAAGCAAGGTGAGGATTTGTGGCGATGCTTTGGAGGTGGAGAGACAGAGCCCCTGGGGAGGTGACATCAGTGGCTCTGGAGGTGACATCAGTGGCTCTGGAGGGGCATCAGTGTCTCAGCCTCCCCTCCCACACCGCTTTTGTGCTTAACCTTCCTCAAGAGAAGTTTGAGGCAACATTTCTTTAAATCTTCACGCAAGGAGGGTGGTGTGCTGTGCGATTTGGTGAAGGGAATTCAGCAGTGCCTTTAAAATCCCCACGGCCCACCCCAAAACACAGCCCAGTGCTCTCCAGAGGGGCAGGAGCTGCACCCACCTCCTGCAGGAGCTGCAAACATCTGTCTGACAACACTCCCCCGGAATGAGGTGCATTCCTCAGGCTGTGTCCTGTGGCCTTTGGACCACGCTGGGCAAAACATGTTTGCCAGGAGCGGAGGAAATAACAAAGCTAGAACTGGATCTGACTCCTCCAGGGGCTGACAAGGAGCTCTCTGTGCTGGGTCTGGGTTCTGCCAAGAACACTGCGCTCCCCGGCCTGCTGGCACCCTGGGAAACCTTCTTTTTCCTGAAGAAACAAGCCCAGCCTCTCTCCTTGGAAGCACCAGGGCAGCATTAGGGCTGAGGGTGTGAAATGAAGTGGAAATTCGATTTGTGCCCGGTGGGGAGAGCCCGTGGGCATTGCTGCATCCCAAGGGGGAAAAATAAACTCTGCTAACCTCATCTCCTGGTGTTTCTCTTGCAGGAGCTAATGTGAAGCGGGAGACCCCACAGCAGCAGCCTGGCAGGAAGGTAAACAGCTTTCCAGAGGGGTTTTTGTGAGTGTGTGCTGGGGAGACAGAGCTGCCCGGAGCTCCGTGGGCTGGGAGGGCACGGGGCAGGATTTGGAGCCAGGAGCCCTCTCACCCTGAGCAGGCTCTGATGTGGGCACTGTCCCCATGGCTGTTCCCACATTTCTGTGCCCTGATTGCAGTGGGAACAGCCTGAGGTGTCAGAGGGTGCTGGGGGCAGTGTGGCTCTGATGGAGCAGCCCAGGGATCCGAGTCTCAGAGCCTTCTCTCCCCACAGGTCCCCACGTATGAGGATGTCCCCGATGTCCCCGTGTACGCCACGGTGAGCAAGCCCAAGGGCGTGCAGGATGACAGCATCCATTACGCCGACATCCAGGTGTTCTCCAAGGCCCGGGAGCGCTCGGCGGCCGAGGTGAAGAGCCTGCAGCTGCAGAACGCCACGGAATATGCCACCCTCAACTTCCCCAGGGCCAGGCTCAAGTACGACAGCAAGAACGGGACCTTGGTGTGAAGGGCTGCATGGCCTCCTCCTGCTCCTCCTGTTCGCAGCTGGAGATCCAGGAAAACCCATGGACAATTGGGAATTGGGAGAGGCTGTGTCCCCCACCGCAGGCATTCTCATGGGGGAGCTTCCCATCTGATCCTGCTGGCAAAACTCTCCCTGGGGAGAGCTGCCCCTGGAGCTGGCAGTGCATCTCCTGCCAGTGCTGCAGGGTGGCAGAGCTGCTGGGAGGGAGGGAATTCCCTGCTGTGGCACGGCTCCAGCCCAGGGCTGGGTTTGGGAACGCGGCACACGGAATTCGGGACTAAAGGGAAGTTTTGGCGCAGGATTTCGAGTCAGTGCTAAAGTTCTGAGCGTGCGGAGGGACGTGTGGGGCACGCTGTGAGGAGATGGGACCTCGAGCAGGATCTGCTGCGGTGTCTCCTTCCAGCAGCTGCCCTGGAGGTGCAGCCAGGCCCTGTGTGCATCCCCTTCCCAAAAATCAGTGTTCTACAGCCGTGCACAGCCAGAAACGCAGGATTGCTGAGGGACACAGAGCGTTCCCATCACTCATGGGCACTTCAGGTGTGCATCCTCACCCCTCCATGCGAACAGTGAGGAGAGAGCTCCTGCCTCTGCCTGGAAGTGAAACCAGGAGCGATCGGCAATTTAACCTCCAGCCACTGTCCGTACTGAGGGCAGTGCTGCTGTCCTCCGAGTCCAGCAGCTCTGCGTGCCTGGGACGCTGGGAATGAGCCCTGGGCAGTTTTGGAGAGGACTTCGGACTTTGCCTCCGCTTTTTTCTCATCTTGTGCTGTCAGCCTCGGTTATAAACCTCATGACAGAGCGCACACCACGCGGTGTTATCAGCTCCACCTTCGGGAAGCTGTTCCTGGATTTCAAATGGTGTTCATAATTCTGTGTAGCCATGGTCCAAAAGGCTTCTGCCCCTGGGCAGTGCTGCCAGGGGACCAGGGCTGCCCAAGCACCACCCTCAGGCCCTAAATCGATGCCTGGCACATTCTGTTCCTCAGTCAGAGCAGATTGTGGGGCAGCCCTGGTTATTGGCAGCGTTTAAAAATGGTGCCTTTGATAAACAGACAGAGCTCTGCACCGTATAGCTCAGCTGGATGGAAAAAGCACGAGGGAGTTCCTGCTCGTGGGGAAAAATAAAGCTGCTCTGGGCTGTGTTTGCCGAGGTGGAAGTGTTTGAGGACCAGTCCTAACAATTTTTCTCCCGGTTTTAATGAGCCCCTGGAATTGCTGTTTATCTCCCGTTCCCTGAGGAGCTCCAGCATCCACACCACCCGCGGGGCTGTTCCTGGAGGCGCAGCTCATCCTAGAGACAGTTCCGTGCTGCCATTCAGGTGATTTTTGCCTGTTCTCCAGCCTTTCCGTAGGGAGTTGTGGAAGCCTCGTGTTCTGCAATGAGGATTTCCCTAAAGGACTCGGTTTTGCACTGAATATTCAGAGTTTCTCTCCTGCACTTCCCGCGGTTGTCACGTGTGTCAGACGAGTGCCGATGTATTATTAAAGATGCAATATTTCGTTTTAAGTGATAAATCCGCCCTTTGGGCGAGGCTTTGCCGGGCTGGGGGGGCACACAGGGTCCGGGTCTGGGGCGGCCATGCGGGGCTGGGCAAAGGCTTCCCCATCCCGGTCCCCATCCCGATTCCCATCCCGATCCCGGCCCCAAGATCCCGGGGGCGGAGCCAGCTCCATCCCGCCCCATCCCGCCCCCGTTCCCGTGGCAACCGGAGACGCAGACCGGGATCAGGTAGGGCCGGGCTGCGGGTCCGGGTGCTCCCCGTATCCCATCCCACCCGACCCCATCCCATCCCATCCCATCCTATGGATCCCACCCCATCCCATGGATCCCATCCCATCCCATCCCATCCCATCCCATCCCATCCCATGGATCCCATCCCATCCCATCCCATCCTATGGATCCCATCCCATCCCATCCCATCCCATCCCATCCCATCCCATGGATCCCATCCCATCCCATGGATCCCTTCCCATCCTAGGGATCCCATCCCATCCCATCCCATGGATCCCATCCCATCCCATCCCATCCCATCCCATCCCATCCCATCCCATCCCATCCCATGGATCCCATCCCATCCCATCCCATGGATCCCATCCCATCCCATCCCACCCCACCCCTCTCTCTGGGGTCCCTATTTCTCCCTGTCCCCGGCATCTCCTCCCCCCCGCTCCTGTTCCTATGCCCGTTCCCCCACCCCAGCCCCACAGCCCACCCCAGCGCTGCTCCTGGGGGTCCCGGTGCCCCAGACCCCATCCCACCCCATTTCCAGCGGCACCACAGCCCCTCCGAGGGGTCAGACCCGCGATGGATTTGCTTTCCCCTCAGGTTCCAGGCGTGCCGGATCTGCCCTTGGCGCTGAGCTGTGACCGCCGGCATGGGGACCCTGAGGGACACGGTGCCCTGCCACCCCCCACCGCCCCCCGCGCCCTCTGTGAGTGCCCAGCAGCCCTTTTGGTGTCCCTTCTGTCCCTTTGGGGGCCCTCACGGGGAGTTTGGGCTCGGTGACACAGATGCAGGAGTGGCTTTGAGCAGCTCTTGGGGTCATTGCCGCGGTCACAAACCCCTCGGGTGAACTCCTGAACCAGCCTCGCTCGTTTTTATCCCCCCGGCCACAATTTCAGTGGCACAAACTGTGCGGGGACAGGGCTTGGGGTCACGCTGGAAGCGGCCAGGAGATGGCAATGCCACCAACCGAGCTGCCACCACCCTGTGGCTGCGGCTGGAGGTCACTCACCCCCGGAGCAGCTGCTGGGGACACCTTTGGGGATCATTGATGGTTTTGGAATAGCGGGGGAGGTGATTCGCTTGGGAAAATTCAGGGACAATTCTGCAGCATCGTTGCTGTTAGTGAGAGGCTTTTTAAAATTTGCTTCTTGCCATTGAAAGGCTCCTATTGTGTAAAACTGACAGGAAAATCCAATTCCTGCCACAAGCAGCTGGAAATCTCAGAGCGAAACACAAAGGGAGAAGTAGAATTTAATGTTGAAAAGTTATTTTCAGCCCTCACAGCCACCCCAGAGCCATCGGTGTCCCCACAATGGACAGAAGAATGGCTCAGCACGCCCAGCCCGGTTTCTGTCCCCGGGCATTCAGAGAGCTCTGCCAGAGATCAGGAACCCTGCAGGAGCAAAGCTTTGATGGGAAAATCTCTGAGCAGGGCTGTACCTGAGCCTGGCGGGGAAAAGGAGAAGGGTTTGCCTTTTGTTCTGGTGTTGGGGGCTCTGCGAGGGGGAGGGGATGAAAGGGAGACCCTGCACCCCAAACTTCAGCTCTTCCTGGCTCACCCAAAAAGTGCCATGAGCTCAGCAGCCTTTCCTGTTATATTACAGATATTTTATGGAGGTGTGTTTGTTATGTAAAACCCGGGTAATAAATAAGTATAAATATAAATATAAATATAAATATAAATATAAATATAAATATAAATATAAATATAAATATAAATATAAATATAAATATAAATGCAAATATAAATATATATATAGATATAGAAATGTATATAAATATATATAAATATATATAAATATATTTAAATATAAATACATATATAAAAATTTGTAATATAACATATAAATATATATAATGTATTGAATAGCTATAAATATAGATCTAACCATATAATATAATAAATATAAAAATATAAGAAATATAAATAAATTGAATATATATGACTATAGATAACATATATTATATAATAAATATGTAATAAATATAAATATAAATATAAATACAAATACAAATACAAATATAAATATAAATATAGATGCAAATATAAATGTAAATATAAATGTAAATATAAATATATATTATAAATTATTACTACGAAGAGCATCACAAAGCCCACTGTGAAAGCTCAGAGTGTGTTTTGCTGGTTTTTCCTTCAGAATTAGGTCACTTTCTGTCTCATGGGGAAACCACTTAGCGTCTCCACAAAATTTTCTTGGAATTGCAACAGGCATAAGCTACTCAATTGCATTTAAAAAATGGGGTTAAATATTTATTTAATGGCATTTTGAAGCTCCAAAGTAAACGGGATCAAGGCACCAACCCCCCAGCATCCCCAGCTTACAAGGCTTTGTGCAAAGCCTCGCTGTAATCTGTTGTTTTGCTTAAGAGTTGTGGCATTAGAATCGATGAAAACATAAAAATCTCAACTCCCACGGAATTATAAAAAGCCGGGAGAGCAAGGGTGAATAATTTAAAACTGGTGGGGAGGGAACTGACTCCTTTTGGGTTGGTTAGAGAAGGAAATTACCTGTTGCTTCTCTTTCTGTGTTTTAGTTGTGAGAGGGTGAAACAGTGAAACTGTGCCACTGATCTTTCCTCATGATGCTTGAACACTTAGGCAGGGAAAAAATTGTTTTTAAATGTATCTCACACTTAGAAATGCTGGGGCAGGTATTCAGAAAGCTGAAGGCACCGAGTCAGTGCTGTCTGTGGGCCCCTGACTGGAGGGGTTCTCGCCCATTCTGGTTTCATTTTCCTTTTTTCTTCTCCCCCGGGCACTTCCTGTAAGGTGACACCAACTTGGAGAGGCTGCCTGGAGATATTTGATCCTTATTTCTGTGATGGGTGCACTTATTGATTTAGAAAACGAGCTGGGAGTTATGTTTAATTGTTCCAGCGTTTTCTGTCGGCTGTTTTTTTTGGGTTTTTTTAATTGAAAAATGCACTGTTCAAACGTGCAAACCTTCCAGCTGCCGTGGCCTGGTTTGCAGCTTCCTGTGGCTGCAGAGTGATCTTTTCTCTGTGCTCTCCTCCCGGTGCGAGGCATCACCTCCCTGCCCTCCTCTTCCTCTTCCTCCTCCTCCTCCTCCTCCCTCCCAGCACGCAGGGCTCTGTGCGTACGGCGGATTTTAAAAACCCCACTCCCACAGCGGGTTTGAGGGGTTATTTTTGCGGTGTGGACCGGCTGGAAATGGGTTTCAGATGTTTTCCCCGCGCCTGCATCTCGTAAAGCCGCGGCGTTGCCTTGGCGACAGTGTGACATCTCCGCTCCCTCCTCCTCCTCCTCCTCCTCCTCCTCCTCCTCCTCCTCCTCCTCCTCCTCCTCCTCCCGAGCATGCCCAATGCGAGCGCGACTTGGGCTCAACTCTGCCCGGGCTGCACATATGGGACCATGAGCGCTGCTCCCGATGAGCTCGCAGCCTTTGTGCTCGCGAGGAAGAGGAGGGAGAGGAGGAGGGAGAGGAGGAGCCCCGCGGCGCCGGGAGCGCTGCCCCGCAGCCCCTGAGCCCCCCGCCCGCCGCCGGGGGCTCGCCCGGAGCGATGCTCGCCTGCCTGGCCAGGGGGAGTTTGCTGGATATCCTTCAGGAGGGCTTCACCGAGGTAAAGCTTCCCCCCGGGGCGAGGCGGAGCGGAATCGTGGCGTTCTGGATGCTCCGAAAAGCGGAGAGGTTTGGTGGTGGTGGTCCCCGAGCGGGTTCGGCAGGAGTTTGGTGAGGGGTGGTTTTACAGCCGGGGTGGTGTCGCTCGGGGGTTTTATGCTCTCCTCGCTGTCCCAGTGAATAAAACAAACCGCGGGAGGCTGTGGAGCAGAGTTTATTGTGCGGAATTGACTCCTCTCCCGAGCGATGTGCGCTGTCCGTGTGGCCGGGGGTTGTAAATCTGCTTTGTGGACTCACATTTCGTGGGAGAGGTTGACAAAGAGCTGTTTTGGGGTTTTTTCCCCGTATTTTTCTGTAAGTTGAATCCCCAGGGGACTGAAATTCAACTTGGCCGGGAAAAAGTAATTTTCGAAGTGTTCTTTATTTGCTCATTCTGCTGTTAGGAGACTGAGGAATCTTAAAATAAGGAGATGCACCAAGAAACTCCAGAGATGGGAAGTTCGTGGCTATGTGGGGAGTGCAGTGGGACCTCCCTCTTTAGGGGGCACAAAAAATGAGTTTTGTTGGATATTTATGGACTCAGCAGTGCCGGGGCAGCCCATGCTGGAGCACGATCCGCTGCCTGTGAGCTGAAAAGGAAGAAAAACCGGGGGGGATTTGCTGGAACCAGAGCGTGGCTGCTGTTTTATTTCTCATCTGCTCGCAGGGACCTTCTCTTGGGGGCCTTTATTCTGAATATTCTTAGAGCACAGAACTTAATTTTGTTCGGTGTTCGGTGATTCCTCAGCTCGGGTGCTGTGCCCCCACGAGCCCTGGGCATCTCTGCTGGGTTGGCAGCTCCGGTCCCCGCTGGGAACACAAACCGGGGCTGAAACCTGAGCCCTCGGCTCCGCTCGGAGCGCTCCCGGGGCTGGAGCCGCTCCATCCCCTCCTCCGCACCGTGTCTCGGTCGTTTTTAGCCGGAGGAGGGCTCGGTTTAGATCCGACTCACACTTCCTGTGCTCGGGGCAGCACATCCTCCTCAGGCTCAGAGTAACTTATATATCAATAATGTGATTAATATTGGGAGCGAACCCCAGGGATGTTCAGTGCCTCACCCTGAGTGGATTGACCCACAGACGGCTCAGCGGTGGAAAAAGCGTGTCTCTCCCACCATAAATCAGATTCACGGGGTCTCTGTGCCTCCTCACACACTCCAGCTTGTAATAAAAGTAAAACTAAAATCGGTTTTGCAAGGGAAAGAGAACCTGTGACTTGCCAAGGACGTGCATCACACCCCAGGCACTGGGAACGAGAGGAACGCTGTCATTCCATTGCTGCTGTTGTGGTCACCGCCTGGGCGTCCTCCCCACCCCTGATCACCTATTTGGGTGTTTATTTACACAAATATCGATGTGGGAGTGTGTGTGACCCCAGCTCAGCGCTCTGACAGCGCAGAGTGGTGACCAAACCCAACACAGCCAAGAGACCACAGCAAAGTTCCTTTTGTTCCCTTGTTCTTTTCCCTCTCTCTCTCCATCCCTTGCGGCTGAGGGCCACCTCACCAGCCCAATTATCCCCTAATTAGTGCTGGAGAAGGCAGCACCATTGTCCCTTCTGCTGCTCCTGCCTGTTCTGCTCCGCAGCTCCTGCTGGACTCGAGCTTTCTCTGCCGTGCAAGAAATCCCAGCCTGCTCGAGGGGCCCCTAAATGCCCAAAGTGTCACTCTAGGCCAGTTTATTTCCCTTTTCCCCCTTCCCTTTCAGAGCCAGAACCCTCACGGACGCTGTCACCTGCAGCAGGATGGTTTTGTTTGATGTCCAGAGGCAGCAAAGTCCCCCTGGGCACCAGCAGCTCCCGTGTCCCCCTCATTAATGGCCTGCCCTGCCTTGAAGGTGTTCCCCTGCTGTTTGTGGGGATTTCTCCTCCTCCCGAGCACATAAATAATTCCATCCCACAGCCGGACGGTGCCCTGGGGACGTGCGGCTGCTAAAAGCAGGAGTTTATAATGAAAGGGAACCACCGAGAGGGGTCTCATCTGCGGTGACTGTGTCCATGTGGCCTCAGCCTGTTCTCCCTCCTCGGGGAAATGCAGTTTATTTATGTGCTGACACTTCTGTCAGCTCTTTGGAACAGATGGGGCACAGAGAAATGTGTCAGGAATGGGCCTGGCAGCTCCAAGCCTGCGTTTGAACAATACCACACCTTCTCTTTTCCAATCTGGGGGATCGTTTCCTCTGGCAAACTTTATTATGTGGCTGCTTGTGTGCACTGAGTCATTTAAAATAACTATTTTCCTTTACCCCCCGAGATTATGTCGAACAAACAGCTCATTCCAGAGAGCACAGGGAGACTTCAAGGGCCCAAGCAGAGCTTGTTTGGAAATCAGGGTCTCCCAACAAAGCGAAATGCAGGGTAACCACCCAGGCTGTGCCCACCAGGGGAAAGCTCTCCACATTTTGGAGGTGAGAGCTGCTCCTGGCCAGCTCTGTGCAGGCAGGAAGTGCTGCAGGGCTGTGCTCTGTCCTGCAGCCCTCACTGGGGGCTTCAGGGAGCATTCGGTGGGTAATTCCTGGGTTTCCCACATGGAATATTCTCCCTGGTTCTCAGCTCCAGGGTAATTCCTGAATTTCCCACATGGAATATTTCCCCTGGTTCTCAGCTCCAGGGTAATTCCTGGGTTTCTGACATGGAATATTCTCCCTGGTTCTCAGCTCCAGGGCAATTCCTGCGTTTCCCATATGGAATATTCTCCCTGGTTCTCAGCTCCAGGGCAATTCCTGAATTTCCCACATGGAGCATTTTCCCTGGTTCTCAGCTCCAGGGTAATTCCTGGATTTCCCTCATGGGATATTCTCCCTGGTTCTCAGCTCCAGGGTAATTCCTGGGTTTCCCACACGTACAGCCTCTCTCCTTCGCCCTTCTTTGCCACATCCTTCGGTGGGGTTGAGGCGATGAGGTGCCATCCTGCCCGTGGGGTGTGAATCCTCGCTCTGGGCTTGGATCTGGTTGGATTTTTGGTTGTTTCTCTGTTTGGGGTTATTTCCCGGCTCTGCTCCCCTCGCTGCAGTGTCTGCTCTGTGACACAAAGGTCTCTGCAGCCGTGATCTCAGCAGAAGGAACTTGCACTCACCCTCTCCGTGCAGCCAGGGCTATTTATAGGATTAATAGGATTCACCATGGAGAGCTGTTTTGACTTCTGGCTCCCTCATCCTGCTCGGTGAATCCCTCAGCGTTTCCCTGCACACCCCAAGCTCTGCAGAGCTGTTTTTTCCACCCCAGCTCTGTTTTGGGGCGAGGATTTCACACCTCCTGTACCGTGTCAAAGCCGCGGGGTGCTGGCTGGAGCTGCAGAAGCCTCTGAGCTGTTCCAGGCTGTGTGACCTGGCTGGGCAGCTGAAACCCTTCCCAGCCCCCAGAGCTGACACCAGGACACACAGCTGGGGCTCCCCACACCTGAATTTACCCCAGATGTGCTTCAGGAGATGATTCCTCGCTCTAGCAAGGAATTCTCAGCAGCTTTTCCCCAAACCCTCGTGCCTGGCCAGCAGTGGGACTTCTCAGCGAGGGAAGGATGAATTTGCTGCTCTATAGGATTAGGGCTGGAGCAGTTGGGATTCAATCCCTGCCCCGATGGCTAAGCCAGGCTGGCCCTTGGCAGTCTGTGCAGAGTTTGCACAGCAGCACTCACACATTTCTCATTTCTCATTTTCCAACCCTTCCCCAGGAATATGAAGATTATTACAGCTCTACAGAGTGAGCCTTGCACAGGCGGAGGTGCTGCCACACTCCAGCAAGCCACGGGCAGAGGGAATTCAAAATTCTGTGTCCTGAATGGGCCAGGGAGCCTCTCTGGGTGTCCCTTCCCCTCCCCACAGCTCCTCCCTGCAGGTTTCATGGTCCTGAGGAGCTCAGACTCCTCACGGGGCTACCTCTCCCTGCCTGGGGTTGGGATCCTGCTAGAGAAGGCACAAAGCTCCTTTTCTTCCCCTGCAGCATCAGGGCAAGGCTGTCTCAGTGTTCCGACAGAGCTCAGACTCTGTTTGGGTGTAGTGCAACCATTTGAGAGCTCAGGGTGAATCATCTGCTCCGAAGTCCTGCCAGTTTGCACTCCAAGCTCAGCTTTTTGCCACTTTTTGCCTTTATTTTTGTCTGTAACTGGCACAGAAACACTGCCTGGGTGGGAAGAAGGCCTCGAACACCTCCTGAGCATGATGTGAGTGGTGCTGCTGCTTCAGGATCTCCCATTTGTGTTACTGAGGCCCTTCACAGCACAAAATTAATAAAATATCAGTGTGTTTAGGCACAGGCAGGCATTACTTCATCCTGCACTGGAAGCTGGGTGACTCTGGAATGGGCCAGGGCAGTTCTTGGCTTTACAAGAAGTGAAAATCAAAGAGGCAGAAATAATTTAGGGAGTAGGAGTGGAACTGGGCCCTGCTGTTTACACCTCAGCTCTCCCTGTTAATGAGTAAAGGACTGTGAAATATGTGGAAAGCTCTGCAGTCAAAAATTCCGAGTCCTGCTGGAGAGCTGGGCGCTCTGGAAATCAACACCTTCTGCTTTAAATGAGGAGTTTTATGAAGGAGAACTCCTGAGGGTGCTGTTGGTCATTCTGGCATCACCGTGGTCATAACTGGGTGGTTTTCACTGTTGGGTGCATCTCAATACATTGAAAAACATGAATCACATTCAAGTATCAATTCTGAGAGGAAAAAAAAAATCCTTTGCTCTCTTTGAGAGCAGAGAGAATAATTTTCTTCGCTTGGGACTTTGTTTTCTGCTTCTACAAAGGCCTCCTTGAACAATAACAAAAATAAATCAGCTAACTGGAGGAAGGCTGGGTGGAAAATTACAGTTCCCATCTAATTAAGGTGATGTCAGAAAGCTTAGAAATCATCCAGGGCCTCAGCCACCACATCCTGATGCAATTAGGCTGCTGCAGACCTTTGGTTCAGTGCTCGGAGAGGGAGAAACAGAGAATTCCTTTCATCCTGGGAGCAGCCCCGCAGCACGAGGGCTCTTCTTGCTGACCTTGGCAGACCTGGGGCTTGGGCAGCGGCCACAAAGGGAAATCAGGGCAAAGAGCCTCAAAAACATCATTCCAGCAGGAGGATTCCCTAAATGATAAGGATGGATTCAAACTCATCAAATTAATGTCAAGAAGGGATCTGTTTCCAGAAGCAGAGAGTGTTACAGGAGCTAGTGACAGATGAGAGTGAGGAGGGCAGGCCCTCCTTGCTAAAAAAATCGATTTTGTCCATTTGTTCAACACCAAAATGTGCAATATTCGAATCTCAGGGAGGTGAAAATTAACCTCACACAGTGGAATGAGGCTGGGACTGATAATAAAGGGCAGAGTAGCACAGCCAGGCGTGGTGATCCAGGGGAAATTGCTGGACTGGGGATGGATGGAGGGATGGATGATGGATGGATGGATGGATGGAGGGATGGACAGGGATGGATGGATGGATGATGGATGATGGATGATGGATGGACGGAGGGATGGATGGACAGGGATGGATGGATGGATGATGGATGGATGATGGAGGGATGGATGATGGATGGATGGATGGAGGGATGGATGGATGATGGATGGATGGATGGAGGGATGGATGGATGGATGGATGATGGATGGATGGATGGATGGATGGATGGATGGATGGATGGATGATGGATGGACAGGGATGGATGGATGGTGGATGGATGGATGGATGGATGGATGGATGGATGGATGATGGAGGGATGGATGATGGATGATGGATGGATGGATGGATGGATGATGGAGGGATGGATGGATGGATGGATGGATGGATGGATGATGGACGGATGGATGGATGGATGGATGGATGATGGACGGATGGATGGATGGATGGATGGATGATGGATGGATGATGGATGATGGATGGATGGAGGGATGGATGGATGATGGATGGATGGATGGATGATGGATGGATGGATGATGGATGGATGGATGGATGGATGGACAGGGATGGATGGATGGATGGATGGAGGGATGGATGGATGGAGGGATGGATGGATGATGGATGGATGGATGATGGATGGATGGAGGGATGGATGGATGATGGATGGATGGATGGATGATGGATGGATGGATGATGGATGGATGGATGATGGATGGACAGGGATGGATGGATGATGGATGGATGATGGATGGATGGATGATGGAGGGATGATGGATGATGGATGGATGGATGGATGGATGGATGGATGGATGATGGATGGATGGATGGGATAGGGATGGATGGATGGATGGATGGATGGATGGATGGATGATGGATGGATGATGGATGATGGATGGATGGAGGGATGGATGGATGATGGATGGATGGATGGATGGATGGATGGATGATGGAGGGATGGATGGACAGACAGATGGACGGACGGACAGACAGATGGATGGATGGACCAACAGACGGACAGACAGATGGATGGACAGATGGACAGATGGATCACAGCCCTGAGTGCAGGTGGGGGCTGCAGCAGTGACAGGAGAACATCAGGGACACCTTCACCTGGCAGCTCTGTCCCAGAGCTGGGCAGGACAGCAGGTGATGCAATTAGTGCTAATTAACCAGAAGGCTTTGCAGCAGCTCAGGAAAATGTGGTGCCCCTGGAAGGGCATTTTTGTCCTGTCAGTGGGAAACACAAAATTATCTCCTCCTGATTTCCGCAGGTCTGAGTCCCCTCTTCAGAGCAGTGAATGACCCAAAGTGCAATCCTGCTCAGCTGTCCCTGCTGAGCCAGGGACACCTGCGATGTCCCACCCTGTCATTTCCCTGTGCACTCTCTTGGGAAGTCCTTCAGTCCCTAATACCTTGCTTTAAAACCTTCTCCTGCGCTGCAAAGTGTTCCAGAGTCAGATGTAAACACTCCTCAGAGATCTGCCTGGAGCAAGCCGGGCTCCAGCTCCCTGCAGGTAAAGTTTCTGCTCCTCCCGTGGCCAGGTCCAGGGAAAAAGGGCTTTTCTTGGAACACAAAGCTGTGTTAATGTAAACAGGATTAAGCTTAGCTCCACCATAATCCTAAATAATGTGTGTTCTGTATAGTAAACCCCACACCGGGCTGGTTTTCCTCGGAAAAATTCTGGGTTTGGAAGAAATGCTGGTGAGGAGTAGAGCAGTGTGAGCCCTGGGCTGAGCAGGAGCTCAAACCAAAGTGCAGGGGAAGGAGGAACGCTCAAGATGGGTCATGTTTGTTCCCAGACCTTTTTTGTGGAATCTTGTTGTCCAAAAGGAACCGAGACCTGTGTGAGATTGGGTGTTTTGATGGCTGCAGCCCCAGATGGGGCTGGAACCTGTGGGTTTGGTGCATTTCTGTGAGGAGATGCAGGCTCAGGAGGATTTTAGTGTGGTGGGATGGGCTGGGAAGAGCTGCTGCTCTCAGGGCAGGACACATCCCAGCAAATCTTCCTCCTCCCTGTGCTGGGAGATGGTACCTGGAGGATTTTCTGGGATCGATAGGAGGAATGATGTCCATCCGAGCAGCAAATCCTGTTGCTGTGATAACATTTAGGGCTGTGCTGGGGTCTGAAACAAACGGAATTCAGAGGGGGTGAAACAAAAAGTCTTCCACTTTTTTTTAGAGGCGCGGATCTGTGGATGGAGAGGTGTGGATCTGTGGATTTAGAGGTGTGACTGTGGATGGAGAGGTGTGACTCTGTGGATTTAGAGGTGTGACTCTGAAGATTTAGAGGTGTGACTCTGAAGATTTCGAGGTGTGACTCTGAGGATTTAGAGGTGTGACTCTGAGGATTTAGAGGTGTGACTCTGAGGATCAAGGCCCTGCACTTGTGGCCCACAAAGTCCTTGTTGCTCCCCAGCTGATGGTGAAGCGAAGCATTTTTGACTCAGCAGCTTCAGAAATGGCCCTTGGGGTTTCTGCTGAGCATCTCGGGGGCTTTGTCCCTCCTCGCATTTCACAGCACTTTGCCATTTTTAGGTCACCCCACCTTTGTCTCATGTATTTCCTCGGTGATTTCAGTCCCATCTCCCCTGGCTGGCAGCAGTGACAGTCCCTCCCTGCACTTCTGGCCTTGGCTGAAGCCACTCTGCCTGCCAGGTTTGTGGGTACAGAGTTAGGAAATGCCCTTTGGTCCAACTGTCCGAACTTCTGCAGGAAAATATTGTGTTTTAATGGGAAAAAACCCCAAACCAACCGAGTCTGCTAATGAAGTGTAAGTCTGCAGAATCACAGCAGCCTCTGCTAGGAAATTCCTTTGTCCTGGTGACATCCCAATTCCATTGCCTCAGAAGGCTTCTTTTAGTACTCACTGTTTAAAATGTAACTGCTCTGGGATTTAGGAATGGCTTATTTTTTTATTTTTTTTTTTAACTAATAATAACAATGTCAACCTCCTCATGTTTTTAAGAGATAGAGACTAAAAGCTTGCCAAAAATCCTTTCTTGTGAATGCACGAGGAATGTTCTGAGAAAAGGAATAGAAAACAAACTGCTTGGTGAAAGGGTTTTTCCTTTAAACGAGGCAGGAGTGGAAGAGCCGCAGAGACTCCTACGAGAACTGCAGATTTTCTGTAGGCTGGAAGGGACTGCTCCTTGCGGAATAGGTGCCAGTTCCTAAAATGATTTGAAAAAAAGCAGAAAATGAAGATTTCTGGGGCCGGGCATCGCTGGCCCTGCAGCCAGGGAAGAGCCTGCAGAGCCCTCCCAGGGCAGGCCAAGTCTGCTCCGGCAGAGATGGCTCAGATCTGCCACTTTTGCTCCCTTTTCCCCAGAGCCACCAGGCAGGCCCTCAGCTCTGTCCCCTGTCCCTGCCAGGCTCTGCTGAGTGAGCAGAGCTGACTGCACACAGGTCCCGGCACCTTTCTGATCCACCAGACCGAGCCATGTGTGATTAAAGTTGGATTTCCTACGTCAGGATAATTAAGAGTGAAGCCGTGACCAGATTGTGACTTTGATGGGCTGTAAAAGCATAAACTCCGACTGACACTGCTGAGATAATATGGAATGGGGGCTTAGAACCTGCTGCATCGGCACAATAATGGGAAGCTTAGTGAAAAGGGAGGTAATCCCATCAATGGATCAGTTTGTTTACCCTCCCTGTCCCGCAGCAGCCCTGCCCTGCCCGAAGGGATTGACCGCAGCCTTTGCAGCAGCCCTGGGAGCCTTACAGGGAAAGGGAAAGGTCAAGGGATCTGCTCTTGGCCTTGGGGTCATCTGTGCCACGTGGGTCCTCAGGCTGACCTGGAACCTGAGCTTGAGTTTCCCTGGTCTCTCACACTGAACAGGAGCCTGATTTTCAGTTTCCCTCGTCTCTCACAGTGACCTGGAACCTGATTTTCAGTTTCCCTGGCCTCTCACACTGACCAAGACTCTGATTTTCAGTTTCCCTGGTCTCTCACAGTGACCAAGACTCTGATTTTCAGTTTCCCTCGTCTCTCACAGTGACCTGGAACCTGATTTTCAGTTTCCCTGGCCTCTCACACTGATCAGGAACTTGATTTTCAGTTTCCCTGCTCTCTCACACCAACCAGGAGCCTGATTTTCAGTTTCCCTGGTCTCTCATAGTGACCTGGAACCTGATTTTCAGTTTCCATGGCCTCTCACACTGACCTGGAACCTGATTTTCAGTTTCCCTCATCTCTCACACTGACCAGAAGCCTGATTTTCAGTTTCCATGGCCTCTCACACTGACCTGGAACCTGATTTTCAGTTTCCCTGGTTTCTCACACTGACCAGAAGCCTGATTTTCAGTTTCCATGGCCTCTCACACTGATCAGGAACTTGATTTTCAGTTTCCCTGGTCTCTCACACTCAGCAGGAGCCTGATTTTCAGTTTCCCTGGTCTCTCATAGTGACCTGGAACCTGATTTTCAGTTTCCCTGCTCTCTCCCACGCACAGCATCCCTCAGGAGCTGCTGGAAAGGCACTGCTCCGTGCTGCCAGGGTCCAAGGCAGCTTCCCTGCGTGCAGGAATAGAAACTGGGCCACTGCGAGTGCTGAGGCAGCTCCCAGGGCGTGGGGGAGATGTACAACTGTTCCAAATGAGCCACGCCGGGAGTGTTACAGAGAGAGGCTCTTGTCTCTTCCAGGAAATCTCCCCTGGTTGTCCTGGAATAGTTCAGTGGGCAATAACTCGGGGCATATAACTGATAATAACTGTTATAATAATAACTGTTATAATAAAAAACTGATAATAACTGATAATAACAGGGCGTAACAACTGTGCTCCGTCACTGTGGGTTTTCTGCTTTTTGGGTTTTCTGCTTTTTTGGTATGGAAATGGCGTGGATGGGACAGTGAGTGAACGAATGTGGCCCTGAAGCGAGGGCATGGCTGCCCTGCTTTGGTATTAACACAGATAAAATGCAATGAAAAGCTCTGTGCTCAGCTCAGGGCTCCCATCCTGCTCCCCATTCCCATCCTGGCACTGAGGATGGAGGGCTCAGCTGCCCCACAGCAGCCCGGGGAGTCAGGATGAGACCTCTGCATTTGTTTCCGAGGGCAAAGCCCGAGGTTTGTGACGATCAGCGGGAAAAGCGAGAGCCCCGCGATGCAAACGTTGTGTTTTCCCTCTCAGCAACAGCTGCAGGCGTACGTGGCCTGGGTGAACTCGCAGCTGAGGAAGAGGCCGGCGGTGAAGCTCGTGCAGGACCTGCGGCAGGACCTGCGCGATGGAGTCACTCTGGCGCTGCTCATCGAGATTGTAGGTCAGCGCTGCCATCTGGCCCTGTTTTTCCCCCGAGCTCTGCTGGGGAAGGGGCTGCCCTGGCTCTGGCATCTGTCAGGCAGATGTTCCTGGGGGTGAGGAGATCGCCGGAACAGAGAACGGTTGTAAATCATAAAGCAGATCATCAGGGAATTCTATTAGAGCCCTTATGGTCTGGAGGCAGTGCCAGCAGAGGGGCACGGGGAGCTCCCACAGGGCTGCCGTGGAGTCAGGAGGTGTTTTTTGGGAAGAGTGACCCCAAACTGATGGAATCCCTCCTGCCTGGGCAGGGGAACGGGGGTGCAGCGAGTTCATCGCTCACTGTCCTCGCTGCTCCTTCCTCCTCACACTCATCCTCTGCCCCGGGGGGCTCCAGGTGCAGGAGACAATTCTCCAAACTCCTCCAGCCTGGCTCAGGAGACAATTCTCCAAACTCCTCCAGCCTAGCTCAGGAGACAATTCTCCAAACTCCTCCAGCCTGGCTCAGGAAACAATTCTCCAAGCTCCTCCAGCCTAGCTCAGGAGACAATTCTCCAAACTCCTCCAGCCTGGCTCAGGAGACAACTCTCCAAACTCCTCCAGCCTGGCTCAGGAAACAATTCTCCAAGCTCCTCCAGCCTAGCTCAGGAGACAATTCTCCAAACTCCTCCAGCCTGGCTCAGGAGACAATTCTCCAAACTCCTCCAGCCTGGCTCAGGAGACAATTCTCCAAACTCCTCCAGCCTGGCTCAGGAGACAATTCTCCAAACTCCTCCAGCCTAGCTCAGGAGACAATTCTCCAAACTCCTCCAGCCTGGCTCAGGAAACAATTCTCCAAACTCCTCCAGCCTGGCTCAGGAGACAATTATCCAAACTCCTCCAGCCTGGCTCTTTCCCGCAGCCTTCAGTTCTTCACCACCCGGGCCCTTTCCATGGGGTTCAGCCCTTTGGGAGCAGTGTGGGTCCCTCCTGGGGTCACAAACCCTGCCAGAATCCCTCTCCAGCCCCCAAACCTCGACACAGCCCCAGTACAGCCCCAGCCCCGTTATCCCTGGCTCTGGGCTCCTTCCCAGCAGCACAAAAAGCCCCAAGTGCCTCCTGCAGTGCCCAGACATGAGGTCAGAGCCGTCCCCACCTCCAGCCATGCCTCTGACAGTCCCCAGCGGCTCAGGTCTCCTCTGATCAAGCTTTTTCCCTTCCTGCAGCTGGTGAGAAGCTGAGTGGCATCGAGGTCAACCCCAGCAGCCAGCAGGAGATGAGGGAAAATGTGGAGAAAGTCTTACAGTTCGTGGCGTCGAGAAAGATCCGCATGCACCAGACATCGGCTAAAGGTACTGGGGGCAGCTTCAGCTGCTGAAAGCCTTTTTTTGGCTCTGTTTTGTGTCAAACAAGTAATGGAGGAGTAAATTAATGGGTCAGTTTGGGGGCAGTTTGGGGTTTTCCCCCCCTGTGATCTAGCGAAGGTTTTGGGTTGAAAGATGCACAGTGCACAGAAACAAAAGTGACTTTTTTCCTGCTGCTGAGCACTCAGGAGCTCAGGGAACAGCGTAATGAGGAATACAGACTTGGAATCTTTCACCGAAAGGACACATAAACCTGCTAGAGTGGAATGAGACATGGAAAAAATATTTCTGGTTCACTGGAAGCCACGGCCTGGAAATAGGGAGGAGACACAGCACACAATCACATGTCTGTGGCATGGTTTAGTCAGGACTTTGCGTGGCTCTGACTAAACTGTTTTGGGAAATCTTGATCTGAAAGAGTGCCTGATGCTTGCCATGGCACCAATGTGCTGGAAAATGCCTGGTGTGATATCACCAAAAATGAATAATTAACACTCACAAGGTGCTGCAGACAGTTTACAGCACAGGATGTGCCACGCATGGCTGTTCTGTCTTTTGTGCTTGAAAAAGGGAATTGTCTGCCAATAAAGTCAGTGATTAGTCCTCAGGAACCGCTCTGCTCCTGAGTGAGCACTCATTAATGGTGTGTGCAGTAATTAAGCACTGGGTTGTTGGCTGGGAATGGCCATAAAGGGGAGCCTGGGGCTGCTCAGAGCCCTGAGCTGAGCTGAGCTGAACTGAACTGAACTGAAGGGTGGCAGGCGGTTCTGGTGTGCCCTGCCCCGGCAGAGCTGAGCTGGACAGCCCTGCAGGGTCTCACTGAGCTGAACTGAAGGGTGGCAGGCGGTTCTGGTGTGTCCTGGCCCACCAGAGCTGAGCTGAGCAGCCCTGCTGGGATTCCCTGAGCTGAACTGAAGGGTGGCAGGCGGTTCTGGTGTGCCCTGCCCCAGCAGAGCTGAGCTGGACAGCCC
The DNA here is from genome assembly GCA_036785705.1 of Acanthornis magna. Taxonomy (NCBI): domain Eukaryota; kingdom Metazoa; phylum Chordata; class Aves; order Passeriformes; family Acanthizidae; genus Acanthornis; species Acanthornis magna. Next base: position 1,761,769 of record JAWUZG010000038.1, read on the forward strand.
TGCAGGGTCTCACTGAGCACTTCACTGTGCCCTGCCCCAGCAGAGCTGAGCTGGACAGCCCTGCTGGGTCTCACTGAGCTGTGCCATGGGGGTGGCAGGCCATTCATTGTGTCCTGTCCCACCAGAGCTGAGCTGGACAGCCCTGCTGGGTCTCACTGAGCTGGGTTTCCTGAGCTGGGTTTCCCTGAGCTGGGTTTCCCTGAGCTGGGTTTCCCTGAGCTGGGTTTCCCGAGCTGGGTTTCCTGAGCTGGGTTTCCCTGAGCTGGGTTTCCCTGAGCTGGGTTTCCCGAGCTGGGTTTCCCGAGCTGGGTTTTCATCTTGCAGCCACAGCTCCGTGGCACTTCGCCCTAACGACCAAAACATTTGCCTCCTGCAGATATCGTCGATGGGAACTTGAAATCCACCATGAGGCTGATCCTGGCCTTGGCCGCTCACTTCAAGCCGGGCTCTGGCAGAGCTGGCACCCCCGGCTCGGGGGGCAGGGGCTGGGCAGTGCCCCCGGGCAGCCTCCGGCCGCGCTCGGCCGCCGCCGTGGCCCAGGGGGCAGTGGCCGCCCTGGCTGATGTCCGGCAGGATGTCCAGCAGTCCGGCCGGGATGTCTTCAGGCACAGACAGAGGTGAGGGGTTTTGTCCTGCTCGTGTCAGGCTGGGCTGGATTAAAAATAAAATGAAAATTAAAATTAAAGTTAAAATTAAAATGAAAATTAAAATTAAAGTTAAAATTAAAATTAAAATTAAAATTCAAGTTAAAATGAAAATGAAAATCAAAATTAAAATTAAAATTAAAATTAAAGTTAAAGTTAAAATTAAAATTAAAATTAAAATTAAAATTAAAGTTAAAATTAAAATCAAAATGAAAATTAAAATTCAAGTTAAAATTAAAATCAAAATCAAAATTAAAATTAAAATTAAAGTTAAAATTAAAGTTAAAATTAAAATTAAAGTTAAAATCAATGCGTCTTTATCCTGAACGTTCCTGGCGTGAGGAAGCTCCCGCCGTGCAGACAAACTCCTCAAAAGTGCCCTCACCGAGGGGACACTGACCTGGCGCTGCCATCGTGGGCTCTGCTCAGGTTTTACAGCAAAATCCCAGCTGGGGCTCTCTTTATGTCCCCGGAAGAGAACAGGCAGTGATGGCCCAGCAGAGGGAACTGCGCTGCCTCCCTTTCCCCTCGGTGCCCTTGGCGCTGTCCCCTTGGAGATGTTCCCGTGCCACAAGTCAGGTTTGCAGCCCAGTTCTGGCAGAGGTCTGGCAGCTTTATTTCTAGAACTGTGGATGTTGAGCTCTGGCTCCTCCATCCTGCTCAGCCCAAAGCTCCACCCAGCGCTGTGTGCCGAGTCCTGGGGGTGCTGAACAAGGAAAAATCCTGAAATTCCCATTTGCCGCTTGCCAGAGGTGCTGTGTGGGTGACAATAATAATAATAGAAATGACATTTAACTGGGAGCCAGGTGCTGGGGCTGGGCAGGGGTTCATTTACACCGCTGAAGGTCATTTGCCCATTTGATCTTGGCTCAAGGGAGCACCCTTGAAACAGTCTGGAGATGAGGCTGAAATGGCATCTTTTGTTGAAAAAATGTAATGGTAAAGGTTTCCCTGGCAAAGGCCTTGGAGTTCTTCAGGAAAACCTCATGCTGGTTGCAAATTCTGCTCTTTTCCTTGCCTTCCCAGAGCTTTTGGAGCTTTCTACTCAAAAAATTGGGGATGAGTTTAAAACATCGAGGCCTGTTTGCCTGTTTTTTCCTTAACACCACGAAGATGGGGATCCCTGATAGGAAAATGGCATTTTTCTGGCTGTCCCCTCCTCCTTACCTCCCTTTCCTTAGCTTTCCCCCGCTCCCTTTTGGAGCCAGAAGAATTCCTGCTGCCATCAGGTGAGGCTCCCCTCAATTTTGCGGTTTTTCCCTCCAGGAACAGCAGCATGGACGAGGAGATCGAGAATCCCTACTGGAGCGTGCGGGCCCTGGTGCAGCAGTACGAGGGGCAGCAGAACGTGCCCTCGGAGCCCCACCCTTCCAGGTAAGGCATTTTATTGCCTAAAGCGCCTGTTCTGCTCACCAAAATGGGGTCAGTTCTGACGGGAAAGGGCATCCCTGGCTGGTCCTGGAGGATGAGCCCTCAGGAATTAACGTGAAGCACTTTTCTGTCGTTGTTTTTGTGGCTATTGGAGAGAGACTGCAGCAAGAAAGGGCTTTTGAAGGAAAGCTACTCCAGTGAGGGAGCTGATCCAGCATGGAGAGGTTCACAGGGAAGGGAAGCCGCTCCCTTTTCCCCTGGAGAGCCTTGGAAGAGCAGGAACTGTGTTAGTGAGCCATTGGAGCTCCCTCTGGAAATGGAGCTGTGCTCCAGTTCATCGCATCTGGAGCAGCTCCGAGGGCAGAGCCGCACGCATGGAGCTGCAGCTCTTTGGTTCAGGGCTCCCTGTTCCCACCGAGAGCCCCAACTCTGCTCTGCCGTGTCCTCCTCCCTCCTGGGCTGTTCCCCGAGTGCCTCCCTCCAATTTGCGTGGGAGACAGGAGCTCATTTGCCAAGGACAGATTGCCACTGACAGCCTCGCAGCAGGCAGGACATTTCCACAGCGTTTCTCAGGCCAATTTTTATGCTCCGCGGCACAAATAATTCTCTGTGGACCTGAAAATGGAGGTGGCTTGGCCCAACGGAGGAGAAAACCACCAGAGGTTGTGTTTATCCCCCAAATTTGCCGTGTGTCATTGGGAATGTGTTTATAAATAGACATTTGGAGGCGTGTGGGGCTCCCGGGGAGGCAGAGCTGGAGCGGTGCCTCCACATGATGTCAGCAGTGTGCTTTTGAGGCTGGCCTGCCAGGGGTGTCCAATCCTGCTCCTGGCACAAGCGTTCCGTGGAGAATGCCACAGGAGCTTGGCACTGAGCTCAGAGTGCCACATGCTGCTCCCTGCTCTCATCCTCCAGGCTGAGGGAGATGCAATATTTTACCTATTCTTCTCCCCTGTCAGGGGTTGTCAGGTGGCTGCTGTTTGCTCACATTTTGGTGGTAAACAAAAATTTCTCTGGAAATCCTGAACAATTTTGCATCGGTTCTGATTTTTTTTCCCCCATAATGCCGTGAATTCTCTGACCACAATGCAATGCTGGTATTATCGCTGACAGGGCAGAACACAGCGAGAATCTTTACAGAAGTGATCAAAAATTGGGGGCGTCCTGCCCCTCCGCTCCTGGGGGGTGACACAACCCTGCCTGATGAAAACAAGATGCTTCCCTTTCCTCGCAGGGAGAAACATGCTGAGCTCAGTGAGGAGACCTGGCTGGGAGAAACGAGAGGCTTTTTTTTTTTTTTTTTTTTTTTAATTAGTGAGAGATGTGGTTATTAACGCAGCCACCCCCTCCATCAGCTGCTGCTGCCGCGGTGTCCCAGGGCAGCATCCCCGGCCCTGCAGCAGCTCCTGCCTCGCTCGCAGAATTCCCAGGGACGGCAGCTCCAATAAGCGCAGGCAGCCGAAATGATTCATGGAAAAATTTTGCCAAAATCAGATGATTCCCAGGCCGCCGAGCCCCTCACCCATCCCTCTCCCTTTCCCCTCCCCTTCCAGCAGCATTCCCTCCCCCACCCCTGAGCCAGGCATCGCGGAGAAAGGCTGTGCCTGCACAGCCCGTGTGACAGCAGGAGGGAGAGGAAAGGAAAGGAGAGGAGGAGAGGAGCAGAGAGCCGAGCCTGGGGCTGCCGGAGCTGCTGCAAGCAGAGCAAGATCCCCTGGAAGCGCAGGGACCCCGCGGCAGCAGCGGCTCCTTCCCGGGGCAGATGCTCGCAGCCCGGGGAGGGCAGGACGGGATGGGAAGCAGCCCCGAGCCGCGGGGTGAAAACAACAGCTGACCGAAATGCAGCAGCAGGAGACAAATAACCCGCGAGGAAAACCAGCAGGAGCCGAAGCCGGGCTGCAGAATTCCCCGACTCCGGCATCAAACCCATTTCTGGGGGCTGCGGATTTGCGAAGACCCTGAGTTGGTTTTTTTTTGGCTTTTTTTTTTTTTTTTTTTTTTTTCCCTCCATCCTGTGTGCTGTTTCTGCTGGGAATCTGCTCAGCAAACCTTCCTCCCAAACCGTAGTTTGACAGGAGCTGGCGACCTCTCCGCAGCGGAGGCTGAGCATGCGAAGGGAGCGAGGCATGAGCGGAGCCGCGATCCTGATGCTCCCCGGGACGCGCTTGCAGTGAGGCCAGAGGTTAAAGTGGGATCATGGGAGGGAAGCAGGTCAAATGGTGAGCCCTTGTTGCCATTGTCCTTGGAAAACGGCAGGGATGGGGTGTTCATTAAAATCGGGGAATTCAGGCGGAGGTTTGCTGCCCTAAAGCCTTGGCTGTGCTGGAGGATCTGGGACTCGGGGGAGGCAGGATGTGGGTTAAGGAACCAAGTGGTGAAAGGAATAAAGTGGAGCAGTTTGCATCATAAATCTCTCTTGGAAAGCTTTCATTTCCCAGCCCTCATTTCTGCATGCCTTCATCGTGAATTGCTGTGTACTTTTGAAGGAATTGCATCAATGGGTATTTCGTATTCTGAAGGGTTTGGCTGATACAGGACCTGTGGAAGTGTTTCCAGCATTAATTTGATGATGCAGAAAGCAGCCCGACCTGTGCTGCTGCTTCAGCTGCCTCTGGCTCTGCCACTGTTTGGAACGTTTGGGAGGTGGCTGTGGATGCAGGGTGAACCCAGCGCCTTTTGAGATGGGAAAACACCGCCCGGGAAGGGTCTGGGGATGGGGGAATGCCTGAGGAAATGTGGAGCTGTCTGTGCCGTGGGGACCTCTCCGCACCTGGGGTGCCTCATATTGGCTTTGGGCTGCGGATCCAGCGCTGGGAGAAGCAGATTTGGAGGAGGGGAATGTTATTTCCAGGCTCATATCCTTGTTTTTCATCCTGCTGATCCTTTCTAGCCCTCGTTTCAGCACCTTCTCCCCCAGCAGTGCCTGGTGGTGTTTTTCTGGGACAGCTTTGGCACGGATGAGAACCAGCAGTGCCTCAGGGTGAGGGCAGCCTCAGAATCAGCTGAGAAGATGAGGGAGGGAATACTGAGATCTGTTCCTAGAAGGAAGAGCAATCCCTCCTGGAGCTGCTGGCCATGTTAGACCAGCTGGGCTTCCTGCTGGCATCTGTGCTGTGTGAAAGTTCCGTCCTTTCCTCTGGCCCTCGTTGCATAATGCAATCCCAGCAGAACTGCCAAATCAAATCATAAATGTCATTTTTACAGAAAACGATGATTTTATGCCGTGCCCCCATCAGCAATGAGCAGGAACAGGGGGCTGGTTACAAATTTTATATAAAAAATATTCCTAGTGAGGGACTGCTGTGATGGATTTGGAATTCCTGGAGGTAAATCCTGGAGCAAAGCCAGGTGGTCTGGGTCCCTTTAAGCACGAAACACACACCTGAAAGGACAGGTACTGTCCCTGCCACACATTTCTATTGGAAAATGGTTATTCTTTCTCTTCCCTTTAGCATGGGGGAAGTCTGAAGCACAAAAACCTGGGCTCAGGTCTGTGATTGAAATGAGGAGAGGCTTGCCCTGGCCGTGGGAGTGGGGCAGGCAGGAGCAGCAAGTCATTTCCATCTCTATTGCAGGGCTTTTCCCATTCTGTGGGAGCTGTGGGAGACGGAGCAGCAGCGCTGGGAAGAGGCAGGGAGGGAGCTGCTGAAGCCTCTCATTTTTCTAAACCTATTATATTATTTCCACACTGTTTTTTCTTTTTGTTCTCTGCCCTTTGTTTCTGTGTTGGGGGAGAATGAAAAATTAACTCCTGCCCGCACTTGCAAGGATTTAACTCCTGCGACTTTCGGGGTACATTGAATGGGTCAGTGAGCTTCAGCCACCTTTTGATGTTGTCTGGGTGATGCACTTAGGAAGAATTTCTGAGAAAAAGATTGCTTGAACCTCCCAGTCAGCTGAGATGGCTCCTGAGAAAATATGTGGGCCCTTCCAAGAAGTTTTAGTCAAAGAACACGAGTGAGTGGAAGCTGACTCTCAAAAATATTGGGATTTCAAGTTGAAGTGGTTCTTCTGAAAGCTCTGGAGCAAGAGATGAAGCCAAGGTGGCTTTTTGTGCAGCAGAAGGCTGGCACTAAATTACTTCTGAGTGTGCTCCTACCCCCGTGTGAGAGTCTGAACTCAAAAAATTACACTCCCAGTTTGGTTTGTTGAAGGTTTCTCTAGGATGGAGATAATTCTTAGCTAAAAGTGAATATAGAGAAATGCTTGTTGAAAATTAGTGCTGATCACCATCACCTTCATCTAAAAGAACTGTTCCTTCCTTGCCCTACAGCCTGACCTCGCCCAGCCCCGTCCACAGTGCAAAGAGTGAATCCACCGTAGCCCCCTCGGAGGAGAAGGAGAGGCTTGTGATCCTCCAGGCTGAAGAAACAGAGACTAAAACAGGTAAAGCCCTGGGACTCTGTGTGATAAACTCACTGAAAAGCTCCCAGGGACTGGAATTGTTCAGTGCTGTGTCCTTGGGGCACGCTCTGACCCTGAGGGATGCTCTGCAAAGCCACAGGTGCTTTTCCCTTCTGTCACACGCACTGTCCCCAGCGCTGTGCTCGGGAGTCTTCCTGAAGTTATCAGGGATAAAGTGTGTGTGGGAAAGCTCGGTTTGCCCAAAGGATGAGGCACAGATCCTTGGGATGGGGCGAGCTGCACACCTCCAGCACTGTTCTTGAGAATCTCCCTGAAGTTATCAGGGATAAAGTGTGTGTAGGAAAGCTCGGTTTGCCCAAAGGATGGGGCACAGATCCTTGGGATGGGGCGAGCTGCACACCTCCAGCACTGTTCTTGAGAATCTCCCTGAAGTTATCAGGGATAAAGTGTGTGTGGGAAAGCTCGGTTTGCCCAAAGGATGGGGCACAGATCCTTGGGATGGGGCACAGATCCTTGGGATGGGGCGAGCTGCACACCTGCAGCCCCTGGGGAGCAGTGCCCGTCCTTGCTGTGCCATGGGCACATCAGCTGCTCTCTCTTGCAGAAGAGACCGATTCTCACTTCCAGCCGGAGTGGCAGGCAGGGAACTCCGGCTCCTACCTGGAGAACTCATGGGAGGAGCAGCTTTTGGAGCAGCAGGACCACCTGGAAAAGGAGATGGAGGAAGCGAAAAAGATGATTTCGGGTCTGCAGGTGAGAGATTCTTCCTCTCAGAGGGGGTTTCTTTCCAGGGTCACCCAGTCCTGCATCAGCCATTCCATGAGCTTGGCTGAACTTTCATATTTGGCTCATTCTCCCCACATTTATTTATTTGTGGGACCTTTCCCTTGCTTCCCCTCCTGTCCCTCAGCCCGGGGTGTGTTTGGCTCAGCCTGGGGAATAGAGCCTCTGATCCATATGGTGAAGGCACTGAACTCTCTCAGGAATATCCCTTTCTGTTTGTGCTGGGAACCATAGTGGCTTTGAATTGTAAATATTTATGTGGCAGTAAACAAAGCAGAGATTGTGTGAGGAGCACAGGCAGCTGGGCGGGCACTTTCCCCGGGGACAATGGGCAGGACACAAAAGAGTCACCAAAAAAAAAAAAAATTTCCTTGGATCACTGATAAAATCGGGCTGCATTTTGTGCCCGCTGGGAGCAGGGAGAGGAGGGCCTGGCACTGCTGCCCCCTCAGCCCCTGGCAGTGGGGAGAGGCACTGATGTGGCCAGCCAGGAAATTGGATTGATTCATCCATTTTCCTCCTCTTACTCAATAATTGAGAGGCTCCGGTTTGTGGGTTTGGTTGAAATATTGGGGCTCTGGTGCACTCACACCCTATAAGGTGCTAAAGCTGAGGCTTCACTCCCTGGAAATTGGAGTTGTCCTTGTTTGCTTCTTTCTGTGGGGAAGAGCATGGGCTGACAGATCCCTGGGAGAGCTGTTCCAGGGGATAAATCTTCTTGTTCATTCCTGAAAAACCCACTCATTTTTGAGGGGAATAAATCAGCAGAAAGGGCAAATGAAGCTGATAGGAGTGACTGCTGGCCAGAGCTGCAGCTCACCTATTTCCCTTTGAAATCTCTGAAAAGGACATTTTTTTTCCCCTCCTTTCTCTCCCCAGGCTTTGTTGCTCAATGGCTCTTTACCTGAGGATGAGCAGGAAGGCTCCTTTGAGCTTTCTGAGTGCGGAGCCTGCCCTGAGGAGCAGCTGGTGAGCACATTCCTGCACCCCAATTCCCTGCCCTTTGCACTGTCCTGCCCCTGCCGCACAATAACAACGCCGATATTTTGCATTCAGATCATCATCCGAAGCCGTCTGGACCAGAGTGTGGAAGAAAATCAAGATCTGAAGGTTAGAGGGTGATAGATGGAGGGGAAAGAGAGGTTTTGCAGATTGTTTTACTTGATTTTTTTGGGAGGGAAAATGGGGTGGGAATGGGCCAGGGTGGACAACATGATGGATGAAATGGGGAATATTCTGTTAGGGCTCCAGCTCTGGAGGTCTGGGCCCAGTTCTGATGCTGGGAGAAGTGTTTGATATTGTCCTGAAGGTCAGATTTGGGGGACTGGGCAATAATTTTTTTCCTCAGGACTTTAATAGCAGCTTTTGGCATGTCTGCAACTCATTAAAACTGCTCGGGGCCTGTCTTGCTCTGGGATCTGTGGGCAGAGGTGGGATGTGCTTTCTCCTGCGGCAGCAAACACCGACTCTGGTTGGTTCTGAAGGGGTGACAAGGCACCATTTAATCCAATTGTGTTGCGTTTGCAGAAGGAGCTGCTGAAATACAAACAAGAAGCTCGGAACCTCCAGGGGATAAAGGTGAGGAAAGGAGCATTTCATCAAAAATAAATAGCAGTGCTTTGGATGAGTGGGGCCGGCAGCAAGCTTGGAGGAATCTCAGATTGTGGAAGGAGGAGTATTAGGAGGCTTGGAGGTGGGGCGTCCTGTGGTTTATTTCTGAATTTTTAGGCAGGTACAAGGAGCTAGGTTTCCTGGTCTCTGCTCTATTTGGGTTGTAGGGTTGTGGTCAAATATCTCCTCTTTTGTTTTTTTCCCTAAAAAAAAAATGAAGCATAAATTGCTTGCTTCATTCTCCTGGCTCTTTTATTCCCTCCTCTCTCGGGGCACACACTCAGCAGCGTTGGCCCAGTGAACTCATTGCTGACAGCACAGGAAAAAAAGCCTGGGGTGTCCCTGTCCTGTCCTGTCCTGCCCAGGAATGGCTCAGTTTGTGTCTCTGGAGTGGTGAACTCCGCTAATCTCCTGACAGAGGGATTTTCAGAGCTGCCCGTCAGAAGGGAGCAAACAGCAGTAGCTGTCCAAGGTGGAGCTCTGCGCCCCCGGCTGAGTGAAAGGTGCAGAATTAGTGCTGACTTCGGCCTGTGCAGAGAGGATTTCACTGCACAACTGGGTCACACTCGGGGCTTAAGGCTCCTCGTGTCCTGGGCTGACGTTGGCCTCTCCGTGCCCTCTGGATCAGGAGCTGCAGGGCACCGCACACCCTCCAGAGCTGTTCCCTTCCATAAGATCCAATGTCTGTCACTTCTGGAGCGGGAAATTTAGGGTGGAGCAGAGAAATCCCTCTGTGCTGGTGGCCAAAACGCTGGCAGGGAAATCAGCTTTGGGTAAGGGAGAGGCAGGAGGGCTCAGAGCCCTGCGGGGCCCTCGGCAGAGCGGCCCCAGTGAGTTTTGGTCGCTGGCCCCAGTGAGTTTTGGTCGCTGGCACCCCAGGGAAGGTCCCTGCCCCGCTGCCCTCCCTGCAGAGCTCCCCTCTCCCTAGGACGCCCTGCAGCAGAGGCTGATCCAGCAGGATGCTGCCGTGCTGCAGCTCAAGCAGGAGCTGCTGAGAGCCAACATGGACAAGGAGGAGCTGCACAACCAGAACGTGAGTGGAGTCCGCTGGGCTGGTTTGGGCCGGAGGCTGGTGGCCCCAGGGGTGGTTGCAGCAGAGATTTTGGGGTCATGGGACAGTGAACAAGCAGCCAAAGGGCCCTGCACAGAACCAGCTGCTCAGTCTGCTGGCCAGCTGTGAGCCTGGAGATTCCTGACCTTCACTCCCACTTCCTGTCCTCCAGGACCTTCAGCTGCAACAGGGAGGGGCTTTCCCGATGGTTTCAGGGCCATTTGTCCCTCCTCACTCCCTGGGTTAGCAGGTGGCACCCGCCCCGGGCAGAGTCTCTGCCCAAAGGTTGCCACCCTAAGCAGCAGCTCCCTTGACCTCTGCAGGTATTTGGTCACCCTTTAGCACAAGGGGCAGAGGTTTTCACCTCTGGGAACATCTGCCTCACATCTGGGTGTTATTCCCACAGGCTGACCTCCAGAGGAAGGTTGAAGAGAGAAACCGGCTCCTGGCAGAATACAAAGTAATGGAAGCTTTTCCCTGGGGCTTGGGGTGGTTCTTTAGTTTTGGGGATGGGACTGCTGGAGCAAACCCCCCTGGGAATGAGCTGCAGGAGCCAGGGGTGTTTGTGGTGAGATGCTCTTTGCATTTCCCCCACAGCTTCTTACAGATCTCTGCTGTGGTGGGTTTTGGTGGTGGCTGCTGAGTGCCCAACACTTGTGCAGAGGAGGTTGGGTGACCTGGCTGTCCTCTGACCCCTCGGGAATCTCTGTCCTCCGGGACAGCTGTGTGGCCTCAGCAGTGCATCTTTGGCCGAGGGCACTCTGGGCAATAAACACCTGATTGATCTCGCCAAAAAAAAGCTCTGACACTCAGCTCCAACATCTGGCAAAGCACGCCCTGTGCAAGTCACCTGATGCTGGCAGGTGACACAATTTTCCCTGCCGTGGGAAGATGACTGAGCCTCCCTGGCTGCCCTGCTGATTGCCCGGCTCGCTGTGTTGCAGAAGGAGCTGTGCCAGAAGGATCGGCACCTGCAGCAGCACCAGAGCAAGCTGGATGAGATGCTCCGGCAGCTCTCCGAGGCCAGCTACCAGCAGGTAGGGAGCGCCTGGGCTGCCCTGGGAGCTGCTCGGGGTGGCCCTGTCGGTGGTGACTCCTCTGCTCCACCTGCACAGGTGGATTTGGAGCGGGAGCTGGAGCACAAGGAGGCCCTGCTGGCTCACTGCATGAAGAGAGAAGCTGAGGAGGTATGGGAGCCTTGCTCCAGAACCCTACCCTTCATCCCTGACAGCTCTGCCTCTGCCTTCTCGCTGTCAGAGCCCCACAGAACACCCAACTGGCCAAAAATCCCAGCACTGAGCACTCTGGCTCAGCCTCTTGGCTCAGAATTCTCAGCAATGAAACAGTGAGGAAAGCCAGAGACTTTCTCAGCTTCCAGCTTCAGCTCTGACTCTGGCAATGGTTGGACCATGGCTCAATTTTTCTCCTTTTCCTGCTGGCCCTGCTATTGCAGACTTGGGAAGGGCCAGCCCCAAACCTGTCCCTGCACAAACCTGTCCCTGCCACCTGAGCACTGACTGTGCTCACCAGAGCTCACAGAGCCCTCTGATGTAGCAGCAAGCTCCTGCCAGGCCCTGCCTCTCTTTTTTTCACCTTTCTGTGAGGAATCAGGTCTGTGCTGTGACCAGGAGCTCCCTGCACACTTTAGGGAGTGTCTTTATCTGGGAGAAGATGGGAGTTCCATCACTGATGTGGAAAGCTCTCATTCCCTCTCATTTTGAAGTTCATCAATTGGGATTTTTGGGGAGGTCCTGACACTCACACTCTCGGTTGCACCCACATCTTCCCCTGCCCAGGTGATGGCTTACAGCAGCCACAGTGCCCAGAGCAATGGCTTTCTGCAGACAGCAGGAAAAGGAGCTGCTCCCACCGCCCACCGAGGGGTAAGTGCACCTGAGGGACACAATCCCAGCCAGATTCCCTGGAAACCTTTATTTTGCTAAGAGGTTTGCTGAGAGCCGTGGGTTTCGCTGGGGAGGCAGCAGCCTGGGGCTGCTCTCACCCTGCTGCTCTGGGCAGACCAATGACCTGCAGCTGGTGCGGGACGCCCTGCGCAGCCTCAGGAACAGTTTCAGTGGCCACGACCCCCAGCACCACACCATCGACAGCCTGGAGCAGGGCATCTCCAGCCTCATGGAGCGCCTGCACCGCATGGAGACGCAGAAGAGGCAGGAGAGGAGGGTAAGGCTTCCCGGGGCTCTCAGCTCCTGCCCCTCACACAGCGCCCAGGGGGCTCTGGCTGGGAAGTGACACTTTGTCCTTGTCCTTGTGGCCTTGCAGGTGCGGGGGAAATCACCAGCAAGCAGAGCAACCAACGAGTGCAGGGACTCCTGGCCTCCCAAATCCAGTGAGTGCCGTGCACATCTGCCCTTCCACGGCCAAATCCACTGCTCGGGCTCCCCGGCAGAATCGCCTTGGCAATCTGCCCTCTCCAGCTCTGCCTGCACAGGACCCTCCCTGGCTCCGAGCCCCTGCAGTTGAAGGGCACACACATTTTTTGCTCCTTGTCTGTGGGGCACCGTCTCCGTGGCAGTCTGGGCCGCTCGGGCAGTGCTGCAGTACAGATAACCGTGGGATGGCTGGGAAGGGATGTCATGCCAGCTCTGCTGCTGCTGGGCACCATCTAGTGGGGACAGACCAGTGTTCCCTGCTCCCTGCTCAGTGCCTTTCATACCCACAGATCAGTACAGCCTTTTTAAACACATTTCCAGGTGTCTGGGGTATTTTCTGCATAAAAGGAGCCTTAAAACTGGGGAGTGCCTCAGTCCCTCTGCTTCAGCCTTAGGGGGGAAGCAGGAACCAAGGCAGGAGTCAGGGAGAGAAACACAAATGGGCAAATTAAAATCCACGCACCGCCGTCCATCCTGGCCAGCCGGGATGGGAAGATGGGGAGGGATAATGATGATTAGGGATGCTAATCAGTGAGTTGATGCTTTGCAGAGCTGCCTCACTCCCAGAGCACGCCTGTGATGAGCACCAGTGCCTGCACCAAAGTGTTGTACTTCACCGACCGCTCCCTCACCCCCTTCATGGTCAGCATACCAAAGAGGTGAGGCTGGGCCTTCCTCACCCTCCTGTGCCCCTAAAACCAGCACTGGTTTTCTGGAAATGCTCCCAGCCAGCACAGATTTGCTGTGCCTTAACTGGATTTTCAGCCACTGGCTGTGGAGAATGAGCTGAAGTAGTTCCTGAGCTTTGTGTTTGTATTTTGTTTTTGCATTTCTTTCCCTTGCAGGCTAGGGGAAGTGACTCTGAAGGATTTCAAGGCAGCCATCGATCGGGAAGGAACCCACCGGTACCACTTCAAAGCCCTGGATCCAGAGTTTGGCACAGTCAAGGAGGAGGCAAGTGTGCGACTGAGCTTTGGGATCAGTGTCACCTCACAGCCCTGGAGACCGCGGTCCCCTCACTTTTAACCCAATGAAATATTGGATGTTTCCCCCAAACAAAACTGTCTGTTTGCCCAGATGCAGATGAAGCTCCCCTTGTGCTGAAATGGGATGTTTTCATCCTCAGCTAAAGCAGTTCCACGGCTGTGATTGCAGCTGCCTGGGATTTGCAGAGCCTCTTGGGCAGAGCCAGCCTGGGACACAGCTCAGGGGACACAGCAGAAATCCAAATCGCACTTCTGGCCCTTCCAGGGGCTTTATAAAACCTGTTGCAATGGGAGACCCCGTATTAAAAATATACTCACTTTCTCTTAAAGGTTTTTCAGAGAAAATTGTTCTTGTGGCACATTTTTGTGTGCTGCAGTGCAGCGCTGTTCATGCTCAGGCTGGTGCTGGTGTGGGTTGGATTCGTTACAGGTTATTGGGACAGTTCTTGCTCCAAAATTGATTAAGACAAGGGCAAAGGGTCACCCTCTCTGGGAACAGGCAGCAGCAGCAGCTGGAGAGTGTAGTCTGGCTCAGAAAAGGCATGTTTCCTGTCTTTAGTTTCCCTTTTTTGTCAAAAAACCAAAAAACTAAACCAATAATAATCCTGATATTTATTTATTGGTTGAAGAGGCCTGGTCTGTTTTTTACCTAAAACCTGAAAAAGTGACTCACACCTCAGCCATCATTCCCATGTCTATATTCCCTGGGCTGTTTAGGGAAATCTGAGCTAGGATTTGACTCAATGTCCCTGATGCCCCTCACACTGCAGAGCAGAGGTGTCCAGACTCCAGGCATGATTGAATTCCTATTTTGTTTTATTTTATTTTATTTTATTTTATTTTATTTTATTTTATTTTATTTTATTTTATTTTATCTTATCTTATCTTATCTTATTTTTAATTTTTTATTTTTATTTTTTATGTTTTATATTTTGTATTTTGTATTCTGTATTTTATTTTATTTTATATTTTATATTTTATTTTATTTTTATATTTTATATTTTATATTTTATATTTTATATTTTATACTTATATTTTATATTTTATATTTTATTTTATTTTTATTTAATTTTAATTTTAATTTTATTTTGTAGGTATTCCATGATGATGACATCATTCCTGGCTGGGAGGGGAAAATCGTGGCCTGGGTGGAAGAAGACCACGGGGAGAATTAATGGAGCTTTCAAGTGCTGTTTCTATGGAAACCTGTGACTGTCTGCGGAGCTCAGAGAGTGACCGAGGAGCCACGCGCTGGGAGGAGGCCAATTCAAAATTCAAAAGCTGCCAAAAAAGATCCTCTGTGCAAGGCAGGGGTGGTGCACGGACAGCTGGCACAGTGCCCGCGGGCAGGGGGACTGAGGCTGCGGGGACAGGGCTGGGGACACAAACTCCTGCCTTGGCCCTGGCAGCCAAACCCTGGAGGCCTTAGGATGCTCTGGCCCTGCTCGTGCTCCTCCATCGCTGCGCTGAGCGCTGCAGGCTCAGCCGAGCACCTCCCGTGCCGGAGTCACAGAGATCTGCGCTGATGGGGAAAATGGGGAGCTTTGCCTTCATGGAGGAGAAGTTCTGAATCGTGAGAGCTGAAGGTGCGACCGACTTTTGTCCTGCAGGAGCAGAGAGAACTTTGGACATTGCAGACTGACAGGAGCTGTCCTGGGGGAAGGAAGAATCCTCTGGAGAGTTACGCATGGTCTGGAGCAAAGCTCACCAACCTGGCCAAGCTCCCTTTCTCCCAAACTCAGGCTTCCATTTCCCAGCCCTGCTTTCCCCCAAAGCTGTTCCCACTTGTGAGGCCCTCTGGGTTTGCTCGGCAGCCACGGGGACTGGGGGATCTCGGTGCTTGTTTGTTTGCTGAAGGATTTCACGGCTGGGGGAGCTGCAATCAGCTGCTCCCGAGGTCCTTACAGCCCTGTCCCTGCTGAGCCTCTGTCCCTGTCCTCTCTGCTGTCCCCTCCATGCACAGGCATCCCTCTGCTGCTGTCCCCTCCTTGCCAGGGCCACCAAGCACTTATCCACACCAGTTCCTTGCTATGCTGAGTCCTGAAGGATCAGGAAAGAACTGCTGGGGAAAGAACAAGCCCTAAAATCCCCGAGGGTGGATTTTCCCCTTTGGTTTTGTTTCTCTGCATTGCCTGTGGGCTTAGGAGGTCAAATGGCACATCAGGGCTCTGCTCGTTCCCAGTTCCTGTGGCCCTTCCATGGACTGTCTGTGTGTGCTGTGCATGAGGCTGGGAGAGGGGGCAGCCTGGTTTTACCGTTTTATATTAATATGTCCTTTTGTAAACATGTTCTTGGAATTATTTTGTACCGATTCACATTTGTCTGAGGACTGTGGATATTTTTATACTAGTGCAAGTGCTCTCTGTATATTTCTGCACGCATTATACTGTGTTTTATTCCTTTCCTGGTGGACGCTGAGATGTTTTGTATCGTCTTCTGTTGACACAACACCGGGCTTGTAATTTTATTTTACTATGGAAAGCCAACTGGTTACTACTGGGTTTTGTATCAAGGCTCTTATGTGGTTTTGTGCCACATTGGCACACCTCAACCTGCCTCCTCTTCTGGACAATTTGCATGACTTTCTTACAGACAGCAGGAGGAAAGTTCATCAATGAACAAGTTAATTAAGGGGGGGACTGAATCCCTTTTGGAAAAGAAACAAAGATTTTCTTTCTCCCTGGACAAAGTTTCTCTGTTGCATGATCTCTGGTGAAGAGGGCATGGGCTTGTGCTGCTGAGATCAATTGTATTTGAATTGCAAACTTTTTCACTAGTGTTTCATTCCTCGGGTTGTACTCAGTTTTATTTCACCAACAGCCACGCACCCGGGCTGGAGTTTCATGAAGAAAATTAAGACAGTTTTCAAGGTCTGTAGCTGCCAGCTTTGTGTCCTTCTCTGCTACTCAGAGGAGCAGTTTGGTTTGGGAAGTTTCTTCTTGATAAAAGCAGAAGTTGTCACTTTTAGAGCAGTGCCAAACTGATGTAACACTGACTCCAGTGGGTTTTGTTACAAGATAAACTTCCAAGTATAGGAACAGGAAAGTAATTCTGAGAAAAGCTGGGCAGAAACAAACACTTGTAAGCAGTGAAACAGACACGGCTGGGATATATATGATAATAAGGATAAGCCCACGCTCGGAGGAGAGGAGACCTTGCTCGTGTTGTGGTGGAACTTGTTGTGGTTTATATTTTACGGGCATTGCTCCTCGTCCTGTCAGGAGCAGCAGCACACGGTCTGGCACCATCCCCTGACGACCCTAGGACATATTTCTGTGTTCTCGCTGCTGTCCAAACTGACCCTCCCTGGCCCAGCCTGAGGCCGTTCCCTCTCCTCCTGTCCCTGTTCCCTGGAGCACAGCCCGACCCCCCCGGCTGTCCCCTCCTGGCAGGAGCTGTGCAGAGCCACAAGGTTCCCCTGAACCTCCTTTTCTCCAGGCTGAGCCCTTTGCCACCCCCGAGCCGCTCCCGGGGCTCCGCTCCCGTTCCCGGTCCCGGTCCCGTTCCCTTTCCCGGCCCCATTCCCGATCCCGGTCCC
The DNA here is from genome assembly GCA_036785705.1 of Acanthornis magna. Classification (NCBI taxonomy): domain Eukaryota; kingdom Metazoa; phylum Chordata; class Aves; order Passeriformes; family Acanthizidae; genus Acanthornis; species Acanthornis magna. The sequence continues at coordinate 1,778,508 of JAWUZG010000038.1, forward strand.
TTTCCCGTTCCCGTTCCATTTCCCGTTCCCGGTCCCGTTCCCGGTCCCGTTCCATTTCCCGTTCCCGGTCCCGTTCCATTTCCTGTTCCTGTTCCCGGTCCCGTTCCATTTCCCGTTCCCGTTCCCGTTCCCGTTCCATTTCCCGTTCCCGGTCCCGTTCCCGTTCCCGTTCCATTTCCATTTCCCGTTCCCGTTCCCGTTCCCGTTCCCGTTCCATTTCCATTTCCCGTTCCCGTTCCCGGTCCCGGTCCCGGTCCCTTCCCGCGCGGGCGGTGCCTGAGGCGGTGCCGGGCCCGGGCCCGCCCCGCGCCGCTTTACGGCCGCCCCAGTGTCGCGCCGCGCCGCCCGCACGGAGGTCACCGAGCGCCGCCGGCCCCGGTCCCGCCCGGTCCCGCCCGGTGCCGCCCGGTCCCGCCCGGTGCCGCCCGGCTCCAGCCCGGCTCCAGCCCCAGCATGTGGCGGGTGTTGGCGCGACGCGTGTCCCGGGGCGCGGCCGGGGCGCCCGGCCTGGTGCGGCCCCGCCGAGCGCTCGGGGCCGGGGTCGGAGCCGGGGCTGGCCCGGCCCGGCGCGGCCCGGCCTGGGGCAGCCCCACGCCGCGGCCGCTGCTGCCGCCGCCCGCCTGGCCCCGGCTCGTCCCGCGCCGCTGCTGCAGCCTCCCGGCGCACCAGAAGGTGAGAGACACCGCCGAAGCCCTGCCCCGGGTGTCCCCCGTGTCCCCTCGCTGCCCGGGCCCCCTCCCTGCCCGTGTCGCCTTCCTGCCCCTGCGCTTTCCCCCTTGGCCTTTTCCGTCCCCTCCCCGTGCGGCTCAGTTTGCCCCGAGGATAGGATTGTGGGACCATCAGGGTTGGGAGAGACCTTTAGGATCAGCAGCGCACCGCTGCCGCTGGAGCCCCCAAACCACAGCACCCACATGGCTCTTGGACGCCTCCGGGGATGGGGACTATGGAACCTATTCCAATGTCTGACCAACCAAATAGGGAAAAAACTGTGATTCTCATGCCCTTGGCACCCCCTGCCTCAAGTCCCCCTGTACGACCATCGGGTACCACCTCCATCACCTCTGTCCTTCATCCCAGCACTGCTGTTGGTCCCTTGGCAGACCCAGGCCAAGACCTGGCTCCCTATAATCCTTTCCTGGTAGAATCATGGGGCGTTAAGGGGTTGGAATGGACCCTAAAGCCATGTGCAGGGACACCTTCCACTATGCCAGGCTGCTCCAAGTCCCATCCAGCCTGACCTTGAACGCTTCCAGGGATGGGGCAGTCACAACCTCTCACCTCATCACCTGATGTGGCTTTGCCCAGTGTTCTTCCTCAGCAGCTTGGGGCAGTCCTGGGGATTTGCTGATGGTCTGTGTCCCCGCCCCAGGCTGAGCTGAAGATTTGTCTCTGTCCTGTGTGTGATTCCTGCTGCTGGATCTGTCTGGGTTCTGACACTGCCCTGTCCCTCACAGGTGGCCCTGCCAGCGCTGTCCCCAACGATGCAGATGGGCACCATTGCACGCTGGGAGAAGAAGGAGGGGGACAAGATCAGTGAAGGAGATCTCATAGCAGAGGTATCCTGGGGACGAGGCTGGGGTGGCCTCTCTTGAGCTGCACGTGTGGCCTGGGGGCTGTCCCTGGCTGAACACAAAGCTTGGGTTCAGGATCACAGATCCCAAGGGGTGCTGGTGGGAAGGAGTGGCTGTCAGCCTCTCTGGGCTGGTTTGAGGGCAGGCTTCCCTAGAGCTGCTGCCTCAGGGTGATTGTTCCAGAGCTGGGAATGCTGTGACCCTACAACAGACTGGGAGGCTCTGGGCTCACCATTTCCTCTTCTCTCTCAAAGGTGGAGACAGACAAAGCTACAGTTGGCTTTGAGAGCCTGGAGGAATGTTACCTGGCCAAGATCCTGGTGCCAGAAGGAACAAGGGATGTTCCTATTGGGGCCATAATATGTATCACAGTAGAAAAGTATGTATTTTGCCAACCCTTGACTTGAATTTTCCCTCTTGGGCCTTCTGGGGTGCCTCGTGTGAAAGGCTCGGAGACCATCACCTGACTGGGTTTGGGGCTCTGTGTTTTCTTCTAGGCCTGAACATATTGATGCCTTTAAAAATTACACCCTGGATTCTGCAGCAGCTGCTCCCCCCGCAGCCTCAGTGCCTCCCCCTCCAGCTGCAGCCCCCTCCCCACCACCTCAGCCTTCTCCTCAGGCCCCTGGCAGCTCTTACCCTCCCCACATGCAGGTAAGAGAGCACTGCTCCTGCTTTAGGCCTTGTTGCACTCTTTTCCCACCCCTGGCATTGCTACCTGTGGGGCATTTTGTCATAAAAACTGTCTGCAATGGGAATTTATTAACTGTGCCGCTTCAGTTGTTGTGTGCTTAAAATAGGTGTTGGGGGACATCCCAAAAAGCTTTTTTAATAAATTTATTTCAGCATCCCAGCTGCTGGTGGAGGAGAGACTTGTCCCTCCAGGGCTGTTGTTTTGAAAGACCGGCTAAGTTTGCATTATTTGGACAGTTGTGGTAGAAAGAGACCTTGTGCTTAGTGTGAACAGGCCCTGCTCATATCTCAGAGCAGAAGTCCAGTCTGTGAAGCTCTGGTGAACACACCAGATGTGTCTGTGGGTGACTAATAATGAATTGTGTTTGTGGATAATCATTTTGTCTTGCTTAGATTTTGAAGTGTATCCACTGATGGATTTGAGCACTTTGTACAGGAGGTTGCCGTGACATTCCTTTGAAAATCTGAAATACTGAACCCCATCCCCCAGATAAAACATGTGGGAACTGATTTGTCTGAGATGTTACTCAAAAAGAATCAATGAAAGGCTTCTTAGTCTGTGTTTTGGCTGCTGAAGTTGCTGCCTTCCTCTGCTTGCCCCCTGTGCCCAGCTGTGCTCCGTGTGTGTGTCACAGTGACAAAGTGACCTGCTGCAGCCTTGCTCCAGGTGGCAGCTGCAGGACGATGGCAGCGATGATGGTTTTGATTTATCCATTTCTTGCCCTCTGCTCTCGCTTGCTCTCCTGCTCAGGCCTTGCTAAAAGAAGCCAAAGCAGCCCTTGGGGACAGCTCTGTGCTTTGCTGTCATGGAGCCAGACCTAGGAGTGCATTAAAGCTGCTTCTTTAGGTTGGCATCATTTCTCAGGCGTTCAAACTGTGTTCCTGAGCCTTCTGGGTGACAGGATCTGACTGTGCTGTTCTCTGGCTTGCCAGGTCACTCTCCCTGCTCTGTCACCTACCATGACAATGGGCACAGTGCAGAGGTGGGAGAAGAAGGTTGGGGAGAAGCTCAATGAGGGAGACTTGCTGGCCGAAATTGAGACAGATAAAGCCACGATAGGTGAGTCCACAGCCAGGAGTGGATGAGGTGCCCTTGGAAGGATCCCCAGGAGCCTCTGCCAGCTCCTCTGGCTGCTCAGGGGGTGACGCTGTGGGACGAGTTTTGTTAACATCCCATTCCATTGGAGAGCTAAACACTGGACCTCCTAACAACACTTGTATTTCCTCATCAATCCTTAGCAAGTGCATGGAGTAGGTTCTGTGCTGGAAAGGATTCTCCTGCAGGACAGGGCTTCAGCTGCCAGAGTCCAGCAGCAGCATTTAGAGCAACTCTGCAGCTCCTCAGTGTAGTTTCTCTCCCTTGCAGGCTTTGAAGTGCAGGAGGAAGGCTACCTGGCAAAGATCTTGGTGCCTGAAGGAACAAGAGATGTGCCCTTAGGAGCTCCTCTCTGCATCATTGTGGAGAAGGAGGCTGATATCCCAGCCTTTGCTGACTACCAGGCTGCTGCAGTGACTGACATGAAGGCAGCAGCTCCTCCTCCTCCTCCTCCTCCACCGGTAAGAAGTCATGGGCACCTCTGGCGAGCCTGATCTGAGCTCTTACTGGCAGTGTGCAGCCCTGGCTTCAACAGGAACGCTCTGGTTTGAGAGGGCAAGGCTGATCCATGTGTTGAGAAGTGATCACTAAAACCCACAGCAGGTTTCATTCATTGTGGTCTCTCTCCTAGCCTGTTGCTTGTGCTGGTTCTGATTCCTCATCCTTAAAAATGGGGAGCATAAGTTCTTTATTTTATTCAGTGTATAGCCCAGCTGACCTCCTTCCCAGTGAGTTTCTGATTTAATTTCTGCCGCTGGGAGCCCCTGTGCAGATTAGTGATTATCTTTGCTGTTCTCTTGATTGATAATTAGCTGGGCCAGTTCTCTTGCTGTGCCTTCCACTGATGGCTTTGATTCTTTGTTAAGGTGATGGCAACTCCTGCAGCTGCTCCTCCTCCTCCTCCCCAGCCTGCTGCTGCTCCTGCTCCAGCAGCCCCCGCGGCTGGGCCACCCCACAAGGGAAGGGTCGTGGTGAGTCCCCTGGCAAAGAAATTGGCAGCAGAGAAAGGAATCGACCTTACCCAAGTGAAAGGTACCTTTCCTTTCCATTTCCTTGCTCTCACTGTCAATTTTCTGTCCCTGCAGATCTGTATTTTCCTGTTCTTCCTGGCAGGAATATCCCGAATATGCAGCTGTCAACCAGGAGTTGTGTTCAATGATTTTTCTCTGTTAAATAAAACTGGTACCTTTAGAAGCAAAGCCATGTTGCAAATAATCAAAATACTCTCACATTTTCCTGTGCCTCTTTCAGGTACTGGACCAGATGGCAGAATCACCAAAAAAGATGTGGAGTCATTTGTGCCATCAAAGGCTGTTCCAGTAAGTAGGCTGGAAATCTGGAGGAATGGCTGTTACAGGAAAGGAAAGGCTGTGTAGAAGGGCAGTTCCTACATGGAACTGGCATTGCTGGGTTGTCTGGGCTGTGGTCACTGTGAAATTTAATCTGTCAGAAACACAGATGAGGCTTTCTGCCTTTATTTGTCCCTTTGATATTCCCCTGAGGAAAAAACAGTGTGATCCCAACCCTTCCTCTGGTGGCTGAGGTCAGCCCAAAAAGAGAGGATCAGAAGGAAAGGCAGATCTAGGAACCACCACCCTGTCCTTTTTGCCCCAAAAATGTTCTGATTTGTGTTTTCCCTGAGCTGCTGGAGCTGTTGCTGTGTGTGCTGCAGTTTGGGAGAGCCCTTCAGCACAGCTCTGCTGTCTGTAAAACAACCAGGGAGGACTGGCTGTCCTGGGAGCTTCACAGCAACATCTACCAGTGCTGCTGTGCGAAATGACTCAAATACTGCATTTAAGAATCGAATCTGGGATTCAGAAGGGCCCTGTGGGTACTGGAGAGGTGGCAATAGCTGCTGTTGTTGACAAGGGCAGCTTGGCCTCAGCGCTGAGTTGCTCTTTGGGTGTTTCTGGCAGTGATGCTGGTTTTCCCTGCAGGCTGCAGCTCCAGGAGCAGTTCCTGCAGCTGCTGCAGTGGCAGCACCCGAGGGGACCTTCACAGACATCCCCATCAGCAACATTCGGAGGGTAAGGAGATGTCATTCCTTTCCGAGATCATTCTTCTCAGCCGTGAATTCTCTGGGCTGATTTGTGTTCCGTGCACTGCACAGGTCATTGCTCAGAGGCTGATGCAGTCCAAACAAACAATACCTCACTACTACCTGTCCATCGATGTGAACATGGGAGAAGTCCTGGTGCTAAGGAAAGAGCTCAATCAGGTGAGTTCTGGCATCTTGGCTTGGAAAAAAACACTCTTTCAGTGCCTTTTGTGGGTCGGTTGTGGACTGGCTGGGACGGAATGAGATTTTTCTCATGTCTGCTGGTTCCTGACTTCCCTAAGAGGGCAGCTCTGAGATCTGCTTGGTGGTGAGCCATTATTTCAAGTGGAAAATAAAAGGATGAAAAGCGTCTTAATATTAAGAAAGGTAAAAAAATCAGGCAGAATAATAATTCTAAGCCAAGTTTGCGGAAAACTAAATATTAAAAAAGCTACTTTCTTAAATTATGAAGGAGATGCTTTCACCTCCTAAATTATCCTTGAATATTAATGCTTGCAAGTGGTGTGATTGTTTTCTAACATTTCCTGTGAGCTGCAGTGACTGCCCTCGTTAATTGGGGTGACGTGGAGGGGACAAACTGACACCTGGAATCTCTTTCTTTGCAGGAGGTCTCGGATAATGTTAAGCTTTCTGTCAATGATTTCATAATTAAAGCTTCTGCTTTAGCATGCTTGAAGGTGCCTGAGGCAAATTCTTCATGGATGGACACAGTTATTAGGCAGTAAGTTTATGGCATGGTCAGAGCCAGAAACTTTCTTTGTTCATGGCAAAACAGAGGAACTTCTGCTGGGATTTGAGGGAGGGGAAAAATATAATGCAAAAGCGAGGGGTTTTGTTAAAGTGGTGAAATCTTTGAGTCTAAGGCCGGTGTGCAAGGTGAAATAATTGTTGCAAAATCCATGTTAATTTTGGGTTGTCTGGACTGTTTTTTGGAATTTTTCCTGTTGGTTCTCTTGCTGGAGTAAGTGGTGCCTGGTGTGTGTTGCAGGAATCATGTGGTGGATGTGAGTGTGGCTGTCAGCACTGCCGCAGGGCTCATCACTCCCATCGTCTTCAACGCTCACATCAAGGGCCTGGCTGCCATCAGCAAGGACGTGGCTTCCCTGGCAGCCAAGGCCCGGGAAGGGAAGCTCCAGCCTCATGAATTCCAGGTGAGAAACTCACATTGCTGTCCTTGTGTAAAATGAGCAAAGGCTGTTCTGTGATGTTAGGGCCTTGTTCAGGGTTCACAGAATGCCCTGAGCTGGGAGGGACTCACAGGGATCGTCCAGTTCAGCTCATCATGAAGCTGCAGACTGCCATGAGGTTTCCCCTCTCCTCATATTCCCACATAAAACAGCTTTTGTGAGTTTGCCCATGAATCTGTTTTTTTCTTCTAGGGTGGTACTTTCACAATTTCCAATTTAGGAATGTATGGGATTAAGAATTTCTCTGCCATAATCAATCCGCCTCAAGCCTGCATCCTGGCAGTGGGTTCCTCAAAGGAAAGGCTGGTGCCAGCTGATAATGAGAAAGGGTGAGTTTTCATCTGATCCTGAACTCTGAAATCATGGCTAGTTTCCTAACACCTACATTAGATAATAACTTTAAAACCCCCCTAAAATGTATTGTGTACACAGTGCTTTCAGTACTTGCTTCAATTTGCATTTAAGGAGAACCTAAAGGATGGATTATAATCCAAGTGTCCTTTATATAATATTCCCTTGCTTGGAACTAAAATGGTTCTTTCCCTTTGATTGTGTGGCGCTGTTCTTGTGCTGCAAGGAAAGCTGAGCTCCCTGCCCTAAGGGGAACACGCCAAGGTGTTTTTAGTGCCTTAGTGAAGTTACTTTCTTAGCTTTTCTCTGAGATAAATGAACATGATGTGCTCTGCAGTGTAATTGGGAGAAACGTCTGTCACCAAGCACCAGCTGCTGTCCTGCTCTCCAGGAGAAGCTTTCCTGCTGTGTGAGTGGCCCTGCCTTGCAGAGCCGTGTGTTAACCTTCCCTTTTGTTGTTTTTCTCCAGCTTTGACGTGGCCAGCGTGATGTCTGTCACCCTGAGCTGTGACCACCGTGTTGTGGATGGAGCAGTTGGAGCACAGTGGCTTGCTGAGTTCAAGAATTTCCTTGAAAAGCCAGTAACCATGCTGCTATAATTTAACCATGCAAAGCAGAATTTTCCTGGGTCACACTGTTGTGTTTTAAACAAGCTATTTAGACTTTAGTGTTCAGACTTTGAGAGAGTTCCTTTTTTTATTTAAAATATGTATTATATTATCTGGTAATGTTATTTACCAGTCTGTACAGAAAAAAAAAAAAGTTTGCAAAAGTGCTTTTCAGAGCAATATTACAGCTACACTGTATTTTTATACGGTGAGTTAACTTGCAAACTCTTCCAAAACAGAGTTAAGCATCCCAGATTTAAAAAAAAATAAAATTATCCTGGCATTGTGCCAGCTGCTTCTAAACTCGGGTGCCCAGGGGGTGCATACCAACAATTTCATGGCCTCAGTGTCATCAGAGATTGGAATTTCAAACATCTCTTCACAGGAGTGCAGATGAGATGGTCACAGAAAGGTACAAGTAGGAGGGGAATTCCCAGATTTTCCTGTTCCTGGGGTGGGGGAGATGGCACATGCACTGAGGGACTGAAGTGCCTGGGGATAGTGTCTCAAAGGCCAAGTGCTGCTGTTCCAAAGCTTTTTTGGAATTTGGCACTGGCTGGGACCTTCTCAGCTACGTGATCCCTTTTGAGCACTTTAAGGTGAAAGAGCACTGCTGTCTGTGGGGTCACAGCGCTCAGCTACCACAGGGAATGTGCTGTTCTCATGGACTTCACTGACATCTGCTTTTTGTATGAAAATTGTTCCTCTGCTGTTCCTCTGGCTAAGTTAGCCCCAGACTCCAATGCCATGGAAGGAGCTGTTGTGCAGAATGTCCAATGTGTGTGGGAAGCCAATGCAGACAAATCACACATGCCGATAATCCCGGCCGGGGATGTGAATCATGTGAGGACTCGGATGTTTGGAATTTTTCATTTCAGGCATTCTAACATAGGAAGCTCTGACTTAAGCCACTGGAATTGCAGACCTTCCCTGGATTGTCTATGTTGTCCAGCCTCAGTAAAGCTGCAGAATGTGCTCTCCATGTACATATTGTATGTAAGGTGCTTCTCTAGTTTGTTGGACTCATGTCCAGTTACCCCAGGCATTGTATCCTGCAAGGGGTGCAGTGCTGAACATTATGAAATTCCACTTTCCACATGGAAATGTTCATGTGGAAAAGGACAACTGTGCAGTAATGACAGAGTGACCAGGAGAATTAAACAGGGGGACAGAGTTGGAAAGAAAGGAAGACATTCAAGCTGATCCTGATATTCTGTATATTGCATTAAGTACTGTCTCCTGTAAAGTTCTACAGAATTCACTAAAGATATTGAGAGGAAATACTGTGGAAATTAAATATTTTTGTGGGAACTATTTAGTGTCTGGTTGCTGTGATACCTGGTTTTCATGCCTTGCTTAAGCAAAAAAAAAAAAGTGCATTAAGGTTCTGGATTTTCTTGAATGACTTGAAATACCCTGATTCCAGACTGGCTCTAGTGAACCCATGTTCCATTAAATGTTTGGAATTGACAACTACTAAACCATGTCCCAGTGCTTTTCTCTTCAGTCGTGTGTGGCTTTACTGCTCTGGGTCAGTGCTCTGCAGCCCTTCGGTCTCACAGTAAAACTCACCCTATTAACCTGAAATTTAATCACAAACCTTCCCAAACGTTTGCTTTTTGCTGTCTGCAGCTTCCTCTCTGCGGTGTTCACCTGGGCCACTTGTGGGACTGTGTGTGACACACCTGGGCAGGTTGTTCCAGCATGAAGGACTTGGGAGAGCTCCTCTAATCGTGGGAATCCATTTATTGAACAAAAACACATCGCCACTCTTATTGCTGTCCCTTAAATGGTGTAGTAAAGTGTGTAGGCCTTCGTGGTTCTTTCCTGCAGCTGTTAACTGTAGGGAACAAGTACTGGAGCTAAATATTCACGTACTCTTTGAATATTTATGATCTTTTATTTTTTCCCTAAATTTGGTAGTGCTACTCTTTTTCCAACCTTCCTTTTGTAATTAGATCTTTAAAGGCATTTGAAGTATTCATCCCTGACGATTAAAAAATGAATTAAAAACACCCTAAACCTCGTCACCATCAAAGATTTTCACTCTGGGCTTTTGTTGTGTAATCTGTGCCCAGGAACTGGGCAGGCTGCAGGAGTTAAAGATCAAAGCCCTTTGGCTTTGGCTGCTCCTTCACCCACCAGTTCCGGCAAGAGTAGCTGTAATTTGTATTTCTTCCCCCAAAAAAGACTCCTTTAGAGCTGCCACCTGCAGTCCCCAGCCCATGGCGGTGTCCCGCAGCTCTCGCAGTGGGACCAGTGAGGAGGAGTGGTGCGGGCAGAGGCCTGGGCTGGATCCGGTGCTGGTTCCGATGGCGGTGCCGGCCCCGATGGCAGTACCGGCGGTGCGGGCCCCGATGGCAGTACCGGCCCCGATGGCAGTACCGGCGGTACTGGCCCCGATGGCGGTGCCGGCCCCGATGGCGGTACCGGCGGTGCCGGCTCGGCTCGGCTCGGCTCGGCTCGGCTCGGTTCGGCTCGGCTCGGCTCGGCTCGGCTCGGCTCGGCTCGGCTCGGCTCGGTTCGGTTCGGGCCCGCTCAGGCCGCCAGCAGCGCCCGCAGCCCCGCGGCCATGGCGGCCATGGCGGCCCCGTTGCCCTGGAGACGGCGCCGGAAGCGGCGCGCGCGCGGCCCCGCGCGTTTCCGTGTCCCCCGCCCGGCCCGGCCCGGCCCCGCCACCGCCAGCGACAAACACCGCCAGCGACAAACACCGCCACCGCCACCGCCACCGCCACCGCCACCGCCGCGCCCGGCACGGGCCCGCGCCAGCGCCCGCAGCATGTCCCGGGTGCCCGTGGGGAAGGTGCTGCTGCGCAACGTCATCCGCCACACCGGAGCGCACAACAAGGTGAGGCCCGCGCCGCCCGCGCCGCGCGGGGCCTGCGGGGCCGCGCGGGGACAGCCCGGGGCGCGGGGACATCCTGAGGCTGCGAGCACATCCTGGGATGCGGGGCCGTCCTGGGGGGACGGGGACATCCCGGTGGTGACACAAAGTGATGGGGGAACATCCCAGGCTGCGGGGACAAACCGGTGGTGGTCCTGGCAGATCCCAAGCTGCAGGGACATCCCGGTGGTGACACAAAGTGATGGGGGAACATCCCGGGCTGCGGGGACAAACCGGTGGTGGTCCTGGCACATCCCAGGCTGCGGGGACATCCCGGTGGTGGTCCTGGCACATCCCGGGCTGCGGGGACAAACCGGTGGTTCCAGCCGGCGATGGGGGAACATCCCGGGGGTGCGGGACAGGCTTCGTGCCCCGCTGCTGCTGCAGGAGGGGAGAGCGGGAGTGTTCGGCAGAATTAAAGGAGTTTGGTAAATCGGCCGCATCGACATCTTCAGTCTCACTTTCTGTTTAACGCTGTTGTGTCGAGTTCAGTTTAACCCCGTTCCAGTTTCCCCGAGTTTCAGTTTAGCCCCATTTTTCTTGAGTGAAAAAATGTGTCTATATTTACTTTAAAAGTAACAAATCTTTAATAAGTTTTTTTCTTTGTTGTACCGTGTATATGCTTTTAATTGCATCAAAGAATTTGAACTTTGCGTGCACAGGCAGGATTTTAGTGCAAGATTAAGCAATGCTATGGACTTTAGCAAGCTACTTCATGAATCCCTGACATAATTCAGCAGGTCTAACTACCATCAGGAAGTTCTCCTTTTGGATACAGCTAAATATTTGTGTGAATAATTCTCTGTTTGGGAATGGTAGGAAAGGTTGCTGTGAGTTTTCTTAGCAGGAGTGTGGAGGCTGGAGCTCATGTGCTGCATGACTCTGAATTTTCCCTGATGTTAAAGGCGTTTCCCTTCTGTGACTTTCAGCTTCAGGAAGAGACAGAAATGTGGAAAATAAGGGAGTGGGAGAAGCAGACAGAAGAGACTTACTGGAAAAGGCAGAGCAGAATGCTGTCAGACACCTCCAGGTGAGATACACTACAGAAATATTTATTTTCTCCTTAATGATTCCCTGGAAAGAGGTCAGGGCTCTGCTTATCCTGACCATTTATGTGCTCATTTAGATGTAAAATCTTGAAGGTAGCACGCTAATTAGGGGGGGTTCTCTGGAGCTCTGGGGTGGGAGGTGCTGTCCCATCTGAAGGACGCTGTTCCCTCTCTGCAGCAGTCGGATGCGCAGCGATGGCTTCGATGAGGAGGGACACAGGGCAGACTGGAAAACCAGGAACCCACAGTTCCTTGACCTGGTGGAAGATGATCTCCTCAGGGCCAGATCCTGGAATAAAAAGCTGTATGAATGTGAAGCCAACATGCCAGACAGGTCTGTGTGGGAATTAATGTTCTGTGATTGTAATTAAAACATCATTTTGGAGCCCTGTACCAAAGAACAACACATTTCTATTCAGTGGAGTTTCTAAGGAGCAAAAGCCCAGCCCTAAGCTTACTATTTATTACTATAATAATATTATTAACTTATTATTACTATAATAATAAGCTTAATATTTATTACTTTGCCCAAAAAGCTTTAAAAATCTCAAGACACACAAGTCCAGAGCTGTTTTAAAGAAATCTGAGTTGCAGTCTGAGAAGATAAGGTGAATTTAAATAGCACCAACCAAAGCAGTCCTATTTCCTTCCTCCGTGTCTAAACTCAGGTTCAGTCTGTGGCTCTGGCTTTTCAGAGCCGGATTTTTGTCCTCAGACACCTTGTGTAATGGATGGTTCTGCTTCCTTACAGGTGGGGGCACAGTGGATATAAAGAGTTATACCCTGAAGAATTTGACACAGACAGGTAAGGCTTTACTGATAGTTCTGGAATCTGCCTTCTGACAAGTTCTGCAGGGAGTTTTACAAACGGAGTTTTAAATTTTGAATATGGATCAGCCTTGAATGCAAAACCTTACTGTTAAATGAATCAAATCCATTAATGTGGTGTAAGTCTTCTGAGGATCTTTTATATTAATTAAGATATTCAGGTTTATCTGGAAGTACCAAAATCTATGAATCTGGGAGGTAAATAAATTCTTGCAGTATCCTGGAGAGTGGAAAAATAAGATTTTAAGACATAATTAATTATTTTTAACCTACACCCAGCAGAATCATCAATATTTGTCAGAATTACAGATTTGATATAAATGAGTTTCATCACTCAGTGGCTTTCAGTTCACCTCCTCCTGTTCCTTTTCCAGTGACCAGCAAGAAGGAGATGAGCAAAATGTCGTCAATGGGAAGAAGAGATCCCACCTGGGGAAGCAAACAGCCCGCGAGTCCCACAAAAGGAAAAAAACCAAGAAATCCCACAAAAAGAAGCAAAAAAAGCGCTCGCACAAAAAACGGAAGAAAAAGAAAAAGGAGCAGGGGAGAACTTCCACAGATTCCTCCCGGGGGGAGAGCGAGGGCTCGGGAGAGGAGACTCCAAGCACCCGGAAAGGAAAACACAAGCGCAAGAAAAAGACCAGGAAAGTGCCTGCCAAGGAACCTACCTCTTCTTCTGGGCAGGAGAGTGACTTTTCCCATGCAAGCAGCTCCAGCACCAGCAGCTCTGAGGACACTGAATCCGAGGGGAAAAAGGAGAAACGGCCCCCAAGGAAGAGAAAGAAGCGTCCCAACTCCGTGCCGGAGAGGCAGAGTGAAGTGCCGGAGAAGAAGAGCAAGAGGAAGAACTGGAAGGTGGCAGGGGATGAGAAATCTGAGGACAGCTCTGATGAGGACTGAGGGGTCTGGGCTGCAGCTCAGAGCAGGAGGGGAGGACAGAGGCAGATCTTTGTCATTCAGCACTGCCCCACTGCTCCAGCACTGTGGTTTACACACAGCCTGCCAGCCCACGGCGAGCAGCTGAGCCTGGGCAGCCTGGCTGCCCCTGGACTCGCAGTCAGCACTGTAGGACAGCACTCACCTGTCCCACACGGGGCTCGTCCTGCCACCTTCAGATTCCTTGGCTGTGATCAGGATGTTTTTCGTAAATTATGTTTAATAGATTGCTCTTTTGGCTCACGGAAATGATGGCCAGTAGGAGAGAGGACAGGCTGATAAATCAATCTGATGACAGAGGAAATGTCACTGTAACCCCACAGCAGTTTTGTCTTCCCGTCCTCCACCACAAGCAGAGTTGTGGGGGCATGCACAGGGTCAGCTGGGCACAGAGGGGAGCTGAGGGAATGTTCACATTCCAGCTGAAGGTGCAGTGACTTCTTCTCTAATGATGACAAAAGACAGCAGTGCATTTGCTTGGTTAAACTCCTCCAGAGCCTGCTGTGGGCTGGCCACCGTGTCTACCTTCCTTCATTCTCTATGGGGATGCTGAAACCATTTGTGCTGACAGAGAGGCCTTGGTGGGTGTTGTGTCCTGTCTCTGCTCTGCCCAGGGTGTTACTGGAGAAACTGGTACCAGGCCGTTCTCCCTGCAGCAAACAGCCAAGCCTTTTAATAAAATAAATAAATCCAGATGTGTTTGATGCTTTTGTCATTGTTTTGGAGCGAAGCCCGGGGCAGAGCTCAGGGCTGGGAGTTTGGGTGGTGTCTATTCTCCCTGTGCTGTTTGTTTCTGCTTGATCACATTTGGAGATGAAATCAGGGCACTGGGGAAATGTGTGCGGTGATTGTTGTGTGCTGGGCAAGCATGAAACAGTGTCAGCAGCCCTAAATCCTCACTGCAAGCCCTGATTGCTGTTCCTTTTTTCACTTCAAGTGGAAATTAAAACGGGATGTTCATGGAGGTGTTTTTTGTGCATACAAAGGCGTTTCATCAGTGAACACACAGGTGAGGAGCACCTGGGTCTGCTGTGGGTCTTGTGAGTTTTAAGACACAATTACAGAATCACAGAATGGTTTGGGCTGGAAGGGAATTTAGAGATAACCCAGTTGCAACCGTACGACACCTTCCATTACCCCGGGCTGCTCCAACCCGGCCTTGGGCACTTCCAGGGATGGAGCAGCCACAGCTTCCCCGGGCACCGTGTGCCAGGGCGTGCCATGCTCCCAGGGAAGGATTCCATCCCAAAATCCCATCCAGCGCTGCCCTCTGGGGAAGCCGCTCAGGCCCGGGCCGGTGCCGCCCGTGCCCCGCTCCGTGCCCCGTTCGTGCCCGTTCCCTGCCCCGTTCCCTGCCCGTTCCCTGCCCCGCTCCCTGCCCGTTCCCTGCCCGTTCCCTGCCCCGCTCCCTGCCCCGCTCCGTGCCCGTTCCCTGCCCCGCTCCCTGCCCGTTCCTTGCCCGTTCCCTGCCCCGCTCCCTGCCCGTTCCCTGCCCCGTTCCCTGCCCCGCTCCGTGCCCGTTCCCTGCCCCGCTCCGTGCCCGCTCCGTGCCCGTTCCCTGCCCCGCTCCCTGCCCGTTCCCTGCCCCGCTCCCTGCCCCGCTCCGTGCCCGTTCCCTGCCCCGCTCCCTGCCCGTTCCCTGCCCCGCTCCGTGCCCATTCCCTGCCCCGTTCCCTGCCCGTTCCCTGCCCCGCTCCGTGCCCGTTCCCTGCCCCGCTCCGTGCCCGTTCCCTGCCCCGTTCCCTGCCCCGCTCCCTGCCCCGTTCCCTGCCCGCTCCCTGCCCGCTCCCTGCCCCGCTCCCTGCCCCGTTCCCTGCCCCGTTCCCTGCCCCGTTCCCTGCCCCGTTCCCTGCCCCGTTCCCTGCCCCGCTCCGTGCCCATTCCCTGCCCCGTTCCGTGCCCCGTTCCCTGCCCGTTCCCTGCCCCGCTCCCTGCCCGTTCCCTGCCCGTTCCCTGCCCCGCTCCGTGCCCATTCCCTGCCCCGTTCCCTGCCCGTTCCCTGCCCCGCTCCCTGCCCGTTCCCTGCCCCGCTCCGTGCCCGTTCCCTGCCCCGTTCCCTGCCCCGCTCCCTGCCCGCTCCCTGCCCCGTTCCGTGCCCGTTCCCTGCCCCTTCCCTGCCCGTTCCCTGCCCGTTCCCTGCCCCGCTCCCTGCCCCGCTCCGTGCCCGTTCCCTGCCCCGTTCCCTGCCCCGTTCCCTGCCCCGTTCCCTGCCCCGCTCCCTGCCCCGCTCCGTGCCCGTTCCCTGCCCCGTTCCCTGCCCGTTCCCTGCCCCGTTCCCTGCCCGTTCCCTGCCCCGCTCCGTGCCCGTTCCCTGCCCCGTTCCCTGCCCGTTCCCTGCCCCGTTCCCTGCCCGTTCCCTGCCCCGCTCCCTGCCCGTTCCGTGCCCGTTCCCTGCCCGTTCCCTGCCCCGTTCCCTGCCCGTTCCCTGCCCCGTTCCCTGCCCGTTCCCTGCCCGTTCCCTGCCCCGTTCCCTGCCGGAAGCGGAAGCTCGGGAGGCGTTTCCGTGTCCGGGCGCGGTGCCCTTGGAGCGGACATGGCGCTGGCGCTGCTGCGGGCGCGGCCCCGCGGGGCCGCCATGGGTGAGTGAGGCGGGGGCGCGGGGCGGGAGCGGGCCGGGAGCGGGCCGGGACCCCCGGAGGGTGCGGGACCCCGGAGGGTGCGGATCCCCGGAGAGTGCGGTACCCCCGGAGGGTGCGGATCCCCGGAGGGTGCGGGCCCCGGAGGGTGCGAGCCCCGGAGGGTGCGGGATCCCCGGAGGGTGCGGGCCCCGGAGGGTGCGGATCCCCGGAGAGTGCGGTACCCCCGGAGGGTGCGGTACCCCCGGAGGGTGCGGTACCCCCGGAGGGTGCGGGCCCCCGGAGGGTGCGGATCCCGGAGGGTGCGGATCCCGGAGGGTGCGGATCCCCGGAGGGTGCGGATCCCCGGAGGGTGCGGGCCCTGGAGAGTGCGGATCCCCGGAGGGTGCGGGACCCCCGGAGGGTGCGGGACCCCCGGAGGGTGCGGGCCCCGGAGGGTGCGGGAGCCCCAGGGGGTGCGGGATCCCCGGAGGGTGCGGATCCCCGGAGGGTGCAGGCCCCGGAGGATGCGGGACCCCCGGAGGGTGCGGATCCCGGAGGGTGCGGATCCCCCGGAGGGTGCGGAACCCCCGGAGGGTGCGGATCCCGGAGGGTGCGGATCCCCCGGAGGGTGCGGATCCCCGGAGGGTGCGGATCCCCGGAGGGTGCGGATCCCCCGGAGGGTGCGGAACCCCCGGAGGGTGCGGATCCCGGAGGGTGCGGGATCCCCGGAGGGTGCGGATCCCCCGGAGGGTGCGGAACCCCCGGAGGGTGCGGATCCCGGAGGGTGCGGATCCCCCGGAGGGTGCGGATCCCGGAGGATGCGGGACCCCCGGAGGGTGCGGGCCCCGGAGGGTGCGGATCCCCGGAGGGTGCGGGCCCCGGAGGATGCGGGACTCCCGGAGGGTGCGGATCCCGGAGGGTGCGGACCCCCGGAGGGTGCGGATCCCGGAGGGTGCGGATCCCGGACGGTGCGGGAGCCCCAGAGGGTGCGGATCCCCGGAGGGTGTGGATCCCCGGAGGGTGCGGATCCCCGGAGGGTGCGGATCCCCGGTGGCTGCGGCCCCCCGCGCTCACCCCGCGCCCCCCGCTGTCCCCGCAGCTCTCCTCGGCTCGGCCCTGCTCCGCCGCCCCGCCGCGCTCGGTGCCGCCGCCGCCCGCTGCGCTCCGGCCCGCGACAGCCACGGCCCGCCCCGCCAGGGACACGGTACGGCCCTGTCTGTGTCTGTGTCTGTCCGTCTGTCTGTCTGTCGGTGTGTCTGTGAGCGTGTTTGTGTGCGGGGTCTCGTTTGCCCGGCGTCACGGAGCCCCTTTCCCCAGGTGGCTCCTGGAGCATCCCCGGCAGTGATGCTCAAGGACATGCTGGACAGAGCTCCGAGCAGTCGGGTCCTGCCCACAACAGGGAGTTGGGATTAGATGATCCTGGAGGTGCATTCCAACCCTTTAGCATTCTATGATTCTGTCAATACTGGGTTATGAAGGACCAGGTTTTGGCTTGGGTCCTCCAAGGGACCGACAGCAGTGCAGGGATGAAGGACAGAGGTGATGCAGGTGGTACCCGATGGCCGTACAGGGACTTGAGAACAAGATGAGCTTTAAGGTCCTTCCCAACCCGAGCCCATCTGTGAGTCTGTAGTTCTTTTGAGCCAGGTAGGCGATTTTAAGTGGCAGTTGTAACAAAGGGCAAAAAAGATTCACACACGGTACAGTGGTTTTTCTTGGTGTCTTCTTGGGTGATGCAGGGATACAGGTGTTACCGGCAAAAGAAAAAATAATCCTAAATGCCAGTCGATTTAAGGGAGAAGTTGTGAAGTGCTGAGCATTGTTAGATCAGGAAGTAATCATGCAGAGATGTTATTTGTGATAAATAAATAATTGTGCTGTTGTAGTGCCTCAGGCTGTGAGTATTGTGTGTACCTCCCCTTCAGCAGCACTGTTACCAATTAATAGCACTTGGATTTGCACTTTGCTCAAGTCCAAACTTCAGGTCCTTTGCCTTCCTTGTCACTTTCTAAATTTCTTTTCTCCTTGCCAAAACGAAGGAAAACATTTGCATTTTGGTTTAGGTGGTTGGATATTATCTGTGTGTTAGTTAAGCACCTCGGGGGTGTTGTATTACAAAGATAATTTCAGAGTCGATCCCTGATGTTTTAGACCTGGGCTGATGCTCCCATTGTGTTTCCAAGTGTTGCTTATGCTGGGTTTTGGTTTGCAGACTGCCCAGATCTCAAGGCCATTCCTTCAGCCCCTGGCAGAGGGATTTTCCCTGAGCAGTGTTTCTCCTTGCAGGCAGTTCCAAGGCTGCATCTCTGCACTGGACAGGGGAGCGAGCGGTCAGTGTGCTGCTGCTGGGGCTGCTCCCTGCAGCCTACCTGTGCCCCGGACCAGCCGTGGACTATTCCCTGGCTGCAGCCCTCACCCTGCACGGCCACTGGTAAGCACAGCACGGCTGAACTCCTGCTGGCTCCAAACCTCATCCTGATGGGCTGTAAGAACACCTAGAAAAACAAATCCTTGCTCTCTAATTCTGTGACAGTTGTGACGTTTGACAGGAGTGGTTGTGTTTAGTCTTCCTTTGTCACACTGCTCTCCCAGTCAGGAAAGGAATCCATAAAAATTCCCTAGTGTTCTGCACAGTATCTTACCTCAGGAACACTGCCTTGCCCCTGGATGTGTAGAATCTTGGATGTTTTTTAACCTGTGGAAGAACCAGTGTTGCACGAACAGAGGAAACAGAAAGAGGACAGATCTATATAAAAATAATATAAAAATATTCATCCTCTAAAGCTCTGTGCAGTGACCTTGTACATCTGAGTGGTGATGAGGTTCTGCATAATAAAGACCTCACAGCAAATATTCCACTGAGGAGACCTGGATTATTATAATTTCCTTGATTCCTGGGAAATGGATGTTTGCTGATGATGCTCAGCGTAGTTCTGCTGTGATCCTTAATGACAGCAGGGACAGGGCTAATGAGGAGCGGATCCAGCTGCATGGCTGGTCAGACTGGCAGCATTCACCTTCTTGAGCTGATCCTGCTTTGGAGTTCCTTGCCACAAGGTTAAAGCAGATTTTTGTGGTACTTTGGGCTGCCAGGTTTTCTTAAACCTCAGTTTTGCCCTCAGGATTTTGTGCCAGGGATTCTTGCACTTTCCTCACTCTGACTGGGAGCTTCTTCCCGCAGCTTAGCAGCATCCTGTGCCTTCTGTTGCTGGGTAGTTGAAATCTGGACAGGAGTTCACTTCCAGATGCAGGAAAAACCCAAATCACGTTAATTTTTTTGGTTGCCAGTGTTCTAATCGAAATACATATCCAGGAGTCTGCTGTGTCTTTGTGACAGTGGTTGGTTCCAGATATTTCCTGGGTTTTCCCCTTCTTCAGTCAGATAAGAAGGCAGATCCCAAGGATTCTGTTTGGAGAGCTGTGCTCAGCACCTTGTTTCCTCAAGAAAACCCTGAGCCAATCTGTGGTTTTTAATAGAACGTGTGGAATGTTTTGTTTTGTTTTTGGAATAGACGCACTCTCTTTCTGAGTGGGAACTGAGCACCCTTCAGGACAGGTTGATGGCAGCAGGTGAAAACCAGCGGCGTTTGAGGCATCTTGGTAGAATGGACACAAAGTGGATGATCCCAGTGAGTGACCTTTGCTGATCTGAGCTTTTCTCTCCTGTTTAGGGGTCTGGGACAGGTGATAACTGATTATGTGCACGGAGACACCCCCATTAAAGTGGCCAACACGGGGCTGTACGTCCTGTCTGCCCTCACCTTCGGCGGCCTCTGCTACTTCAACTACCAGGACGTGGGCATCTGCAAGGCTGTGGCCATGCTCTGGAGCCTCTGAGTGTCCCCAGCCCTGACACACACGATTGTCCTCTGCTGCCTCTGCTTCATCAGCTCGTGACCACCATCAGTGCACGGCAAAGAACAGCCAAGGGTCCCTAGCGAGAGCAGCCTGCAGGGAGCTCAGAGATAGTTTAGAATATAAATAGAGAAAAAAACCGATTAAAACTGGAATATGTCCAGTGAGAGTGAGGTGATTCAAGCTGCACTGGAAATTGAGGTGAATTAATTACATCAGCGGCAGACTCGCATAGCTAAAGGGAACTCTCCTTGTATTACCAGCTTTAATGAGTGTTTTTCTAAGGTAACTGTTGGTTGGTTTCCTCTTCTGTAAAACAAGCTTGGCTTGTGGAAAACTGAACTGTTGCTTCTGACATCAGTGTGTAAGGCAGACCCTGTAACTCTTTGGACCCTGGGAGTTCATGTAGAAAAGGGAATACTTTTTTCTTAATCCATGCAATAAAGAATTTACAGAAATTGTGTGTGCGCTTCTGAAGCATTTTTACTACTTTTGGGTTGCTTAAAATGTTTTCTCTGCAAATAGGTTTGCTCTGTTTCATTTGGCTATTATAAAACAAAGAATGTTTTCATGAATTAATTCTTAGAG
Source organism: Acanthornis magna (assembly GCA_036785705.1). Classification (NCBI taxonomy): domain Eukaryota; kingdom Metazoa; phylum Chordata; class Aves; order Passeriformes; family Acanthizidae; genus Acanthornis; species Acanthornis magna. The sequence goes on from JAWUZG010000038.1 coordinate 1,798,771, forward strand.
CTGTCTTAGACTTGACTTAATACAAGAATAATTAATGTCCCTTGGAAAATACAACACGAATTGACCTAGAAGAGAAATACTTTTGCAGACTTTTTTGCAGGCTTTAGGAGCATGTGACTTTCAAGGTTTTTATGTTCATCTTCAGTATTTTTTGGAGTTATTTTCTAAATACTCTGATCTGTGCCATCATGTGTGACTGAAAAGACAGAGCAGGAGGCTGAGGGAATGTTCTGTTCTTTTAGGGCTTGCAGCATTTTAGGGCGGAACTGAGATTGTGGTTTTTAACCTTCTGCTTCATCCTGTCTGACTTTCACATCAGTAAGGAGTGGGAAACTCTTTCCACATTCTGATGGTAATTTTGTGGCGCTATGAATAGCAAGAGGAAGAGAATTGTGTTGCCACCGGTCTGGTTGTGCAAGGAACAGAACAACCAAGTCGCTGTTTGAATTCTACAAGACTTTCTGACGATTTTTTTTAAAAAATCAGGATTGGAAATTTTATTTATTTAGAAAAGCAGGTTAGCTCCCTGTGCCAAGTTTTTGTTAGCCTTGCGGTCCGGTTTAAATACCACCATTTGTCATTTTGGCCCAGGGAGATGCACATGTGTGAGTCATGGGAAAGTCCTTCTGGCCAAGCTGAGTCTCTCACGGAAAATGAGATTTCCTCACACGAGATGTGTCTGTGTGTGGGGTTTAACCTACTTGGGTGAGGAATAAATTATCTGAGAGTTCTGGGAATGTAAAAGTCCAAACCTCATTCAAAAGCTGTTTGATCAACAGGCTTTAAAGATTTTAGGGATCAAACTCTACAGAGACATGCACATCCTTGTTTCTTCAGTGTGTAATTCTCTTCTGGCTGACTGGAAAACATTCTTCTGCTGCTTTTTGCCAAGAATTTGCTTTTTTCTTTTTTTAAAAATTTTTATTTCTTTTATAAGTATGTAGGGTAGTGAAAACATAAAACTGGCTTGTTTTGAATAAAGACAGACTAAAGTTTCTTTTATAAAAAAGCAAACAATATTACAAAACTTGAAGTATTCCATCATAAGTTGTGATTTTCATTCTGACTGTACTAACATAAACTTATCTTCATGGTTTCATCCACTTCATCTTTTGACAGTTTCTTTAGAGTTAATTTTCTTAAGTAGCCTTCTTCCTCAAAGGCCAAGAACATTCCTCGTTCCAGGGAATATTCAAACTTAAAGGCTTTGGAGCTGCAAGATGTAAATGTCTTTTTGAAAAAAATGATGTTGCTTTCACCAGGAATTTCTTTGGGAACTTCTCCTTCCTGAGGAGGAAAAGGGGAACAGGTCAATCCCAGCACTAGGCCCAACCAGTTTAATTGCAGGTCTGAGTTGTGAATTTTGCTGTTGGTTTTGTACAGACGAAGGGAGGGAAGCAGATCCTTACCTTAAATCTCACAATCGTTTCTCCACATTCCTTCTCACAGCACATGTAGTAACTTTTGTCTTCCACTTGGACACTGAAGGCCACGGGCATCCCTGCTGAGGGCGTGGTGGTTTTGTAGCAGTGAATGCTGAAGTGCATCCCTTTGCCTGGAAACAAATTTATTTTATTATTGTTAGTAGTAGTAGTAGTAGTAGTAGTAGTAGTAATAATAATCATCATCATCATCATCGTTATCATCATCTGCTTCAAGGGAGCTGCAACAACTGAACTCAGTGATGTCCTACCATTCCACTGGGAGCTCTGGCTGTCTTCCCAGGCTATTCTTCCTGGCAGAAGAGCCAGGACCTGAATTTTTATGACTTCAGGTTGTACCTTTTTGGCTTTGTGCAGTCGGGCAATAAGCAGTGTGCACTAAAGCAGCTGAGGGTACCAGACAGAGGATTAAAGGATTAACAGTGGGGAGGGCTCAGATCCTTTTGTGTGCATGCAGAGAGTGAGACTGGGGTGGGTAGTGGCCATGTAGGTGATCCATAAAGAAATATGGTCAACAAATACAGTTCTGAAGAAGTTGCTGAAGCACCCCAAAAAATCAAAGCCAAAACTGTTTGTTGTTAACTACTACTGTTAGAAGAAAGACCTTGTAGTGTCAGTAAAGTGTTTGAATTTTAAAATTATTTTTTGCAATCCAGCATTTAAAGAAAAGGGAAATTAAGAGTTTTGTGGTCAGAGCCAAGCAAAAATCTTAACCGTCCATTGTCTGCATGTGATATCCTGCAGGCCTCAGTCTAACCCAGAAATCTTATCCATCACCAATGTCAAAACACAAAATTTCACTTGCAAATGAAGTTTTAAGTCATTACTCTCAGTCCCACCATTGAGTGGATGATTACAAAGAGCAAAACCACCTCTATGGCGAAGCAGCAGAGCAATGCTGATGGTTTATATTTGGAAATTACCAGATTGCATCTCCTGATCTGTCACATTCTCAAAAGCTGCCACGTTCAGGTCTGGGCGCACCACGAGCAGTTGGCTGTTCACATTCCTCAGCACTCGGTGCAGAGTCTTTTCCCTGCAAAGGGCATCACATTCCAGATCTGCAGGAATAATGAAGGGAAATCTTTAATATTTTAGCTGGTGTCTCAGATCGTGACCGTTTGCTGCCAGATTAATCTTGTCATTATGTTGTCATGTGGAGTGAGTTCTTAGAATGACATTATTTGTTAGACCTCTGGCTTGAAGCAGATTTCCCAGAATACAGGAAGTTGTATCTGTAAGCCAGAGGAGCTGCAGTGTTTGTTCATGAGAATTCAGAAGCAACAGTTCTCTCTTTTGCCCAACAATTAAAGTGCATTGAAAGGTGGTGTTGGGGAAGTCACTACCCTGTGCCTCAGGAGGAATTAAAGCATCAGGAGCAGTGAGACGTAGCTGTGGTTTTTTGCAGCCACTCTCAGTTTGCAGCCTGTCCTCTCTGGGTTAGTCAGTGTGGCCATGTTCATGTGAAATGGATAATAAAGGTAATAAATGATGAACTCTCAGCTTACCATCGTCATCTTGGTTCCAAGTGAGCAGTGAAAAAAAGGAAAGAAAAAAACAACATTAAGCTCTGCCCCCACAAAAGAAACCATTCTGTTCTCAGGCAAGGCTGGAAGGCACGCAGCCACCCACATGTCCCCACCCCCCAGGGCCACCAGGGCTGAGCTGTTGTCACTGCAGACACGGTTTGTTGTGAGCGAAACAAGCGGTGAAACCCACAGTCATCTGAGAACTGGAGTCACCCCCAAACCTGAGGTATGCAAAACGCTTTTTTAGGGTTATTTAAGGGTGAGCAGGTCACTCTAAGCCTAAAACTGAGAAATCATTGCATGCAAATTTTTGGTTTTATCAGTGCCTTTCTTCTAAGTGAGCAAAAGGACAAGAAGCAGTCATTACAAATTGCTTTTAAAGAAGAAACTGTCTTCTAACTAACTTTATTCCATAAGTTCAGAAATTACTCACTCACTTCGAGTCCACCCCCCACTATTCCAACTCTTCTGAGAGTCCCTTCCCGGAATGTTTAATATAAGCCTCGAAGATTTCCCTGACTCAGATTCTTGGCTAACAACACTTAAAACTAAAACTTATAGGAAAATTAGGTGAAATCAGACTGGCAAAGGAATTGTGTTAAATCACTATTCAAACAGAAAAGGTTAATAAGTGCTCTAATTACCGTCAAAATAGAGGCAGAAATTTTTTCCCAGTTTTACTGGGCACACCAGGATCTCTTCAGCACTCATCTTCACCCTGCCCAAAGCACACGGAGAGGAATCAGAGTTAAGCTTGATGCTTCTTGCTCTGTAAAGTGATAAAAGCTAAGTCCACACAGGCTGATCTTACCCTAGAAAAGAATGAGCTTCCAAAATACCCAAAAGTTAGAACCCTTTCTGACTGCCCCTGGAAAGGCCAACACTTGCATCCCTAAATAGAATCAATGTGTTAAAATCAGGTGAGAAATGGGAATATCCAGCTCTTGCACTGGCATTTTATTGTGCAATCAAAAATAGTTGGCTCACTTCCAAAGCTTTTTCTCCAATTGAAAAAGACTTCTTCTATCAAACAAAAGAGCAATATCAACGTAAGTAAACACCCCCACCCAAAAGGGTGGGGAATGGTGGCGATTTCCTTGCCCCTCTAGCAAAGCAGTCCAAGGAATGTATTTGCAATTGATTTTTTCCCTTTCTATATGATCTCTAGTGCAGAAGAGGCTCCCAGCAGCATCTCTGCTTGCAAACAGGCACTCCCCAAGCCTTAGAAATGATACACAGCACCCAGCCCTGCACACCTCACCACAGCACCTCAACCACAAAGCCAAGGACGACTCTCGTTCTAACTGAGGGACATGCACAGGCAGGACCTTCGACAGAGGACTAAAAGAAAAAGTGGCCCTTATTGTTATGGGTAAAACAAATAGGGTTCCTTCTTCCCTTCATCATAGAATCATAGAGTCAAAAAGGTTGGAAAAGACCTCCAGGATCATCAAGCCCACCCCTGAGTAGTAAAAGATGATCACTAGACCTTTAACCAAGCACATCTGAAAAGGACGGCAGACGCTGACAGGAGTTTTTAGCTGACTGTGGGACGTGCATTGACTAACCTTGAGGAGCCGCAGGGATGCGGGGCGGCAGCAGAGGAGGCTCACGGTGATCCCTTGTGGCTCCTCGGAGCCGCAGCGGAGCGATGGGAGCCGGGAGGAGCTCCGGATGGGTGGGTGGGAGCAGGGATGGCTCACGGTGATCCCTTGTGGCCCCTCGGAGCCGCAGCGGAGCGATGGGAGCCGGGAGCAGCTCCGGATGGGAGCAGGGAGAAGCTCCGGATGGGAGCCGGGAGAAGCTCCGGATGGGAGCAGGGAGAAGCTCCGGATGGGAGCCGGGAGAAGCTCCGGATGGGAGCAGGGAGAAGCTCCGGATGGGTGGGTGGGAGCAGGGATGGCTCACGGTGATCCCCTCCGGCCCCTCGGAGCCGCAGCAGAGCGATGGGAGCCGGGAGAAGCTCCGGATGGGAGCCGGGAGAAGCTCCGGATGGGTGGATGGGAGCAGGGATGGCTCACGGTGATCCCCTCCGGCCCCTCGGAGCCGCAGCAGAGCGATGGGAGCCGGGAGAAGCTCCGGATGGGTGGGTGGGAGCAGGGATGGCTCACGGTGATCCCCTCCGGCCCCTCGGAGCCGCAGCAGAGCGATGGGAGCCGGGCAGGCACAGGGGCGGAGGGACGGGAACTCCCGGGGTCAGGATCAGGGCTGTGCCAAAGCCACCCCGGGTCACTGCACCGCCGCCGGGGATGCCCCAAGCGGAGGCAAGCTGCCGGGAGGGGCTTTATAGCAGCTCGGGGCGGCCGAAAAACGAGGCGCTTTCCCAAGATCTCTGCCTACGTCGGCATTTTTGGCTCGGCATTTCCCCTCCTGGCCGGCCGATGCACACAGCGCCTATGCAAATGCTGCCCGGCGCGGTGGCTCTGTGCCCTCGGTGTCCCGCTGAGCTCGGGGTTCGTCCTGCTGCTCCTCCAGCCTCTCCATGAAGCCTGCACGGCACTTTGGGAGCAGCACTGCCCCTGCCCGTCCGGCTTCTCCTGGCTCTGGGATGGAAATCCTGCTCCTGTGTGTGCCCGGTGGCAGCGGTGCCAAGGAATGCTGGAAGCCTCCTCTCCCGGCAGAAGGAGATTCATGGCAGGAGTTCAGCTCCTGTTTGGAGATAAGACCTGGTTCCTCCATCCCACGCTGCCTCTGTGGGCGATTAAAGCAACAAACGCTCAGCTGCGGGGATGGGACGGGTCCTAGAAACCAGGAAAGCGAGCTTGGAAATGAATTATTTACCACTTTGTTTACTGCAATCTCCGTGCCTTGATCTGCTGTTTCTAATCCTGATCAGAATTTAGGGCGTTCAGCTCTGCAGCTCCGTGGGTAAATTGAAGAGCCCCAAGTTGTGGGGATGAAAAAAAGCACCCCAAACCCCCAAATCAAAGCCAGGTCCCCAAGACGTTCTCTCAGCTGTTCGTGTGCCTGTCACTGCTCTTGGAGGTAAAAATGAAAACCCCAAAGTCCATAGGCAATGCTTTAATATCAGTATGATAAAATTAGGGTGATATTTTTGAGGTTAAAAGCACATCACTCAACTTTGAAATGATAAAGATAAAAACACTGTCTGCTTTACTAATAACCCTGGAGTCTGGCTGGTTTACCCTTGGGAGCAGTGTATTTCAAACAAGCAAAAACTACGTGTGTGCTACAGAAATTTAGCTGCTTTCTTTAAAGTTTTGTAATGAACTAATACAACTGATTCAAAAGAAGCCTAAAAAGCAGAAGAATTCAGCAACAGATGAATTATCCTGTTTGAAACAGACAAGCAAAGAAAAACACATTTTTTATAACTGCTGTTTCAGATGAGAATATATATCCCTATTTACAGACTGAATTCCAGCAGGACATAAAAAATGTATTTGCATCTTTCTAAATTTAACTGACTTCTGTTTCTGGCCACCCATTTCTGTCCATTTTCCCAATATCCATTTTGTAACAAATAGTTCCTCCTGCAGGCAGGATCAAAATGCCTCTTGGTCTTTTTCAGCTAAAATAATCAGCTTCAGCCCTGTAAGTTTCTACCTCTGAATAATTTTCTTCAGCTTCAAAATAATATTAATATCTGTTTTCATCACTGCAGTTGATTTTTAATATCTTTTAATTTTAGGCACCAGAGCTTTATTCAGGAGAGCTCCCCATTTGGGTGATTCTTATTCACAGATTCTTTGCATTTCACTTTAAAAAAAAAGTTATTAAAAAATTTTATGCTGTTTTTGTTATTTAAGTATTTTTGGCCTATTGATATTCCATGCAAAGCTATCAGGAAGGACTTGGTATTTCAGCCTTTGAGCTGAATTCAATTAAGTCATTCAACACATTGAATAAAAGAGATTTCCTTCTCTTCAGTGTACATGTTTGCATTCTTCAGAACCAGACCCTAAGTCACACAACAGCTTCTGTGGTAAAGGTTAAACTTTCGCTTCTCCTGGAATTTAATATCGCCAATATTAAAGGAACTGCAACTGCTTTTAGAGTAATGGCTTAGATAATTTTTCTACAATTTTAAAGGAACTGCAACTCCAGTAAGAGTGAAGTCTCACCGCTTAGATAATTTTCTTTTAATGTAATGTTAGTACATGATAATGAGTTTTATCCATAGATTATCATATCCATAAGATAATGGAAATGAAAATTTAGATGTTTAATTTGTTTGCCTTCAGGCCTGTTCCTAAAACCTACTAATGGTGAACCAGTTAAGTAAACACCTTAAGAACATTTTCCTAACATACTCTCTCCTATCTGCTTCTTAATGTTTAGATAGTATTGCTAATAGCATAAATATCTATAAAATATTTGAGCATTAAATGAAGTGGGCCTTGGCAGCTTGTTAAAATTTGTTTCTACTTTGGGGAAGTATTTAGTTCTCGTTCTTTCGGCAGTTTGATTTCTTGTGCTGGGATTTTCATTTCAAAGCCGCTTTGGATAATGTATGTGAGATTAAGATCTCTTCTCCTCTTAAAAACCGAAAATAAAGATAAAAGAGGAAAAAAAAAGAAAAAGAACAGGCCAGAGGCAAAATTTACATCCCATAAGGTAAATCACATATCATAAATACTGTAAATCATATCCCATAGCATATAAATAGTATGTGATTTACGTATATAATTTACGTTTATGCAACTTCAGATCTTGCAATGATTTATTTCACCGTAGGGAACAACACCAGTATTTCAGAGAGCAATAACCTGATGTGGTGTTTCATCTTTTTGGATGCTGAACGTTCTCTCCTGACGTGTCGTGTCCTGTTCCGTCCTCCTGCACAGGAGCTGAGGGTGACTCAGTCACCTCCAGCTGAAACCAAACACCACTTTTACCTACAGAAGTGAAACACGACCCCAGGAAAATGCAATTTGATTGTGCGTTCCTTATGGAGAGAGAGGAAAAATGGTCTTGGGCAGTGGTGTGGTTTAGTGCTGTTACTTATTTTAGCGCTGTTACCAATTTTAGGGTTGTCACTCATTTCTACTGCCTCATCTCTGGTAATGTGCTAATTTACGGCTCAAGTTTCGAGGCAGATCCATCGCACATGGAACGCGTGCGAGGGATTTCACTTAAAAGGTGAAATCGGACGGGAATGGTTTGAGGAAGTGTTTGAAACTTTAATAAAACAGCCCGGGCCGGGGCCGCTCCCTGGGCCCTGCCGGGGCACCGCGGGCCCTGCCTGGTGCTGCCACCGAGCCGGGCCGGGCAGCGGGGGAGTGCCTGTCCCCTGTCCCCTGTCCCTTATCCCTTGTCCCTTGTCCCCTGTCCCTTATCCCTTGTCCCCTGTCCCCTGTCCCTTATCCCTTGTCCTGTCCCTTGTCCTGTCCCTTATCCCCTGTCCCCTGTCCCTTGTCCCTTATCCTTTGTCCCCTGTCCCTTATCCCCTGTCCCTTATCCCTTGTCCCCTGTCCCTTGTCCCTTGTCCTGTCCCTTATCCCCTGTCCCCTGTCCCTTATCCTTTGTCCCCTGTCCCTTGTCCTGTCCCTTATCCCGTGTCCCCTGTCCCTTATCCCCTGTCCCCTGTCCCTTGTACCCTGTCCCTTGTCCTGTCCGTTATCCCCTGTCCCTTGTCCCTTGTCCCCTGTCCCTTGTCCCTTGTCCCCTGTCCCTTATCCCCTGTCCCTTATCCCCTGTCCCTTATCCCCTGTCCCCTGCCCCCTGTCCCCTGTCCCTCGTCCCCTGTCCCTTATCCTTTATCCCCTGTCCCTTGTCCCTTGTCCTGTCCCTCATCCCCTGTCCCCTGTCCCTCGTCCCCTGTCCCTTATCCCCTGTCCCCTGTCCCTCGTCCCCTGTCCCTTTTTCACTCGGGCACTGCCCCCCGTTCCCTGCCGGCCATTCCCGGCCCCGGGCCCTCCCTCCCGAGGGTCAGCCGCGGGCCGGGGGTCCCTGCTGGGCTGCTCGGTGCCCTGAGGGCCAGGAGGGCTCACAAATCCCCAAATCCGCTCGGATCTCGCCTTTAGGCCGCCCCGCCATTGCCCCGCCGTGTCCTGCCCCTCTGAGGCGCTGCCTCCGCCACGAGGAGAGCTCCCTCGCAGAGCCACAAATTACAGGTTTTACACGTTTTTATTTAAACATCCTCCCCGGCGGCACCGCTGAGCAAAGCCCCGGTGCTTTCCGTGAGGCGAGCAGCGCGGATGGAGAGCGGATGGAAAGGGAAATAAAGGCAAAAAGATGGAGGTGAGCGGTGCCGTGTGAGGGAGGAGCCCCTGGCCGTGTGCCCCTCTGGGAAGGCAGAGACATCCGTGGCTTTTTGAGGAGGTTTGGGGGAACATAAATTATTTTTTTGTGTGGGGAAACTACAGTTTGCCTGAGGGCTTGAAGCTCCAAAGAAATTGCATAAGCACTGGGCATATTTATATAGAACTTCCTGAGAATGAGATTGTGAAGTACACCAGCTTTCACTGATGTATATACACTGTGTATCAGTATATATATATAAAAATGTGTGGATATATATAAAAATAAATATGTGTGTATATATACACCGAGATCTCAATCTGGTACTTCCCACCCACTCCTCAAGATGCTCATAGTGCTCTAAACCCAACACTGCTCACATTTCCCCCAAAAACACTCCCAAGATCTTTTAAAACCTCTTTCTTCTCCCACCTAAACTCTGTGCTAAGCTTGTTTTAAATCCTAGAACCTGTATTTTTTCTAATGTGCTCTGTTGTTAGAATGAAGCTTTAGAAACTCCTCAGTTGTCTGACAAAACAGATTTGGCTCCTCCTAAGGACTCGCAGTCCAACACTGAACCACTGGAAAAGGTTTTAAATGGTGATGTATTAAATATACTGGAAGTAAGTACAGAATGACATAATTTAATGTTGAGATCCATTCAAATGTTTAAATAAAATTATTTTTTCCTCTCTTAACAGATACGAGCAAAGAAATTAATAACTTGTTATCAGAATATGTTGACATTATAAGGCAAGTTAACTGTGTCCTATTTGCCCAGCAATTTTTAAATTCTCTAGGTAAGATGGATGGGTGGCTGCAGTTTAGGGAAATTATCATTGAAAACTGTCAAACACAGATCTTGGAAGAAAAATGCTGTTTTCTGTTCCAACAGAGAGTTTGGTCAGAAACTGTGTATTGATAGACAACACATTTTTAAGAATAACATAAAAATAGTGGGAAAGTTAATGGCTCTAGCATTGATTTTAACTACAGATTTCTTCACTTCAGTGCAAGAGCAGAGTTGGATTCTTCTTGTGTCCAGGAACTTGATAAAATCTTAGAAGAAGCCAGAGCCATAGAAAACCAGTTAAAGCAGAGAAAGGAGAGCCTGAAGCAGAGATTCACTGTCGTTGCCAATCTTCTGCAAAGCTGAATGGAGTTTGTTGCAGAAATGCAGAGCCAAAGTTGTGTTTGTGTATGAAAACAAACTGTTAGGAGTGTTGTGATGTCTGTTTCTTCTATAAATATTCCTGGCAGTTCAGGAACCTTTCAGCAAGTTAAGTGGCTACTTAGTGTTTAAATACATAGTGTAGTGGTGGCTAGTAAAAACAATTCTGAGTATCTGTTTTAAATCCTGTGACTCAAGGGATTAAGACATTAAACCATCTCGTTTTTAAGGGTTAACCCATTAAACATAGTAAATACTATTCTGTGAAACATAGATTTTTATTATGTGAGTAGAAAAGGACCTCAGATTATTTCATGTTGACCATTTTCTGGTTATGTTTTGTTTGCTTTTTTGCTTTCTGCTTTAAAAATGTTTTTGTGCTAAAATCTTCATAGAATGTTCTTGCAATGTTATTTTCATTTTGTCTCAGAATGTAAACAGCTTGAACAGATCAGTTTAGAAATAGGAGATTTCTATTAGGAATGCAACTTTGGGAGAGTATAAAGTCTTAATTTAAAATACATTGTAATACTTGCAAGGCCATGTTGATATGAAACAAAACTTTGCTGTTGATGTTAATAAATAAATAGAAATGCTAACATGATCTGGAATTACAGGGTTCTGTTACTTTATTTGGCTACGTGAGTGTCGTTTGCTGATGCTCAGTTTATTTGAGAACCCTCAGTGCTTTTTCTTTCTTGTCATTCGACTCCGTTTAAAAAAAAAGATGAAACATGAACTGTACAAAGAATCATTTGTACAAATTGTGGGGCTTATGTAATAAAGAAAAGTGCTCGAGTAAGATATATTTACATCTTTACCCCGGTAGTGTGCAGTGATTTCCTCTTTAAATCCTCTCAGCTTTAATCCATCCCCCTTTCCCCTTTCATCATCACAGAGATAAATGTGCTGCGTGTCACAGTGACACGATTTAAAACAAATAACGGGAGGAACTGGACATGTAGGGTGAGATTTAGGTACCTAAAGATGCAGATATGTCCTTAGCAGATTTTCAAAGTGCCTAAGCATGGTGTAAGCGCCTTACACGCTTAGGAATTTTGAAAAATCCCATAAGGTGCCTATCTGCATCTTTAGCATCTAGAGGCTTTCCAAAGTCTCACCACTGCTCTCAAGTTTAGCAACATCCTGTTTTGTCCCTGATGTCCTCGCCTTGCAATCACTGCTGTTTAAACAGAGAAATGTGGGAGAAAAAGAGAAGATTTCGGAAGTGACATTGGCTAAAATATTGTGCTGAGTGTTTCTGAAATCCACACTCGTCTGAGGTGATGAGCCAGCCCTGGGTTTCAAAATGATGTCTGTCAAGAGTCTGAACTCAGCCATTTCCACACAGATATTTATGCAAGGCTTTAAAGAAAAATTACGCAAATGTAATTACTGCAGAATATCTGCGGTTAGCGGCATTTTAGCTGTTTGTGCTTGGGAAAATCATGCAGCCCTTTTAGATCATCTGGATTTGGATTATCTAGGTTTGGTTTATGTGGACAGTACATCCAACTATTGCTAAGCATCAGAACTTGGATTTTGGGATACAATAATTTTATATGTTTTCTCCCTTAGGGGGTCAAGTGTTCCTGTTGCAGCAATTTCCTCTATTTAAAAGTTTCATAAACTCAATAAAAACTAGTAAAACACCACTTTTTAGAACAATGAAGAACTGCTTAGTGCAGTTAAATCCAAGATATATTTTCTGAATAATGATTCTTGTTTTTCTACAGTGATTACTGTTGTCATTCCATTTAATAACGTTTAATAGAGTGGGATTTCTGGGATAATAAGAGGAATTTAGGATTTGAGGAGATATTGAAAGTAAAGTCAGTGAGTATGGCCATAGTAATCTAAGTGATCTTATGAACAGTGTGGTTATAATTATTAGATTTTTTTTAATTACTGAGAGCAACAAAGCTTCTGGGTTTGCTGCATGAATATAGGTGACGATATATATAAAAAATAAACTAAGTAAAATAAATTAAATGTGTGTTTTTAAAGAGTTTTGGCTTGAAATGGTAAGTTCAGGAAGCTTAAAAGATCCGTTGAAAATAAATCAATGTCTCCTCTTGTGAAGTTAAATAATATTTCAGCAATGGAAACACATGAATCATTCATTTATCTCTCCCTGTTTAAAAGGAGCTTTCTATAATTATTGTGCCAGACAAAAATGCAGAGCAGCCTGTTCTCCAGTGTTCCACCCAGTGTCTTAAAAAATGGACACGCTCTTTGCGCACTGCCTTCCTTCGAAACCATTAAAAAATAAAATTTTACCATTTTCCCATTTGCTTACCACTCAGAACGATGCTGCTGATTGCCTCTCTTATGGATTTTGGTGTTTATTGGGAGAAACAAAGCAAATTCTCTCTTTGATGTGACACTAAAGGCTCATTCGTGCTCTCCTTGAGGACTGAGCTCTCAGGAAGCACAGCTGGCACCCATCCTGTCCCTATCCGCTTTCCAGTTCTACTGCACCAGGTTTGGACAGAAAATTAATTGGCTTTAAAGCTGCCAAATCTGATCAGCAAAGCTCAGCTGCTAACTACGTTTTCTTTTAAGCTTCTCCCCTCCTTGTTTAAGCTTCAGCCTATAAGGTCTAAGATGACAGATCAGTAACAGAATATAAATGGATTTTTTAAAAAATCTGGAAGCATCTTATATGAAGTTCCGACCCTCTTGGAGTCAAGGGGATCTTGGCAAAAGCCTTTTGCATTTCTGAGCTTGCTGTGAATTTCTCCACAGGCTGGAAAGTGTAAGTGCAAAAACTCAGTTCCTCTCGTTGCTCTTCTATTACCTAAAAGCTAAAAATGGGAAATAACAGATAATGCAGAGAGAGATTAGGTAAGCACTGATGGGAATCTTTCCCTGAGAAAAGGCTAATTTTGGCTGTTTACTTAAAATGAAACTGCCTTTTAGCATAGATGGAAGAATGTGGGTCAGAATAGAAAAAGACCAAATCTAGTAGGTAAAAAAGGTATTTAATGGCATTCTGTCCAGAACTAATCAGAATTCTTTTTTTTTTTCCCTTTGGATTGTCTTTGAAATCCTGATGATGAAGGTGGCACTGGAAAAGAACAGAGTGGGTGTTTTGCATCATAAGGGGAAAAGTCAGGAAAAAAAAAGTCAAAGACTCACAGCTCAGTCAGCCTAAATCCCATTGTGGAGAGGGTCTGAAAGAAATTTCTTAACTATGACTTGGATAACAATCAATTAAAAAAACAAAACAAAACACCTTTATCAGAATAGCTGGCTTAATATGGAAAAATTACCTGTGGGTACTGCTTGGTATGAGGTTACACCATCCTGTATGATATTATCTAAAATAAGGGCAATTAGTAAGGAGGGGCTAATAAATGAGTTTAAAGGTGATAAACACTCTTTTTTTTCTGTCAGATCAGCCTACATGGTATTCTATAGTGATCTGCTTCCAGCTTTGCTTATTTCTCATTATCCCAAATGATTTAAAAGAAGGATTTTAGAGGATGCTAAAATTCTTCTTTTAAAAATCCTTCTTCTGGTTTTCCAAAGATCAGCAAACTAGAAGCCACAAATGCTCTCAATAACATGCCCTGGAAATTCATTGTAATCTCAAGAAAATGAAGGGTCGAGCAGAAATTGAGACTTCTAGAAACCATAAATAATAAAGAACCGAGAAAAAGCGTTCTGTGAGAAAAGGGTGAAGCAGTTGGGTTTGTTGAGAAAAAATACAACTCAAGGGAGGGCATGATAAGACATGAGTTAAAGGAATGCAGGAATGGCACAAGGAAATCAGATTAATTTGCAGCAGATTTGGGATGAGCATTAATCTGTCTGTGGCATGGGGTCCCTGGAGTGCTGCGCCTCTCCAGGCGCAGGGCAGCTTTTCAGAGATGCTTAATACCGTGAAATAAATGTTCCATCACATTTTCAAAGCGCTGGCAGCTTCCTGCAGGCATCCCCAGGGAAAGGCTCCGTCCTGGGTCCGGCTCGGTGGGGAACAGCAGAGCACAGCCCATGCTGCTGGACTGGGAGGGGAATGTGGCACGGTGACCGATATTCCTGAAACCCTGCGATTCATTACTGTGCAAAATGGCTCCTTGTTTTGAAAAAAAAAACCTGTTTTGTATCCCAAGTATTTCTGGGAGGTGAACAAGAAGAAGAGGCGAGGGAAATTCCTACAGGAATTGCCTGGAAGCCTGGCTGCTTTCACCCCTAGATCCCCATCCCGATTTGCCCTGTCTTCCCGGCTGCTGGAGCATTTTTCCCCGGTGCGGTAATGCCCTGGCAGCCGCAGCTCACCTGGCCCCGCTGCCGGGCAGGTTCGGGGCCGGAGAGGGCGCAGGGCTGGCGCAGGAGCGCTCGGCTCTTATTGTGAAAGGATGATGAGAGCAGCGCTCACCTCCCGAGCCATCCCTGCCTCCCGCTCGCCGCGCTGGCCCCGCTACCTCTGCCCGGCAGTGCCAGCCGATGCCTTCTGCCCGCCGGAATATGATAGCCAAAATCCTTTTCTCCGCCGCCAGCCTCCTGCTCGCTCACTTGAGGCAATTCCTCCTGGCTTTGATGCAATTCATTCCAGGTAAAACGCGTCAAAAACAATCTCTTTCCTCCCATCCCCTCGGAAAGGGACTGCTGCTGCTGCTGCTGCTGGCTCGCGTCGGGAGAGCGATTCCGTTCCTATTGTCAGAAATTCGGGACCGAGCGATTCCAAGATGTTAGATGGCGGAAAATCTGTTATTTATTGACTCGATAAACGGGAGAGGCGAGGATTACAGCAGATCGAGATGGTTTAGAGCT
Source organism: Acanthornis magna (assembly GCA_036785705.1). Classification (NCBI taxonomy): domain Eukaryota; kingdom Metazoa; phylum Chordata; class Aves; order Passeriformes; family Acanthizidae; genus Acanthornis; species Acanthornis magna. Next base: position 1,813,896 of record JAWUZG010000038.1, read on the forward strand.
GGACACAGCAGGTTCTCTGGGCGAGGCAGCCAGCTGGAAGCTCGGACACGGCTCTTTGGAGCTGCGGCGTTGCTGAGGCTTTAATCTGACCGTGCACATGGGGAACCCCAAAGGATTTTGTACCACAACCCGACTGTGCGATTCGCGTCAATTGCGCAGCTTGAAGTGCTTTTTGTTTGGGTTTTTTGTTCCTTTGTTTGTTCCTTTTTGTTTATTTGTTTGCCTGAGATTTTCACAAACTAGGAACCAATACAAATCATCACTTAATTCAAGAGAATTTCTGCTTTTGGATGGTAATGGTGTTTTGCTGCCCTTTATACTCAAAGCATTGCTTCTGGGGTATCCAAAGAGCTGAAACATTCCCAAATCTGCCTTGTTGTGCCACCAGAAGACTCCAAAGTGTAGAATCTATTTCTGCTTTGGAAAACTAAAAGCTATTTCATGTGCAGGAATTCACTGTCGCCTTTCTCCTTTCCTCCCCTTGAGCCTTCCTCTGCTCCTTTTCTCATTTTTTTTTCTCCCCTCCTGTGTTTTCTGTCATTTCTTTTATGTTTTTCTTTGCCTCTTTGTCTGCTAAGCGAGGAAGTGGGTGGCTGAGCCCCTGGCCATGGGCAACCAAGCAGCTGCATGGAGCAAGGAGCCCAGCACGGGCACGTCCCGGCACTCCCAAGGCAAGTGCTGCACCTTCCCTTCGGAAATCCCTGTGCGACACGAGGGGCAGCTCAGGGCCCAGCCCTGGGCACGGCTGGAGTCTGGAGGGCACAAATCCACAGCTCCAGTCGGGCTGGGGCTTGGGGAAAACTGGTTTGCTTCTCTGTTCCAATCTGTGTTTCACGGGGAACAAAACGCAACCTGTGCCAGGGGATTTGTCCCAGTTTGAATGGTTCCGAGGGAAAACAGAATTCTTATTTCACTCTTCCTGCTTGAAGAATACCTTGACCATTCTATTTGCTAAATTCTGCCCTTAATTCTGGTACCTTCACCATTCCATTGCTAAATTCTGCCCTTAATTCTGGTACCTTCCCCATTCTATTGCTAAATTCTGCCCTTAATTCTGGTACCTTGACCATTCTATTTGCTAAATTCTGCCCTTAATTCTGGTACCTTCCCCATTCTATTTGCTAAATTCTGCCCTTAATTCTGGTACCTTGACCATTCTATTTACTAAATTCTGCCCTTAATTCTGGTACCTTTACCATTCTGTTTGCTAAATTCTGCTCTTAATTCTGGTGGTCCTGAGTCAAACATTTAGACTGTGTGTGTGTGGAGAGGCAGTTCCTGAGCCTCAGGTTTGAACCTGTAGGTTAAAATCAAAATGGATTTGCTCTCTCACTCCCATGGCTCCTCCATCCACCATTAAAGACTTCATGTCCCACCCACTGCTGCTGAAGTAGAATTTAATGTCTGATCCACGGTGACTCCACCCACAGCAGTTTTCTCTTCAAGAGCCTGGTCCTTTGTCCCACCATTTCTGGATGGAAATCTCCATAAATAAAGAATTCTGGGCTGTCCATTGGCACAGGGCAGTGAAATCATGGCGCACTGTACAGGGAAACAGGAGCTGAACAGAGTGCCAGGCCAGGAGAACTCTGGAGTCATTGCTTGCTATGTTTAGAAAAGGTTGGAGGAAAGTTACAGCTCCGGGTTTGGCACTGCCTCCGCTCGGATATGCCAAAGAGCTTAAGCTTGTTTTTGAAAGTCGGAGCTAGGATGGAAACTGCTGTGGAGAAGTGAGGATTCCGAGAGGGCAGTTTGTGATCTTGGGCTGCTTTTCAGATGTCCAAGCACACCCAGAGAGCCCCACTGGGGCTGTAGAGCTTTAATTGTGGATCGAGTGCTTCCATCACGGAGCGCAGCCAGAACAGAAGCAGCAATCATGTTATTTACATGTTGCTTAACATTCAAAACCAGTCTGTCTTCTGAGAGATCGGTCCCTTCTTGGGTAGCTGGATGTTACAAAGAGTTAAAACATGACTGAACCTTTCCCTGAAGATGAAACACTTTTTTTGCAATTGCTCATTAACTGTGTTCAGGCAGGAGCTGTTTGTGTTCCATGTGTTCAAAGTGCAGTTAAATGTAACAGTTTTTAGAATTATTATTCAATTTATTTTTGTTTAATAGGGAAGACATGTAGGATTTTTTTTTTTCCCTTCTTGCACCCCTCCCCCCTCCTCCTGGTTATTCTGAATTGACTTGTTTTGGTTTTGGAAACTTCTGGTTTGGCTCATCTGGGCGTTGGGATTCGATCCCATTTTGCACAAACTTCTGCCAGGAGCTTCAGCTCATTTGAGCTGATCTCATGACTCCCAGAAGAAAAACTAATTATCCATTCTCTTGCTGTGCTTCTTTCTCCCCCTCTGGTCTGGGGTTGGGGCATCCCCTTCAATATCCTTGTTTATAGTCCATTCTGTTGAAACTCCACTTTGGAGGGGATGCCTTTGAATGAATTCTAAGTAGATGAATTCTAACTAGATCACATTTCAAGAAGGATTAGTGAGATGATCACGTGAATGGTTATCACAGGACAAGGAACACAAAAAGAATTGGGCTTACTTAGCTTAGGAAGTGATATGATTCTTCCCCCTAAATGCAACGTGAAGAAGGGAAAACTACCAAAGCCACGTAACAGAGCTGACAGAAAAACAAGAATAATGTCCTTTGGTAATTTCAAAGCATTTTTCTGATCATTGGGACAAGCAGAAGTTATCCAAAGAGGGAATAGGTGCCAGGAGACATAGGAACTTTTAAATCACTGTTCTTATATATGAGTTTCTGGGACAGCAGTGGGAGGGGATGGCTCAGGAGGTCTTTTCCAGTCCTGGTCAGGTGCTTTTGTGGAATGTATCTTCCAAAAAATTCCATTTACAGTGCTCTCCAGGAAGTTTTGATGCCGTGCCATCCTGAGTCATGCCAGCTTTGTATCTGCTTGGACGCAAAATGTCTCCTTAGGAATGTGTTCCTCTCATTATCTAAGGCGTATTTTGCACCTTTGCAAACGAAATCTGCATTTCTGTGAACACTTAGAGATCTAAAGGTGAATTTGGGGATTGGCAAATCGGAGAACTTCATTGGAGACTCGCATTTTACCTTCCTGCATGCCTAAAGCCCAACGTGTGGGTGGTTTTGTGTAGAGAAACAAGCGTAGGAAAGTTCCGCCTGCCAGCTCAGCTCCTTGGCAGGCTGGAAAAGCAAATTTCCTCTGGTGATGTTGAGCACAGAGGAAGTAAATTGGGCAGCAGCTACACTTGGTCACCTGGACTGAAGGATGTAGGCCAGAAGCAGCAGTGGTGAAAGAACAAAATCTCAGAGTGAATTCAGCACCAGCTTGGGTCCCTTTTAGTGAGCGGTGTCTGTGCCAGCCCTGGCTGATGGAATTCCCCTGCCACGTGCCCTTCTGGATCCATATTTCACTCCCACCTCGTTCTTCCCCCGTTCCAGGCTGGTTCCGTGCTCCGAGCGCCCGCGAGAGCAGCAGGGCAGCTCCAGGAGGGCAGGATGGGCAGGTGCCAGGCGGGCAGGGAAGGCACCCCTGGTAAATCCCCGAAGGCAGTAAATGGATTGCTAAAACAATCCTTGTGTTGATGAGGCTTTGCAAAGCAGGCCATGGAGCCAATCGCTGGCAGCGCTGCTCGCTCGCGGCATTCCAATCACTTCATGCTCCCCTGGGGCTTTTGTCCCAGAGCTGGGACTAATAAAGTGTTCTTGCATCAAACCAGAGGCTCCATCGGAAATTCTCCTTCTCTGCTCTTGCTTAGTTCCTTACCAAGGAAACCTGCTACATCTCCTTTGTCTTGTAAATGTATTTCAGCTCCATTTCATTTGTGTTCTTCTTGACTTCCATTCTTTGGGGATTGCAGATTTTTTTTTTGTTTGTTTGTTTGTTTGTTTGTTTTCTTCTCTCAGCAATTTATGAAATTAAATCCAGATATAACTTTCTTCAATTAAAAGAAAATTTATCGCCTTTTCCATCATCCTATATCCTGTTACCTCCTTTGGGCTGCAGAACTGGTGTCTTTTGTTAACTACAGCAGAGTAAGATCCACTGGATTTTCAGCTCCCGTGGATATGGTTGGTTTTGTAGCTTTGCCTTGAGTATCCACCACAACTTGGCTGCTTGCAGATGCTGAATGCTCTGCTCCCTGACATCCCATCTCAAGACATAGCATTTGTCACTTTATTCCGGTGAAAATCTCAATTCCCTGCTCTCTTTGCAGGTTTCAAGAATTACCTGCCCAGCCCACCCAAGGAGCAAATCCTGTGCCACAGACCCAGGGGGCTGCAGTGCATCTCCCCTCTGGTGCAGAGCGTGGAGGAGACCCCCGAGCCCATCCCAGCCAAGATCAAAGGACATATTCCCAAATGGATTAATGGAAATCTGCTGAGGAACGGCCCCGGCAAGTTCGAGTTTGGCAATGACAAGTAAGTCTCCTTCAAATGAATTTTTTAATTCAGCTTCTGGCCCAAGCTCTGCCTAAACTGAAAGGGAATCCCCCTCACCATTATTTGGAGCAGCTTTTAGTTTCTTTATAAGTAAGGGAAGGAGAAATATTGGTGTCACTCTTCTGAGAGCAGTTTCTCCCTGTGTGGAACCTGCCAGCAAAGAGGAGCTGAATGGTGAAGTCAGCCAGGCTGGAGGGGCTGAGTGACAGAGAGGTGACCTCTCACCGTGGGGGCAAGGGGCAGCTGGGCTGGGGGATAGAACATCCCCTCCTCTAGTCCTCTGTCCGCAACAAAAATCTGTCCCTGAGCACTCTGAAATCCAGAGCAGGGATTGGGAGAGTTGGCTGCACCAAGTGCTGTGAGTTGCTTTAACTGTTTCAAAAATAATCTATGAAAATATTTCCCAAAGGCACCTGCTGCCTGTGGCTCAGAATATGCCATTCTAGAGAAGTGACAACCAAGCTGATGGCAGCACCTGGCCAAGGCTGATCTCCTTAGCACATTCCCAGAGTCAGACTATCAGCTTTTCTGAAAGTCTCACAAATTTCTTGGTTTGGAGAGAATAACATCCTGCAAGAAGCTGAGAGCTAAAGGCCGCTGGGTTTGCAGTAATAATTTCTATTGTTGTACAGTGCAGCACAAACTATTCCCTGTGCAGGAGTGGGTGGTTTACCTGTGTAGATTATTTCCCAAAATTACAGCGTTTGAAGACTTCACATCCCACAGCTGCAAATACACATGTTTTGTTCTATTTGATTCAGGTGTTTTCCCAAACAAAGCCGTGCCTGTTTAATTGTTCAGGGGATCTGGGGATCAGCTTTTACAAACACCAATAAACCTAAAAGAGAGCACCACAGAGCATCCTACGATGCCCAACTCCTTTATCTCGTGTTTCTCTCTCCCGGAAGGTTTAACCACTGGTTCGATGGCATGGCCCTGCTGCACCAGTTCCAGCTGGCCCACGGCACGGTGACCTACAGGAGCAGGTTCCTGCAGAGCAGCTCCTTCCTGAGGAACAGCCAGCACAGCCGCATCGTGGCCTCGGAATTCGGCACCTTGGCCATGCCAGATCCGTGCAAGAGCGTCTTTGGGCGCTTCCTGTCCCGCTTTGAGCCGCCACGTAAGAGGGGTTCTGTAAGAAACGAGAAGTGCTCTGAGATTTTCTTGGAGGAACTTGCGGTTAGGTGGAGAGGGAGGTGCGAGGAAGTCTGACAGACTTTCTGTGAGCCTGTGTTTTTCTCAGAATATGACCCAAACATAAGAATTATGCAAATCGGTGTCGGCCTTAGCTGGGGGGGGGGGGCACAGTTTCACGTTTCAGTGCCACTTCAGCTCGCTCAATCCCGGATTTGTTGCAAATTTCCCACAGAAATCTGTCCCCAAGAGAACATCCTGTGCAGTGCTGATAATGAGCATTACACCCTGATGTTCTACCTGAGACCCAGCTTTGCCCTTAGAACACCTTGCCTTGCTAAGCTTGTAGGGTAAGTGGGCTAATCCCTCCCTTCCTGGGCTAAGGTGCAGGAGATTACGGAGTAGGGTGAGGGATGGAGTTGCACAGGAATGGAACTTCCAGTCCCTGTAGGATTCTGTGTACGTCAGGGAAGAAAGAGGCTTAAAAAGGACAAAGTGCTCCCCACTGAAACCAGAGCAGCCCTGAAGTTTGCCACTTGCTGCTCGCGGTGTCACCACCCTGTGTTCCTTGTCCCTCCTGCTGTGCCCTCTGCCCTTTCCCAAGGCGCTCCCACTCACTGTGAAACTCCCCAGATCTCCACCCCACCTCCCTCAAGACATTCCAGACCTATCCTCAGCTCCAGCAGTGAGTTGTGGATGGGTCTGGAACTCCCCAGGATGCCTTGCCCAGCTCTAGCAGTGATTTCCATCCCTGTCCTTGTCCTTTTAACCTGGCTTCACCTGCACAGACAGTTTCCCTTCGTAGATTAGTGAGATATTTCCAATCAATCACACGGGGATTACTGTCACTGCAAATAGGTTTATTTGTTTAAACACGTCTAATTTGCCGTAATGTGACATGAGCTGCACAGAGCTGTGCACAACTCCAGGATTTCTGTTCCAGAGCCCAGTGACAACGCCAGCGTGAACTATGTGCTGTATAAAGGAGATTATTACGTCAGCAACGAGAACATCTTCATGCACAAGGTGGACCCAGAAACGCTGGAAACGAAGGAAAAGGTGTGGGCAGGTGGGATAAGGGAGCTGGGGTGCAGATGGTGCAGAATCACACCTTGCTGCTTCTAGGGGTGGCAAAAAGGGATCAGATTCCAAAGGGATTTGTCTGCACTGGCAGCATCTCTTCATGCCTGAGTACCTGAGCATTTATTCAGCAACCGGGCAGCTCTCGGGGTGGAGATGCTGTCACTGCCCAGCTGGGCACAGCTGGCGTTTCTCTGCTCTCCCTGCTTGCCTGGGCTTGTCTGCACCTCTCAGCAGAACAGGAAACAACTTTTTCCTGTGTGCAAGAAAAGTTAACACTGCAGATCTCACATGTGCCTCCTTCCCTGGTGCCGTGCTTTCATATCTGTCTGCTTTATCTCCATTTCACTCCTCGAGCTTTACACACTCCAAAGCTGCCCTTCAGAGTTTTAATTGAAATATCTGTTGCAAAGGAGGGGTTCAGCTGCCACTTGATTTTCTCCCCTGCTGGAAAATGACCAAAAAACATCAGGAAGTCTTTCCCTCTGTGCTGTGCATCCTCTCCCCGGGGTGTGGGACAGAGGGATGTGACCTGTGAGAGGACAGCACAAGCCCCGTGTCCCCCTGCCCGCACCCTTACGGGGGATTTGGGCTGGACAAGCGCTGAAAGGACTGAGGGAGGATTCTGCCCTTCCTAAATCAGTATTTGCTGCCCGTGATTTGGGCTGGACAAGCACCGAAAGGACTGAGGGAGGGCTCTGCCCTTCCTAAATCAGTATTTGCTGCCCGTGATTTGGGCTGGACAAGCACCGTAAGGACTGAGGGAGGGTTCTGCCCTTCCTAAATCAGTATTTACTGCCCGTGATTTGGGCTGGACAAGCACTGAAAGGACTGAGGGAGGGTTCTGCCCTTCCTAAATCAGTATTTGCTGCCCGTGATTTGGGCTGGACAAGCGCTGAAAGGACTGAGGGAGGGCTCTGCCCTTCCTAAATCAGTATTTGCTGCCCGTGATTTGGGCTGGACAAATGCTGAAAGGACTGAGGGAGGGTTCTGCCCTTCCTAAATCAGTATTTGCTGCCCGTGATTTGGGCTGGACAAGCACTGAAAGGACTGAGGGAGGATTCTGCCCTTCCTAAATCAGTATTTGCTGCCCGTGATTTGGGCTGGACAAGCACTGAAAGGACTGAGGGAGGATTCTGCCCTTCCTAAATCAGTATTTGCTGCCCGTGATTTGGGCTGGACAAGCACTGAAAGGACTGAGGGAGGATTCTGCCCTTCCTAAATCAGTATTTGCTGCCCGTGATTTGGGCTGGACAAGCACCGAAAGGACTGAGGGAGGGTTCTGCCCTTCCTAAATCAGTATTTACTGCCCATGATTTGGGCTGGACAAATGCTGAAAGGACTGAGGGAGGGTTCTGCCCTTCCTAAAGCAGTATTTGCTGCCCATGATTTGGGCTGGACAAATGCTGAAAGGACTGAGGGAGGGTTCTGCCCTTCCTAAATCAGTATTTGCTGCCCGTGATTTGGGCTGGACAAGTGCTGAAAGGACTGAGGGAGGGTTCTGCCCTTCCTAAATCAGTATTTGCTGCCCGTGATTTGGGCTGGACAAGTGCTGAAAGGACTGAGGGAGGGTTCTGCCCTTCCTAAAGCAGTATTTACTGCCACAAAATGCCAGCTCAGAGCACCCTGAGGGAGCCGTTCCAAGCGTCCCTCCCTCGCTCCAGGGCCAGCAGTGAGTCAGGAATGAGCTGTGCACAGAGCACAGCTACCGAGGGATGCTGGCGAGTTTGGGGATTTGGGTGATTTGCCATCTGCTCTCTTTGTAAACCAGAGTGCAGTGATGAAAACACACGTGGGGATTTTTAGGTTCAGCTCTGTTGAACCACCTTGTCATTAAAAAAAACAAACAACCCTTTAAGCTGCTTTTTTTAGAGGCACACTGGATTTTTTTTTTTTTTTTCGGCTAAGTGAACGAGTGGAAGGGATGATTTCACATTTAAACTCTCCAGTTTCAGATGCCTAAATAAGACCTGTTTTTCTAAGCTTCTGGTGACAGAAAGCATGGTGATTTTTTGGGGCAGTGACTGTCTCTTCACACATCTGTCTGTGCTTATTATGGGCAACATTCCCACTGTGTCAGTGCTTGTGCCATTAGGAGTATTTATGTCTTCCAAGGAATGGCTCCTGCTATTAGTCCTGCTTTACTGACAGAGAAATATCCTCCATTTCCAAGGATTTCAGGAGGACTGCAGGCAGAATGAAGGCTGGAAATTAATAAATTGATTATTATTATTATTATTAATAATATTAACAATATTAACACTAATAATAACAATAGTAATAGTAATAGTAGTAGTAGTAGTAATAATAATAATAAATAAAAATAATAAATTTATTCATTATTAATAATGAATAAAACCTGCTCCTCCTCCTCAGACCTGCATAAAACTGACCTTTGGGAAGGCTGTGCACTGACTGAAAACCTTTGCCCTTTGCAGGTGGACTGGAGCAAGTTCATTGCGGTGAACGGGGCCACAGCTCATCCCCACTACGAGTCCGACGGGACCACCTACAACATGGGCAACTCCTATGGCAAACACGGTGAGAAGGGCGTGGCCAGGCCTGGGGTTTTGGGCAGGATGCTCAGGGTAGCTCTTGGTGCTGCTTCAAGGAGCAGATGCTGAAGAAACACCCAAAGAGACCCCGAAATTGCTGTTCCTGAGTCAGTGCCGATGTCGGTCTGTCCCATACAATTGGCTTCTCTCAGCTTTTAGGTTCAGGTGCTTCTGACTTTGGCCTGGGAATATCCAGCAGGTTCTCCTCTTCCTCTCCCAAGCTTTGCTGGAAAACAGGAGAATGATTTTTTTAGGTCCCATTCAGTGCTGAAGCCTCATCTCAAGAAATTTAACAACTAACCACATGTTTTTCCCTTACAATAATTGGCTTTTGACGAGCACTATAAGGGTTTTTGCAGGGGACAAGATGGAATTTATTCCAATATCCTGGCTATCTTACAGCAAAATTGAATTTACGGGATATTTTTCTTCTCAGAACTCTGAGCATCTTGACAGGATCTTGTTCCATCCCCATGGCTGCTCAGAGCTCTCAGTCCCTGTCAGCTGTGTGCAACCCTTCTCTTCCAGACACCTCTGAAAACAGCCACTGCCCTTTCTTGTGATCCCTCAGGCTCACTCCACATTTTCCCAGTTTTGGTCATTTTTCATTCTTGCTGTTTTCATTTCCTTTTGGCCTCAGCAATGTCCAGCTTTGCAGCACAGGCTTTTTTCAGCTGGATGCACCAAACTCCAGATTATTCTATAATTATAAACATGCTCCTCTTTCCTACTCATATGCTCAGATTCATTAAAAGAGCATCCCCAAGGCTCAGAGTTTTCATTTCCTATGAGTTTGGTTTTCTTCCTGCTCCTGTAATTGCAGGAGAGCCCAGCAGACAGAGCTGGCATTCTCCCAGACTGAGAAGATCCTTCTACTTCCTTTCAAGCTTCCTTTTTTTGTTTTTCCTTTGGTAGATAATCCTCTGTGGAATGTTTCACTGCCTCTCGGTTTTCTGCTCAGTTTAGGAGAGGTGGTCCCAAGTATTCTTGGGGAACAGGAAGGAGCAGAGCCTGAGTTTGGTTTTAGGCCTGAAAGGTTTGGTTTTAGGACTGAAAGGTTTGGTTTTAGCCTCACAGGTTTGATGCCTGAGGATTTTAGCTTCGATATTTTTCATGTGTCTGTAATCCTGTGATTGTTTAGTGTAGAACTGGCTCCACACAGGTGCTGAGCTGCTGTTCTCTCGTTTTAAGCAATTCCTCTCTAAGCCCAAATCTCAAGCACACCTCACTGTCTCAGGCCCCAAGATATGTAAATAGCAGTGAATTGGGGGAGCAAACTTGGAGTAATTGACTTCATTACCTGAAGCTGTAATTGGAGGATTAACCCCAATATGCAAATGACAAAACTTAAAAAGTATGAAAAACCTGTAACATTATAAAAAACTTGTAAAGTATGAAAAACCTGTGACATGTCATCCATTTTGGGTGTAGCCCTGGGTGGGCTGTGCTGCCCTAAATGCACCTGAAGGCCCTTCAATAAATAAAACTGCTTTTTATTCTCTTGACTTTGTCTAGCCTCTGTTTTAGGTAAGCCCATCCAGGCATCAGTTCTGAACACCTTTCCCCTTTCCAGGGTCCAGCTACAACATCATCAGGGTCCCCCCGCAGGACCCCAGCCTCGGGGACACTTTGGAGGGAGCCAAAGTGCTGTGCTCCATCCCTCCCATGGACAGGGCAAAGCCATCCTACTACCACAGCTTTGGTAAGATTCCATCCCAAACTCTGGGGGCAGGAAGATTGGCCACTTCTCTCTGCCCTTGAGGTGTTCTCTCGCCTCACATTTGGATGAAATCTCCTTCCTCCTCCCATCAGGAATGACTGAAAACTACATCATTTTCATCGAGCAGCCCCTCAAGCTGAACCTGCTGAAGATCATCACCTCCAAGCTCCGAGGGAAAGCCATTTTCGATGGGATAAACTGGGAGCCTCAGCACAACACCTTCTTCCACGTGGTGAACAAGCACACTGGGGAGGTAGGTGAGCCTTCGGCCCCTGCAGGAGCCGATCTGGAACTTCAGATCCCAAAAGTGCTTCACAGCAGCCGTAGGTTGGTTGTGAATCAATCCTGAAGTCACAGCAATAAAGGCTTTAACACAGGGGGGTAGATTTGTCAGAAATGGAATTTCTTCATGTGTTTTCCTCTCTATTTGTTCATTTCTTTGCCAGCTCTAAAAGAATAGGCAGAAAGAAGCAGTTTGGGGTTCGTGGGACTGAAATACAGATGCCAGGTACTAGAGGGTATGAAAAGGGCAGAAGCTGTGGAAGATGCACACCAAGGAGCTGCTGGATATTTTGGGTTTTCTCCTGTTTTTTGCTCCTTGCTGGCTTAAAGCAGCCCTTCAGCAGCAACACGAGGGCAGAAGGCAAACCCCAAGGAATGAACGGGTGTGAAATGGGGGGAGAGAGAGGATAAAGCTCTGTGAGGTGTGGCTGGGAGCTCTGGGAGGAGCTGCAGCTGTGCCGTGTCCCTGCAGGTGCTGCCGGGGCAGTGGTGCACCAAGCCCTTCGTCACCTTCCACCAAATCAACGCCTTCGAGGAGCAGGGCTGCGTGGTGCTGGACCTGTGCTGCCAGGACGATGGCACCAGCCTGGCCCTATACACCCTGCAGAACCTGAGGAGGAGCGGGGAAGGGCTGGACCAGGTGAGATCCCTCCTTTGGGAGATCCCTCCTTCAGTTCCCCCGGAGCTGCTGAGGCTCCATTTTCATGAATGGAAAACACCGTGGGGACAACAGGACCACAACTCCATAAAAACTGAAATGATGATCTCTTGATGCTTCCTTTCCTTTTAAATCTCTCCCCATGGAGCATTCCCTTGAAACTTTTCAAGGTGGTGTGTGACACAGAGCTCCAGAGCCTGGCACAACGTACTTCTGGTTCAAAAGCTCGGTTTTAATGACTTTCATTTTCCTTATCCCTGTGTAATGCAATTTTCCCCCAAGAAATGATGCAAAACAAGTTCTAGCATGACTTCTAAATGGAAAAAGGAGCCCTGTTCTTTAAGGCATTATTTCAGAAAAGGAGCAGTTTTTATGAAAATCACAGAAGCACAAATACCACGGAAACCCCAACATTGTTCCCCACAGTCACCTCACACCAGCACGTTCTAATGAATCATTTATTGTGTCCAGCTCTGTGAAAACCCCAATTTCAGGCCATGTCAAGGGCATTATTTTGCATAGGTCACCCATGGGAAAAGTGGGGGCGCTTTCAGTTTCTGGCCCTGCAGATGTGTTCATTGGAAACCCAACGAGCTGGGGGGGCTGCTGCCTGTCCAGACAGGGCTGAACTTCCTCTGTCTGAGTCCTGAGCTGTCCAGAACCAACTCAGCTCTGACCTGAAAGGAGCACAGCTGTGTCCCATCGGGTTCTGCTTTCCTTTGTCATTTATTTGTGATTTTTCAAGCATTTTTGGAGCATATTCAAGTACACCAGAATATGTTCATCTGCTAACATATTAACAGATACGTTAATCCCTTGAGATAAAGGAGTAAAAGAGCGTTAATCTCAGCTCTTTTCATTCTCCTCTGAGCACAAGCCAGCTGGAATCTGATGTGGCTGGAGGTGTCCTGGTGCCAACACCAGGCCCGTGTTTCCAACACCCACGCTCTTCAACTGCCAAGTGACATCACCACCAACCTCCAGACTCACACAGAGGAGTCATTTCAGAACAGAATCTCAGACTTCAGTGCATCAAAAGCCTGAGGCATGTCTGGGCATGGCTTGCGTCCTTTCCCCAAATCAGCTCAGTGCTTTTGCTTGCTCACTAACCCATGTTTTGTCTGGCAGAGTTCCTCAGCCAAGTTACATGAACCAGAAGAGTTTTGAAAATCAGGTTTCAGGATTAACACGTGTGATTGATGTGAGGTTTCACTTTTAGCTGTTGAGCTGCAGATTGAAGTAACTGAAAACCACCAAAATAGGGTCGTTGTCATCTATTTTGTTGAGGTTTGATATTTGGGAAGATGATGGGTTCTAAGCTTGGCTTGAACAGAGCTTTAGTGGCAATGGGGGAGTTATTCCTCTCAGGCAATGTGCTGAGCCTGCCCCACTGGCGGCTGCAGTTTGCTCCCCAAGTGAAGCCATCCTTCCCCTGGGCTTCCGAACGTGAATCTGAGCATGGCAGAGGGAATCCTGCAGGCACAGGGCTCTCCAGCTTCTTCAGAGAGTGATGGAGAGCAACGTAAGTCTGGTCTAACTCAATAAAATCTAGTGCAGTGTCCCACTGCTGGATTTGGAGACAATGAGCTGATTTGCACACCCAACTTAACATTAATTAGTGTGATAGTGATGCTCACCCTTTTAATTCTTGTCTTTTTGGTTTCTACTGCAAAGTACTAGAAGATGCAGAGAACTTCTTCTTTCCATTCTGTGCTTTACCTTACCAGAACTTGGTAAAACATGTAACAAAAAGAAGAAGAAGAAGAATTCAGGGGTGTCTAAAACTTCAGTATTGTCCCCCAAAAGTGCGTTTAGGCTGAAATGTCTCTCCTCTTTCCACCACCATCACTTTCTGTGTCTGTAACAGGTTTATGCCTCGGTCCCCAGAGCTTTCCCTCGCCGCTTTGTTCTCCCTCTGGACGTGGATTCAGACACACCTGTGGGGAAGAACCTGAACCCACTGCCTTACAGCCTGGCAAGGGCTGTGAAAGATGCGGACGGCAAGGTGTGTATGGAACCACAAATGCATTTATGTGCCATTCCCAGAGCTGTGAACACTTCTCGCTCGTGCAGGGCTTGGTGCTTGGGGCAGCTCTTCTGCCCTGCCCAAGCTAAGCCAGCCCTGCTCTAATGCACATTTCTCCAGGTCTGGTGCACACACGAAAATCTCCACCCTGAGGGCTTTGAGAAGGTTGGGGGCCTGGAGTTCCCCCAGATCAATTACGCTCGGTACAACGGGAGGAGGTACCGCTACTTCTACGGCTGTGGCTTCGGGCACCTGGTGGGAGATTCCTTGATCAAGGTCGATGTGGAGACCAAGAATTTCAAGGTGAGGTGAAGTCAGACCATCGAGTCCTTCCACTGAACTGGGTTTGGAGATGTGTCGTTTACTGGGGGCTTTAGGGCTCTTTGCCCAGATGGCTCTGGGATGACATTCCCAATTTCATCCCTCGCCCTGTGAACATGGCACACTCGCCAAAGAGGAGAGGATGGCACCAGCACACTCCTGGAATCAAAAGAATTAATTCCAAGGTTGAATTCTAAGTTTCTTGGAGCACAGAGCATTTCCAGGTGCCTTTGTGGGGCGCACTCTAACTTGCAACTCTGCTCAGTGTAGTAGACAAGTATTAATGAAATGAAACTCATCCATATGTTCCTGAAACTCATCCATATGTTCCTGAAACTCATCCATATGTTCCTGTGCTTGCTAGATTTGGAAAGAGGAGGGATCCTACCCGTCAGAGCCCGTGTTTGTGCCAGTGCCTAACGCCACGGCAGAGGACAGTGGAGTCATCTTGTCTGTGGTGGTCTCCCCCACTGAGGTAACTTGCTGTCGGTAGTTTGTCAAAGTCACACAGCATTAGAAACACTTTTTAAACCCCAAAAGTGGCTTTGAGGCTCCCTGGCAGAGAGTTCCTTGCTCCCCATGGTGTCTGGCTCACCATGGCAGTGCAAGCAGGAGTTTTCCTTGGAATGTCAGTGTTTCCCGAGTGGAACCCATGAGTGCTCCGGGCCTGCAGGTTTATTATTCTGTGTGCCCTGGTTGTGCCTTGAGCTCTCCTGTGCGCGGTGGGAAGTTCAGGCTGGACACTCATCCTGCCTCTCTCCCTCCTGCAGAACCAAAGTGCTTTCCTGCTTGTCCTGGACGCAGAGACCTTCCAGGAGCTGGGGCGAGCAGAAGTCGGGGTGCCAATGCCTTACGGATTCCACGGCATCTTCACTGCCCACTGATGGACTCCTGGGACTCAGGGCCGAGCCAGGCTCAAAAAAACCTCTGCTGCTTTCACCTCCCACCTTTCCATCACAGCTGGGATGAAGAAACTGCTTTTTCTCTACCATAACCTCCTGTATTCCTAACAAAACACAGCCGAGGAAGGCAGAAGCCCTTCACTCCCACAGCCCACTGCTTTGTCTCCATTTTTTTGTACTATCCTGCTAGACCAGCTGTAGCAGCAGCTCACAAAGGGTGCCCTGCTGAGGCTTGCAAGGGAGAAAATGGCAACTGAGGGGAGCATCCCCTTCCTTTGGCAGCACCGTGCTCTGAAGGGAAGAGAACATCCACCCTCGGGGCTGTGACTTTGGCTGAAATACGGAAAGCAGAAAAGAGGAGTAAAAAGCACCTGGTGAAGGTGTAATTGCACCCCATGAAGGGGTGTGACCCCCATTGCATCGAGGCTGCCTTCGGTGCACTCCAGAGGGCAGATGCAGACACTCAGGGGAGCTGTGCTTGTGCTTTTCTCTGTACACGGTAGCAGTGCCCTCAAATAAAACCTTGGGAAGCTTTTCCTTTCTTTCCCTGCTCTCGCATGGTCTTGTAGATGGGGAGGACACATCTCCAGAGCAGGACAGAGCTCTGCTGGCCAGCAGGTCCTGCCCTTCTCCCAGTTTGACCAGTAGGAAACACGGAGATCTCCACCGTGGCCTTGGGATCCCTTTGGGGTTGAGAGAGCAGAACAAACTCCACCCTCAGTGTCATTCAGGCTTCTCCAGCTGCTGAACCTCGGGTGTAGGTGGGTGGGTGAAAAGTGAAGACATCCAGGAGTTCTATTTCTTCATTGTGAGAAGCCTGAGAATTTTTTGTGTCATTAAAAAATGAGCCCTTTTGCCCACGGGGGTTTACCTCCTCCGACCTTTCTTCACCTTCCCAGCAGGTCTTAGGGAAGGAGGCGGCAAAGAAAAAGGACTGAGCATCAGGAGAGGCAGAGGAGGCTCGGGCCAGAGCTGGCCAAAGCCACTAGATGGCAAACAGCTCCCGCTGCTGCTGTCCCAGCCCTGCCCTGTCCTGTCCTGTCCTGGCACCTCAGGTCATTGTCACGCCCTGAACAGCCCCCGGCGAGGTCACAGCCCCACAACCGGCAGCACAGCCATGCTAACAAGTGTTCAATGCACTTCAGGCACCACTGATTCTCTTTTTTAAACTCCTTTTTCTCACTGAGGTGGGAAGGAGAAAGGTGTCAGAGGTTCCTGTGCAAACCTTGTGTGAATTTTGGGCAGCCCGGGGACCGAGGCAGGGCTGCACATCAGAGTTGGCCCTGCAGGGCACGGTCTGTGCTGCGCCTCTGAAGCTGCAGTTTTGAAAGCTCCGTTCCAGCAGCACACAGCTCCTGCCGGGGCAGTGCACCCAGGCTGAGCTCCACCACCGCCACAGCTCCTTTGGATCCTGTTCGGCTCACACACAGATCCTGCCCTCAGGCTTGGCGTTTCCCCACCCTGCCAAGCTGACAGATTCACTCCGTTATCCCCAGGGATCCCCAGGAATTCAGGGAATTCACATCCTTGCAGCACTGAAAAATCCAGGTCCTCCCCCTCCTCCCAAAGCTTTCTGAAAATCACCACACTGTAAGGATTCCTCCGCGTGAGCTCCATGAAGGTTATTGGGGTGCACTGCTTATGTCTGTAACCATCCCCGGGTCCGACACCGCCACGGGGGGAATGGAATATCCCCGGGGCTGAATAAGGGGGATTGGAGCATCTCGGGGCTGAATAGGGGGAGATGGGAGCATCTCGGGGCTGAATACGGGAGGATTGGAGCATCCCCGCATCCAGCACCGGCACGGAAGGACCGGAGCATCCCCGGGGCTGAACACGGGGACATTGGAGCATCTCGGGGC
Organism: Acanthornis magna; assembly: GCA_036785705.1. Classification (NCBI taxonomy): domain Eukaryota; kingdom Metazoa; phylum Chordata; class Aves; order Passeriformes; family Acanthizidae; genus Acanthornis; species Acanthornis magna. Next base: position 1,830,876 of record JAWUZG010000038.1, read on the forward strand.
TGAACACGGGGACATTGGAGTATTTCGGGGCTGAACACGGGGACATTGGAGCATCTCGGGGCTGAACACGGGGACATTGGAGTATTTCGGGGCTGAACACGGGGACATTGGAGCATCTCGGGGCTGAACACGGGGACATTGGAGTATTTCGGGGCTGAACACGGGGGCATTGGAGCAACCCCGGGGCTGAATAGGGGGGGATTGGAGCATCTCGGGGCTGAACGCGGCGGGATTGGAGCATCCCTGGGGCAGAACACAGCGGGATTGGAGCATCCCCGCATCCAACACCGGCACGGGGGCATTGGAGCATCCCCGGGGCTGAATACGGGAGGATTGGAGCATCTCGGGGCTGAATACGGGAGGATTGGAGCATCACGGCATCCAACACCGGCACGGAAGGACCGGAGCATCCCCGGGGCTGAACACGGCGGGATTGGAGCATCCCCGGGGCTGAATAGGGGGGGATTGGAGCATCTCGGGGCAGAACACAGCGGGATTGGAGCATCCCCGCATCCAACACCGGCACGGAAGGACCGGAGCATCCCCGGGGCTGAATAGGGGGGGATTGGAGCATCTCGGGGCTGAACACGGAAGGACCGGAGCATCCCCGGGAGTCGGCGGGCGGATCCCGCGGGATGGAGCCGCCCCGGGGCCGGGCTGGAGCGGGGCTGGAGCCGCCCCGGGGCCGGGCTGGAGCCGCCTCGCTCCGTCCCCGCTCCGTCCCCGCGATGTCGCCGCGCTCCGCCCGCCTGGCGCGGCTGTCGCGCTCCGTCACCTTCAGCGCCTGCCACCGCCTGCACAGGTGAGCGGCCCCGCACAGGTGAGGGGTCCCGCACAGGGGAGGGTCCCGCACAGAGGAGGGTCCCGCACAGGGGAGGGGTCCCGCACGGGTGAGGGTCCCGCACAGGGGAGGGTCCCGCGCAGGTGAAGGGTCCCGCACAGGGGAGGGGTCCCGCACAGGGGAGGGTCCCGCGCAGGTGAAGGGTCCCGCACAGGGGAGGGTCCCGCGCAGGTGAAGGGTCCCGCACAGGGGAGGGGTCCCGCACAGGGGAGGGTCCCGCGCAGGTGAAGGGTCCCGCACAGGGGAGGGTCCCGCGCAGGTGAAGGGTCCCGCACAGGGGAGGGTCCCGCGCAGGTGAAGGGTCCCGCACAGGGGAGGGTCCCGCGCAGGTGAAGGGTCCCGCACAGGGGAGGGTCCCGCGCAGGTGAAGGGTCCCGCGCAGGTGAAGGGTCCCGCACAGGGGAGGGGTCCCGCACAGGGGAGGGTCCCGCGCAGGTGAAGGGTCCCGCACAGGGGAGGGTCCCGCGCAGGTGAAGGGTCCCGCACAGGGGAGGGTCCCGCACAGGGGAGGGGTCCCGCACAGGTGAGCAGCCCTGCACGGGGAGCGCCCCCGAGGCTCCGAGCTCGCCCTGCCCTGCCCTTGCCCATCTCTCCGTGGCTCAGCCCCTCCCGCAGCCCTCCGTCAGTGCCCAGCTGCAGTTCCGTGTTTGAACGCGGAGAATGGCGCTTTCGGTTTGTAAACATCGCCCTGCGCCCCGGATCTGCTGATTTTTCCCCGAAACGGAGGTGTTCCTAAAGAGTGCCTTGACCTGGAGCTGCCTGGAGGGTGGTTTTAGGCTCAGCCTCTTCTCTCAGGCTACAAGTGACAGGACAAGGGGAAACAGCCTCAGGCTGGGCGGGGGGAGGCTCAGCTTGGACATCAGGAAGGATTTCTCCCTGGAAAGGGTGGTCAGGGTTTGGCAGGGCTGCCCAGGGAGTGCCCATCCCTGGAGGTGGCACTCAGTGCTCTGGGCTGGGGACAAGGTGGGGATTTGGCACAGCTTGGACTCGATGGTGTCACTGTTGTTTTCCAGCCTCAGCGATCCTGCGGTTCTGTGATATTCCCAAAATGTGCCCTGACCTGAAGCACTCAGAGCAGGCACTGAGATTGCTTCAAAGGGAAGACTCAGTGATCCTTTGTACTTCATGGAGAGGCTCCCTACGCTTTGTTAATTAATAATAAACCCAAATGTGCAGCTTGCTCCAGGCTCAAGTGATTTTGGGCCCAGATGTTGAACATTTATCCAGCTGTGCTGTCAGGCCGATGCTGTGAAACAAATACAAAAATCACAGCAAAGAAAAGATTGTTTTGTCAATCAATCAGTGTTTTGTCAACCGTTTTGTCATCTTTTCATCGCCTAAGCCCTGTTCTGTTTGTGCCTCCCGAGTGGGACAAGCTGCTGGGTTCAATTTGGGAGAGATGGAGAGCTGGCAAGCAGAGCGAAGTGAAGCCATGAATATCTGGAATGGATCCTGACCTGCCATGTCTGCTCTTCCCACAGCAAATCCCTGAGCGATGAGGAGAACCTGAAGGTGTTTGGGAAGTGCAACAATCCCAATGGCCATGGACACAACTACAAAGGTAGGAAGGTGACTTGCAGCCTTTTTCAGGGGTGGTGCTGCTCTCAGGGTTGGAATAATCCCCAGGAGGGCTGCGCCACTCATCCTCAGCAGCCCAATACAGCTTTCGGTGGCTGGGTTTGTGTTTTTATTAAGGATTAGAAGGAAATTTCAGCAGCAGCTGGTTGAACCATAGCATGGGTTTGCCATCTATTCGGCTGAATAGATAATAAATATTTATCTTCAAATGCCTCTTCTTGAATCCAATCTGCTTGTTTGCACCCTGCAGAACCATTGTGATTTGAATGGAGATTTTTCCAAGCAAAAGGCATGCAAATTAAACAGCCTGTACGCGTTATTTGAATGTTGTTTTCACAACTTCTCCTATTTCTACACCCTGGGCACATGGAATCAGATCCCTCCAGTTCCTAGAGCAGCTCCCTGTGTTGTTGGCACCCTGAAACCTCTGCTAAGGAGCTGCTCTGTCAGGGAAGCCAGGCTGATCTCCCCTGCCAGGGGCATCAGGCTTTGGAGAAGGATTTCTGTGACTCTGAGTTGTCGTTTTCATGGAGCATCCCTCATTTTATACAAACAGCCCCACTGCTGAGCGCTGGGAGCCCTGGGGGGGAGCAGGGAAGGGATTGTGTGTCTGATTTGGTTTTGGGCTCACAGACATCACAGTGACCTGATCTTTTCTCTTTTTCAGTTGTGGTCACAGTGCGTGGAGAGGTGAGTGCCAGCAGCAGCTTCTGCTCCTCGCTGTGGCAGGACCGTGTGAGATTGACTCCTCCAGAGAGCTCCTCCCTGGTGTGAGCTCCCAGGAGAGAGTAGAACCTCTGGAATTGTTTCCAGGCCGTACAGAGCCCTTGGGAACATCCCAGGAGTGGATGGGAACTCTCTGACAGTGGGAGGATATTCTCCTTGCGGCTCAGACAAGCTGAGCACAGATATTCCTGTCTGATTTGTGTTGCCAGGGCATTGATCTCCCTTCTGCTTCCCCTGCAGATTGACCCAGTCACGGGGATGGTGATGAACCTGACAGACCTGAAGGAATACATGCAGGTAAAAATAGCCCTGTTTTTCTTCAGATCCCCTGGGAGAATTGATTAGAGCTCAGCAATTTGTCTGGCAGCAGCACGGACAGGTGGGGAGGTGGTGACGGCAGGACAGAAAAAAGGAATTGAGGAATAATTGAAGACTAAAATGCCTTAGCTCTGTTCTGTGGGGCAGTACTAGGAATTTCACAGCTGGATTTAGGGCTCTCTCCTGTTTTACAGCCTCTTGCCTGGCAGGGTGTGGTTATCTGAGGCTCAGGCCACCCAGGGACAGGGCTGTCACTGTCCTCTCTCTGCAGGAGGCCATCATGGAGCCCCTCGACCACAAGAACCTGGACAAGGATGTGCCCTACTTCTCCGAGGTGGTGAGGTGGGTGTGGGGGGCTCCTGGGGGGACTGGAGCTGTCTGCAGGGCTTAACCCCAACTGGGGGCCAGCAGCCTTTCCCTGGGTGCTGCCCACACTGTGCCCAGCCCTGCTGCCCCTGCCTCTGTCCATCCCTGCTGCCCACACTGTGCCCAGCCCTGCTGCCCACACCTGTGCCCATCCTGCTGCCCACACCTGTGCCCAGCCCTGCTGCCCACACCTGTGCCCAGCCCTGCTGCCCACACTGTGCCCATCCCTGCAGCCCCTGCTGTGCCCATCCCTGCTGCCCCTGCTGTGCCCATCCCTGCAGCCCCTGCTGTGCCCATCCCTGCTGCCCCTGCCTGTGCCCAGCCCTGCTGCCCCTGCCTGTGCCCATCCCTGCTGCCCCTGCCTGTGCCCAGCCCTGCTGCCCCTGCCTGTGCCCATCCCTGCTGCCCACACTGTGCCCATCCCTGCAGCCCCTGCTGTGCCCATCCCTGCTGCCCCTGCCTGTGCCCAGCCCTGCTGCCCACACCTGTGCCCATCCCTGCTGCCCACACCTCTGTCCATCCCTGCTGCCCACACCTCTGTCCAGCCCTGCTGCCCCTGCTGTGCCCATCCCTGCTGCCCCTCCAGCCCAGCCCTGCTGCCCACACTGTGCCCAGCCCTGCTGCCCCTGCCTGTGCCCAGCCCTGCTGCCCCTCCAGCCCAGCCTGTGCCCAGCCCTGCCCCTCAGACCCATTTCACCCACCCTGGCGATGGCCCAGCCCCACTGGATTCAGGTGTCAGCTCCCCCATCCCCCCCGGATGCCCTGCTCAGATATCAGTGCCGTTCCTACACTTGGGTCACCCTGCCCTGCTCCTGTCCCGCAGCACCACGGAGAACATCGCCGTGTTCATCTGGGACAGCCTGCAGAAGCTGCTGCCGCCGGGGCTGCTGTACAGAGTGGAAGTGCACGAGACGGAGCAGAACGTGGTTGTTTACAAGGGAGAAGAAACCATTGTGAAGTGAGGTCAGCCCCGGCTCAGCCGGGCTGAGGAAAGCTCCGGGATCAGCTCGGAGGGTTTCTCCAGCCCTGGGGTCTGTGTTACGTAAGGACGAGTGCAGATGTTTCACAAAGACCCTTGCAGCAATTTGCCCCTTCGGGCTCTCAGATTGGGTTGATTTGTCTGCTTTTCCTCAAGACCTTCCTGTTTTGCAAGGCTGAGCCGCCCAGCTGGTGTGAAATTTAGAGCTGTGCCTTGGTAAATAAAGCAGCTTTGGAGAGAGGAGGTGGCCTGGCAAAATCACAAAAGGTTTTGATTTTTCTCTAATTAAACACTGAATTAATTTATGATATTTAATAATGTGAGCCTTGGTGTTCTTTTGCTTCTTGATCAAGCACAGAAACATTTTTGAGAATGAGAACCACATTCTTTGGGTTTTTTTCACTTCTTATCAGTTTATTTCCTGTGCTGCAGGCACATTTCTTCCTGTGGCCAGCAGATCTTTCTCTGCATGTGGAACTGGGACAGCGGGCAAAATAAAAAAGCACTTGAGATCCAAACTGGGGAGGGGGAACGTCACAGCCCTGGGGAGCCAGTGCGGGAATAAACCCTTTAATCACCCCTTAAATCAACCCCAGAATCCAGCGGAGGCTGTTGCAGCAGGACGAGGCTGTGAGAGGAGTTTAAATGGACACCACCCCAATTATCCTGGATATTCCTGGAGCTGGAGGCACCCTGTGGGAGCTGAGTGCACGGAAAAGCAGTGAGGGAATAGTTATTGCCCAATTCCTGTGGGTAAAGGCCATAAAGTCACGGTGTCTGTGCAGGGGCAGCAGTGACAGTGCTGTGTGTGATTGCCACACCAGCAGTGTCCCCAGCAGTAATTAGGTATGGCCATCAAGAATAATTGGGTGCATGTAATTTTTTTAAAAAGTGATAAGCAGGGCAGCAAGTGCCTTGCTTTCCAAGGAAATGGGGGATTTGAGCAATGGAGCAAACAGCTCCGTTTGGAGGGGTTTAGTGAAGCTTCCCTGATCCTTAACCCTGGCCCCACTCTGCTCCAGGCTGAGGGTGAGGTGTCCTCTGCTGGGCACTGGGGTTTACTCTGCCAAAAATGACCTGGGATGGCTTTAAAACTGCTTTTGAATTGAAAATGGGGCCTGCTTCGCCTGAGGACGGTTCTGTGCTGCCCCTGCCTTGGTTCAGCTTCGCTCAAACTCCCTGGGTGAGCTTCAAAAAGTGACATTTACCTCTTTTCCCCATTTTTCCCCCCAAGATGCATAAACAGTCATTTTTTTTTCAGCGTGGGCTCTGTCCAGGGAGGTTTTGCCATTCACTCGACCCCTCCTGCCACCCTGGGGCTCGCTGGTGTGGCTGTGCCGCTGCTGCAATGCTGTAAAATCGCAGTGCTGGTGATTCACGGAGCACTGGTGTCCTCAGTGAGTCACAGACACACACACATCACGCGGTGCCTGGGTCAGAGCGAATTCAGGAATTCAGCAAACAAACGGTGCCATCTGCACAGCACTGCCCGCTGCTTTCATTGGCACGGGGCACAAGGACCAGCCCCATTCCTGCCCCTTTTTTCTGCGGTTCAACAGCCTGGCTGTTTGTGTTTATTGCCAACAGGCTGGGGATTTATCTGTGCCCGTCATTCCGATCTATTGGACTGGAATAACGCAGCTCTGGGGAAACCCAGATAAATTGGTTGGCTGGGCAGTGGTTTGGGAATTGGGATTACAGTGGATTCTGTCCCCCATCCTGCTCACAGGGCTCTGGATCTTGGCAGGGCTGTGAGCTCTCTGTAGGAGCAGCCTCCAAATTCCCAGCTGAGGGAGGGTTTTATAGGGAGAAAATGAACTTTCCGAATTAAACATTAATCTCTGAGCTCCTGAGTGATGAAATGCTTTGAGGGAGAGCTGTTCAGGTGACAGTGGGGCCAGGACAGCACTGAAAGGTCACAGCTGATCCCAGGAGCAAGACTGCAGCTTGAGTGCAAATAAATGTGAACAGCGGGGTAATAATGACAGGAAATGTGCTCGGTTGTGTTTAGTGGGGCTGGGAGGAGAAGGCAGCTCCCGTGATAAAATAAAATGGGATTTTGTGGCAGAGGAGCAGTGCCAGGGCAGGGCCTGAGGCTGCACGGAGCCTATGGGAGGAGCTGCTGGAGTTCCACACCTGTGGGACCACTTTACAGTGGAAAGCAAAGGTTGAGGCTGCCCAGGAAATGTGTCCAACAGCAGCTTTGCTTTTTATTAATTCCTGGTTTAGGGAGTTTTTCTCATTCTGCCTCGCTGGAGGAGGAAAAATCTCATTCTTTTTTCTGCGTTCAAGGCGCGGTGCCCACGGGAGGGCTGAGGGAGCGCTTTGGCCTTGGGGACAACAGAATTGATCCTTTTCCTGTGACCTCTGTGTGAGAGCCCGACAGGAGCAGCCCAGAGAGGAGCCAGCCGAGCTCTGCCGCTCCGGGGCCACTCCTCGGGCTGGATTTTTACAGCCCTTTGTAGCCCCAACAATGAAGGAGTTAATAAACAATCCACGTGTGGTGGGATGAGGATTCGCTGAATGAACGTGGCAAAGGATTAAACGATTCTGGTCCAAGGCAGGGCAACAAATGTTCCTGGTTCAGATTCGCAGGAATCTCCTGCCTCTGATTTGCAGGAATCTCCTGCCTCTCTGCTGTTAGTCCTGGCCCTGCTGAGAGAGGACACACAGCAATATTTCCACCCGAAATGCAGCCGAGGAGAGACCCAGGGATAAAACTCCGTCCCACTCTGCGGCAGTGGGCCTTTGGTGGGAATTAAATGAAGAAAAATTAACCCTGGTTGTTGTGCCGTCCCCAGAATTCCTCCCATGACACCCACGGGAAGGTGTTCCAATGAGAATTCATCTGCAATCCAAAAAATTGGGGCCGTTCTGATTTTTTTCGAGGCGGGATGGCCCAACAGGCAATAAAACATCAGGGAGTACAGGAAGTCACTGGAAGGGTGAGAAAAAATTTTAACAGGGCTTTATCCAGCGGTAATCATTCTGTTAATGATTAATCGATGTTTTAAGAGCTCGGTGCTTCCAGTAACAGCTCTGTGCTCACTTAGCTCAACATTTCATTGCTGTGGCCTGAAGAGTTTGGCCTCAGAGCTCATCTGGTTGATCCTCAGAGCCTTTCCCTGCCTGGGGAGGCACAGTCATTCCTGGTTATGTTCGTGAAATGAGTTTTTAGCAGGGAAAATAGACAGGGGTGTGAAGGGAAATGTTCATTTTTGCTGCTGAACAGTGTAAAAATGGATGGAAACGCAGCAGATGAGGCTCGTGGATGGGACAGAGCAGCAGGAGTCACCTCGGGGCAATCTGGGACGTGGGAGGCGCCGCGGGGATATTTAAATGCAATTTCGTATTTATTATCCCAGGCTGCAATCTTAGGAGATAGATGGATCAACAAAGAGAGTGGAATCGAGCGGTAATTTACAGCACTAATTAGGATTTTACTGTGTGTCTGCGCTGGGGTAGCAGCAGATAAAGCTGTCCCTACCTCTGCTAATTACCCTGCCTGCTAAAGAGATGTTGATTTTAATGGCCGGGCCCTAAAAAATTTATTTCCCCGAAATTCTGCGGGAACATTCCGTGAGTGCAGGCGCTGGGGTGGTGCAGATTTCAGCTGTGGAATTGTGCTGGGCACTCCTGGTTTACAGCCCAATCCCTCCCAGCCTGTCAGGAAACGGAAATAAATGGAAATTCGGATGGAACAAGGGGAGTTTACACTGAGGGCAGCAGAGGCAGAATTGCACTTTTCCTTTGAGGCAAACCATGGCTTTGGTACAACTTGAACAGCAAGAGTTGAGGGAAAGCTCAGCTTGGAAGCAGAACCAGCCCCAGCAGGAGTTTAATCACAACTGTCCAGTTTAATTATTAATAATTCAGACAATTCTGTAGGAATTTTTTTTTAAAATTCCCTCTTCAATCTGATGTCTGAGAAATACAGATGGTCGGGGACAATTTTTTCTCGTGGAGCTCAGCTCCTGTGTGAAATTTTCAGGCTCCTTTATTCCCAGGCTCTGAAATCACTTGGGAATTAGGATTTATTCTGCAGAAATGGGGGGACTTGGCCAGCTCCGGGCTGGGTAAAGGCTCTGCTCCACTGAAATCTCGCTGTGCTTGGGGCTCAGCCTCGCGAGGAGGAAGCTCAGGAGGATTAATGGGGCAGGGATGGCTCCCTGACCCTTCCCTCCAAACCCTCGGGGTCACCCTGGCCACGATTGCAGAGCTCAGGCCTCACCTTTATTTGTTCCTTTCTGTGCTCATCCCTGGGACCAAAGCCAAATATTTCAGAGTCATTTCAACCCCCCCAGTGCCACAATGAAGGAAGGTGCAAGAACGAGTTTTTATTCCTTTATTTAGATTGGTTTAAGAAAAAAAAAAAAAAAATTCTTTCCACAAGTTGGAAAATGTCTAAATAAAATTTCTAAATAAACGTTTTACCCATATAAAAATACAAACAATAACAACAAAATCGAGACATCCATTGGCCCACGCAATCTTGCAAAATCAGGTGTCGATCAAAAAAAAAGGAACAAAAAATGCCCACCTTGCCTTTCCAGAAAATCAGGAAAAAAGGGGAAAAAAAACAACAGAGAGAAAACAAAGAGAATCTTTGTCATCTGCTGAAAGAACAAAATTTAGGGGATTTTGGAGCAAATAATAACACAGAACACAAATTCCTAAGGCCTGGTGAGGAGGACGCAGGATCTCCAGCTGCTCCTGCTCTGTCCCTGCTGCAGATTTGGAGAGAACATTTGTTTTCCCTGGGCCTGCACTGGAGGTCCTGCCATGGTTTTTAACAGGATTTCCCTTCCCAGGCCCAGCTCTGCTCCCTGCAGCCGTGGGGGCTGTGCCAGGAACCAAAGCCAGGAACCAAAGCCAGCTCCTCCTGGAGCTTCTCAGCAGCTCTGGAACCCAAGGAGAAGAGGAATAGTTCCTTCAGGAACCAAAGCCAGCTCCTCCTGGAGCTTCTCAGCAGCTCTGGAACCCGAGGAGAAGAGGAATAGTTCCTTCAGGAACCAAAGCCAGCTTCTGGAGTTTCTCAGCAGCTCTGGAACCCGAGGAGAACAGGAGCTGTTCCTTCAGGAGCCAAAGCCAGCCTCTCCTGGAGCTCCTCAGCAGCTCTGGGACCCGAGGAGAAGAGGAGCTGTTCCCTCAGGAACCAAAGCCAGCCTCTCCTGGAGCTCCTCAGCAGCTCTGGAACCCGAGGAGAAGAGGAATAGTTCCTTCAGGAACCAAAGCCAGCCTCTCCTGGAGCTCCTCAGCAGCTCTGGAACCCGAGGAGAAGAGGAGCTGTTCCCTCAGGAACCAAAGCCAGCCTCTCCTGGAGCTTCTCAGCAGCTCTGGGACTCGAGGAGAAGAGGAGCTGTTCCCTCTCCGGGCGTTTTGTGCTTCACAGAGCCCCAGGGGATGAGGAAAATTTGGATTCATGAGTGTCCCCTCTCCGGTGGGGTCTGCTTGCCCATTCTTTCTGCTGCAAAGCCAGGGCAGAGGGGTCTGTGCAGTGAAATATTCCATCTCGGAGGGGAGCAGGGGCAGGGTCAGCTCGGGGGGCAAACAAACTTTCCCAATTTCCTCTGGAAGTGCAGGTAGCACCCTAACACACAGCAGGGAGCAGATTTCCTGAGTGGATCAGCTCGGGGTCCCTTTCCCAGCAGGACGAGGGTCCCCTTGCCGCTGGCCTAGGAGAGCAGCGTGCCCGTGAGGAGCAGCAGGGGCAGCGGCAGGACAGCGAGGGGCAGCGAGATGCTCCGAGCCCCAGGCGCCGAGCTGGGGGTGCTGGGGGGCAGCGAGGTGGGCTCTGCTCCTGAAACGGAAGGAAATGCGATTAGAAATGCCAAGGATCGGCGGAAAGCTACCCCGACAAGAAGGTATTGAGGTCGGATTGGCTCTGATCTGCTCTCGGTACCTGCAGCACAGGTACAGAGAGCAGATTGACTCTGATCTCGCAGGAATGAGTGGTCAGACCCACGGAGGAGTGGGGGTCTGAACACGTCCCTGACACAGTGGATCCTGTCCCCAAAACACTCCCTGACGGCACAGCCACAATTCCCAATCCATTCCTGTGCCAGTCTCCTCAGAAACAAAGGAGCCTGGCCTCTGGTTTGTCACCGTTCCATGCCCTTTAAGGTAAAAAGGGAGCTTGGAAAGGTTTTAAGTTGAACATTTTGACTTGGAAACCCTCTTGACCATTGGAGATATGGGGTATCCCTCAGCTCAGGCACCCCGAGCCCTTCCTTCCCCTCTCCCCAAAGCCCAGGGCATGAATTCCCTGCTTGGTGTGTCCTTCCCCAGCTGTTCAAAATAAAGATTTATTTACCTTGGTTCAGCATGAAAGTCTGGAGCTCTGTGGCTTTATCAGGGAGGCTGAGATAGACCCTGTGGGAGGAGGGAGAGAGAGGAGAAGTTCAAAGGAGAGAAGCTGAGTGCCTCATGTGGGGATTGAAAGGCAATGTTAAAAGCAGATGGAGAGACAGGAATTTTGGAGTCACCCTGAGCTCGCTTACGTTGCCCTCCAGCCAAATTGAGCTATTTTAGGGCATTTTTAATATCTAAAAAAGTTTCTCCATCACCCTTTGGCTGCTTTCCTGCCCTCCTCTGGCTGGGACGGGGATGCCTTGTAGCAGGGTAATTAACTGGGAGCCATCTGCTCCCCATAATTAGAGCCTTCCGCAGATAAGGCCGAGCAGAGCGAGGGCTCTGCTTCCCTTGGACAAACATTTCCCTCTCCATTAGTGCTAATGGAAGAGCTCAATCCAGCCATTTCCACGGAGCCAATCTCCATTTTTACCAACGGGAGCATCCCGAAGCTCCCAGAGCATCCCTGGGGCAGCCGAAATTTCCTCGGTGCTGTCCAGAGACAATCCGGGCAGGGCTCCGGAGCTTTTCCCCAGGAGGTGGGGCTGGCTGTGGGCTCTGCCCCACCTGGGGGTTCAGGAGGAGTCGATCCTCACCTGATCTGCACCGAGGTCAGGTTGCTGTCGGGGGATGTCCAGCGGGTCTCGTTCTTGGTGATGTTCAACACCGCGGTGTCGATAAAGCTGCAGTTCCTCGTGGGCACCTCCTGCCACTGCCCCACGGAGCTGTTCTGGGGGGACAGCGCCTGCAGCAGGTACTGCCCCGAGCTGTTGCTGTGGTCTCTGCCATCCCTTATGGTCACTGGGGACACAGCAAGGGGACAAGGTCAGTTCGGTGCCCTGCAGGACCCCGAGCCTTCAGGGCTCACGGTGAGCGACACTTGTGGTGACAACAGCACCAGAAGGCTGCAAAGAGGAAAAAACGCTTTAGCTGCCCCGTCCCCAGCAGGAGGAACTCCCCAGGCACCAGGCTCAGCCCCTGCCACACCTGGGAGAGAAACCAGAGCCCTCTGGATCCCATGCAAATGGCAAAGGGTGGGGAATGGACCTTGGGGCACGGCCGGGTGTGCCTCGCCCTTCCCTCTCCGGGCTGGGGTCTCACGCATTTCCCCCAAGCTGGACAGGGATCAGGGGAGCACAGAGCATCTGTTTGCAGCAGCCAAGGGCTCCTGGGAGTGTCCTGCCATGGCCCTGCAGCCCTCAGGTCAGCCCTGCTCCAAACCAGCCCTGCCAGGGCTCGCGGAACCTCCAGGAGCTGATGGGAGGCAGGAGCTGCCATCGAACCTCAGTTTTGTGCTCAAAAAAATGAAATAACAGCAGTGAACAAATGAAAAAACACCACCCAACTGCTGCGGATGCTCCTTGGGTGAGATCTGGAGGGATCTGTGCCGATTTACACCTTCTCCCCTGCTGGAAGGGATCAGGATGTCTCTCCTGCACTATTTTCTCAGCATTTAGGTTTTGCTGGGCCTCAGGGCAGAGGGAGATTTGTTAGCAGTGACCAAACAGGGTCAGGCTGCCCTTCACCCCAGCCCTTTGTAGGATTAAAAGCCATTTCCTATGATGGATGCTGAGTATTTGTCAGCATCAAAGTGACCTCTTCCCCTTTGCCTTCACAGCCGCTGAGAAGGGCAAAGTGTCCGAGAGAAGGGAAGGGACCCAAACCACAGCACAACTTCTGTGTTTTCAAGAGCGTTCAGGTCCTTCTGTGCAAATTCAGGCAAAAAAAAAAAAAAAATGGAGAAAAAGTCATTCTGAAGAAGGAAAGAGAATTCGGGATTAGCTGTAGAAAGGAACATGAGATTGGAACAAAGAGGCAACAGCAGTGCCATTTACCCATCTCCTGCCTGAAATAAAAAAGAATTAAAATAGAAGAAGAACATTAGGCCTCCCCCAGTTTAAACACCTTTGAGAGCAGCACAGAGGTCAGGAAAGCAGCTGAGGACAGAGGCTTTGGGGCAGCTGTGGCTGAGGCAGAGATGGCTTACCCACGTAGGTTCTGTTGGCCTGGTAAGTCCTGGGTGTTGTTTCCACAGAGAAATTCCCTTCAGTCATGTTCACGAACCAAGGACACCCTTCTGCCCCTGCCTGTGCTCGGGCTGTCCCCAGCAGGAGCAGAGGTGCCAGGAAGAGCAGAGCTGCCATGACCCCTCGGTGGCTCCTCTTGCTCACCTGCACTGGGAACTGAGACAGTGAGACAGCCTCGTGCCCTCCCAGCCCCTTTTAAACCCTGGCTGCGATGAGGTAAATGCAAATATTTCCTCCTCCCCATCCAGCTCGCACACCCACAGCCCCGGGGAGGTTTCACTGATAGAGAGACTTCCTCCTGACCTGCCCGGCCTCAGGGAGAACTGCTGAAAATAAAGGGGTGACCCATGTTTGAGGGGTTAAAATGGCAGGGGGACATCCCTGAGGAGCCCAGGGGCTGCTCATGGTGTTTCTGCATCCCTTGGGATGGTGAACTCTGCTCTGGAGCTGTGCAGGAGCATCCAGCCCTGCTCCCAGGCCTGCTCCCAGGCCTTTCTTCAGGGCCAAACACTTCCAGAAAATGGGAAAAACCCACACAGAGAACCTTGTGAAAATGCTCAGTGGGGCTTCTGCTCCTGCTTGGAAAAAGCTGGAGGTTTCACTGACAGAGACACTTCCTCCTGACCTGCCCGGCCTGGGGAGAACTGCTGAAAATAAAGGGGTGACCCATGTTTGCAGGGTTAAAATGGCAGGGGAACGTCCCTGAGGAAACCATGGGCTGGACACGGAGCTCTCGGCATTTCTGCATCCCTTGGGGTGGTGACCATGGCTCTGGAGCTGTGCAGGAGCATCCAGCCCTGCTCCCAGGCCTTTCTTCAGGGCCAAACACTTCCAGAAAATGTGAAAAACTCACACTTTGAGCTGATTTTGAGGCTGATTTTAAGCTGATTCTGAAGCTGATTTTAAACTGATTTTGAGGCCAACTTTGAGGCTGACTTTGAGGCTGACTTTGAGGGTGACTTTTTGATTTTGAGAGTGATTTTGAGGCTGACTTTGAGGGTGATTTTGAGTCTGATTTTAAGCTGATAACTAGGCTGATTTTGAGGGTGATTTTGAGCTGATTTTGAGCTGACTTTAGGCTGATTTTAAGCTGATTTCTAGGCTGATTTTAAGATGATTTTGAGGCTGATTTCAAGGCTGATTTCGCAAAGTGTTCCCTGAGCTGGCGGGGCAGCGCTGTGGGGTCAGTGCTGGGGACAGGGACAGCACTTCCCTGTCCCTGGAACAGGTGGGATTCCTCCCGCTCACCTTCCACCTCCTTGGGAAGGGACAGAGCAGGGGCCAGAGCGAAACCCGGCGGGTGAGACACCCAGCAATTAGAGGTGATGATCCTGAATCAGCTCCCCTGGAACGGAGATGGCTCCAGAACTGCTCCCGGGGATGGCTCCAGCAACCAAAATGAGCAACACAGCTATTCCCACTGAGCTGGAGCCCCGAAATGAAGAGGAATGGCCTCTCTTCCCTCCTGTCTACCTTAATCATGCAGGTCACAGAACCCCAGGGTCACCACGGATGGGACAGACCCCAAACCACAGCCCCTGTGCCATTCCCAGTGATGCCACCACTCCCTGGGCAACTTATTCCAACACCTGACCACTCTTTTATTCTATTTTTTTCCCCTCTAATATCCAACCCGAGCCTCCCCTGGTGCAGGGGATGAATCTCCCTGGCATCTCTAGTGTCCTCATGCTGGGGTTTTGCCAATCCCACTCCATCCTCCTCCCCCTCCCTGGCTCTGCTGAGTCACTGGTGCTGCCCGAGGAGGAGGTTTGGGTTCCCCTCCCTGTGCTCATCTCCCCGAGCCCCAGCCCCAGAGCTCCTCACCCTGTGGGGAGGAAGCTGCTGCGGGAAATGTTCCAAATAAAAGCTGGACAGGAGTGGGAGGAAAAGGAGGAGTGGAGTGGGGGAGCTCAGGACAGAGAGGAGAGCAGCAGGAAAGACGCCAGGGAGAAAGAGGATGTGTTGGAGGAATGTTCGGTGGTGCTGCATTGGTTGGAGGTAAATTTGACTCTAAAGCAGAGAGTGTGGGCAATAAAAAATTGAGATTTTCTGACCTGCTGAGTTCACAGAGTCAAATTCCCCTGCAGGGTCTATTTGCTTGTGGTTTTTATCTTGTTTTCTGCTCTTCTGGGAGCTTCCCTGGGCAGTGCCTGGGGCTCCTTTGCTGCCCACGGCTGAGAGGGAGAGAGTTCCTCCAAGGGACCTCAGGCTGCAGCTCCTTGGAAATGGGAACTGCTCTTCCCCACCTGCTGAAAAACCTTCTCTGGAAGCACACGGGGAGTGCGTCAGCAATCCGAGAGCCTGTGGGATGGGGAAAAGGAGTGGAAGCAGAGGGTTTTGCAAGCCCAGCTTCCCTCGTGGAGCTGTTTGCCCTGGGCAGTTTCACATAAATCGCCCTTGCAAAAGCTCTGGGTGGTGGGGGTGACTCAGTGGGTGTCACTGGGACAGGGCTGGAACCACATCTGCTCTGTCCTCTCGGAGAGAATTCCACTTGGGAAGGAAAAGGCAGGATGGGATTGCGACAAAAACCTCCCCAGGGCTAAAGAGAGCCTTGTCGGGGTGGTGGAAGTGAATTTTTATTACGTGAGCTGCGCTCTGGGGTTTTCAGTTTTGTTCCTCGTTGGTTCTTGAAGAGGTTGATCTTCTGTGGGGAAGTGGGAGCCTGCCTTGAGGAGAGGTTAGAGCCAGAAAGCTCAGGGAAGCAGTAAAATTCATATTTGTGTCCCTAAAGGTGACTGCACAATCGTTAATTCAGCCAGGGATAAGCCCAGGAAATAAAGCCAACCAAATGGGTGTGAAGTCCAGTGCAGGAAGAGCAGGAAACAGAAATTTCAGTGGGAGACAGGTGTGGGAGAGGAGCCTGAGCTTCCCCAGTGCCCAGAATATTTGGAGAGGAGCTGACAGGGCTGAGAGTGCTCCGAGCAGGAGGACCCCGATGGTGCCAGCAGGAGCCCCCAACAGCCCGTGGGGAGCCCAGGATCCAGCCCCAGCCAGGCTGACGGCTCCAAAGTCTGCATTCCAGGTGCCAGAGCAAACAGAGGCTCTGCGTGAGAGCAGCTGCTGCTTTCCCCAGCCCCAGCTCTGCTCCTGGGGGCTGTTTGGAAATGATGCCGGGGTGTTTCCCTGGCTGCCGCCCATGCTGCCAGGGTTACAGCAGATGGGATGACTCGGGCTTTTCCTCCCTCTTGGCAAGCAGACAGCAGATATCAGCTTGTCTGGCTTCCTCCTGCCTGGCACCAGGGCTGCGCTTCCTCCTTGCTCCTGGCTCTGGTGGATCTGCCAGGGGAAAATCTTAGTGAATATTCCGGGCAGGAGTGGAGCCCCAGGGCACACAGCAGCGCTTGGGGCTCGGGGCTGTGCTCCAGGGCTGGAGCTGAACCCCGCAGCACACCAGGAATTGTGGATGCACTGTTCTAAAAGTTTTTCTCTTCTTTCTCATGGGGAATAGAGATAAGCTGAATTCTTGTGCTTTTTTAATCTTTTGTCGTGGTACTGGATGCTGTAGGGCTCCAGCCAATCCTTTTGGGGGGTGGAAAACTGTCGACCAATAATTGTTACACTATTAATGAATATATAAAGAGAGAATTGTAAATAAATTTTGCTTATTCACCATCTTGTGTGTGCTGAGTGCCTGATTACTACGAGCTTCTGTGACAGGGAATAACCTGGGCAAGGTTATTCCCAACCTGAAACCCCAACCTGCACTCTCCTGCACCTCACCACGATGGGTGGCAAGGGAGGGGGTGGGGTTTTTTAAATTTTTGGCAAAATGTAGCAGTCAGAGAGAATAAACAACTGCACAGGAGCACCTGCTTGGGAGCATGGAAATGTGAACCACAGGGAAAGGGCTCAGGCTGCCCCTGGGTCAGGCAGAGGTGAGGGCAGGGTGCTGAGGAAAGCAAGGATGTGGAGTTCTCTCCATTCCCATTCCTGGTGCTGGAGCTGCTCTGGCTGGGCTGGGCTGGGCTGGGCTGCAGCCACCCTGCTCATCGGGGCATCCTCATCTCTCCCTGGCTGCTGGCCCTGCCTGGC
Source organism: Acanthornis magna (assembly GCA_036785705.1). Taxonomy (NCBI): domain Eukaryota; kingdom Metazoa; phylum Chordata; class Aves; order Passeriformes; family Acanthizidae; genus Acanthornis; species Acanthornis magna. The sequence goes on from JAWUZG010000038.1 coordinate 1,848,094, forward strand.
ACAGCTTGGACTCTGCCCTGCTCCGGGCAAGGAGCGCTGTGTTTGCTCCGAGCTCCTCTGCAGACCTTTATGGGGTTATTTGCTTTGGGTGAAGAACTCGGGGCAGTTGAGATTTTACTGGCTTGTTTTGCAAATATTGCCTTGGGATTAAGGGGTTTTGTTTTTTTTTTTTTTTTTTTTACTGCTTGAGCTGCTGAGCTGGCCTGAAAAGATTCCTTGTCCTGCTGGAGGTGTGGGGCGAGTTCCCAGTGCTGGGCTGGGCTCTGGAGCTTGTCCCAGCAGTGTCCCAAAAGCCACCCCATCCCTGCCTCCATCCAGGGGAGGACAACTGAGAGCAGAGGGAGCAGGGCAGGCAGGGCTCGCGTCTCGCCGGAGCTGCAAATGAGGTGTGCAATGAATTCTGCATCAGGAGGCAGCTGGGGCGCTGCCAGTGCCCCACGTGTGCTGGGTTTGCTGCGGGGAACACCTCCGTGCTGGTGTCCTGCCAGCCCTGCTGGCCCTGGCACGGCATTCCCAGCAATCTGCAGCTCTCGGGGCTCTGCCCCAGCCTGGCAGCCTGGGGAGGCTCCGGCCAGGCAGGGAGGAGAAAAGGTGCATTGTTCTCTGCAGGGATTGATGCCTGAAAGGGAGGCCAAAACAAATCAGGAGTATAAAATGAGGACAAATTTATTCGAGGCCTTCAAGGTACATTTGGGCAAGCAAAGTCCCCCCAGGGACCACACCCAAAATGGGCCCTAGGTCCCGAGCCCTTCACCTTTTACAAGTTCTGTCCATTAGCACATTGGCCCTCAATTCTCCAATCCACCCTCAGGTGATGATGTTCACCACCCCAGGCCTGCTCCCTCCATCTCACAGTTATTTACATATTTTCAGGGCCTAAGGCAATGAATATGTCCTTGAATCTGTGTTCAGAGAGCCGTGTTTGGCCAAAGGTGCTGGAACAGAGCATTTTAGCACTTTGTAAGAAGCACAGAACTGCAGCAAGTTACAGGTGCATGAAGAGGAAAAAAAACTAGAAATATTCAAAGGCATCAGGATGAGGCTCTAAAACTCCCCTTGTAATCCCCGGCAGAGGTGGCACGGAGGGCAGGGAGGGCAGGAGGAAGCAGGAAGGACAAATCTTTTGTTAAAAGGCACTTCCCCAAAGCCAGCAGCTTCACAAGGGAATTTTCCTGCTTTTTGTGCCTCCCCAGGCAGGCCCTGGTCACGAGAGGCAGGAGAATCAGCGGCCAGGAGCTCATTCTGGGAGCTCTGAGCTCTCTGCTTCCCCCAGCCCTTCATCCCCCGAGTGCAGACAAGTTCTCAGTGCTGGGGCAGAGCCCTCCCTGCTCTCTCTGTGCCTGCAGAGCCTTTCTGGATTCACCCATGCTGCCTGTCCCGGTGCCTGTGCTGCTCTCCTGCTCAGTCCTGCCATGGATTCTGCTGTTCCTCCCTCCATGCTGCTCTCCTGCTCTGCACTGAGATAGATTCTGCTGTTCCTCTCTCCATGCTGCTCTCCTGCTCTGCTCTGCCATGGATTCTGCTGTTCTCCTCTCCATGCTGCTCTCCTGCTCTGCTCTGCCATGGATTCTGCTGTTCTCTCTCCATGCTGCTCTCCTGCTCTGCACTGAGATAGATTCTGCTGTTCCTCTGTCCATGCTGCTCTCCCAATCTGCACTGTGATGGATTCTGCTGTTCCTCTCCATGCTGCTCTCCTGCTCTGCACTGTGACGGATTCTGCTGTTCCTCTCTCCATGCTGCTCTCCTGCTCTGCTCTGCCATGGATTCTGCTGTTCCCCTCTCCATGCTGCTCTCCTGATCTGCACTGAGATAGATTCTGCTGTTCTCTCTCCATGCTGCTCTCCTGCTCAGCCCTGCCATGAATTCTGCTGTTCCTCTCCATGCTGCTCTCCTTCTCCAGCCCTGCCATGGATTCTGCTGTTCCTGTCTCCATGCTGCTCTCCTCATCTGCCCTGCCATGGATTCTGCTGTTCCTCTCCATGCTGCTCTCCTGCTCAGCCCTGCCATGGATTCTGCTGTTCCTCTCCATGCTGCTCTCCTGCTCAGCCCTGCCATGGATTCTGCTGTTCTCTCCATGCTGCTCTCCTGCTCAGCCCTGCCATGGATTCTGCTGTTCTCTCCATGCTGCTCTCCTGATCTGCACTGAGATAGATTCTGTTGTTCTCTCCATGCTGCTCTCCTGCTCTGCTCTGCCATGGATTCTGCTGTTCCTCTCCATGCTGCTCTCCTGCTCAGCCCTGCCATGGATTCTGCTGTTCCTCTCCATGCTGCTCTCCTGCTCAGCCCTGCCATGGATTCTGCTGTTCTCTCCATGCTGCTCTCCTGATCTGCACTGAGATAGATTCTGTTGTTCTCTCCATGCTGCTCTCCTGCTCTGCTCTGCCATGGATTCTGTTCTCCTCTCCATGCTGCTCTCCTGCTCTGCTCTGCCATGGATTCTGCTGTTCCTCTCCATGCTGCTCTCCTGCTCAGCCCTGCCATGGATTCTGCTGTTCCTCTCCATGCTGCTCTCCTGCTCAGCCCTGCCATGGATTCTGCTGTTCTCTCCATGCTGCTCTCCTGATCTGCACTGAGATAGATTCTGTTGTTCTCTCCATGCTGCTCTCCTGCTCTGCTCTGCCATGGATTCTGTTCTCCTCTCCATGCTGCTCTCCTGCTCTGCCCTGCCATGGATTCTGCTGTTCTCTCTCCATGCTGCTCTCCTGCTCTGCTCTGCCATGGATTCTGCTGTTCCTCTCTCCGTCCCTCCTGTCCCCAGCCCTGGGGTGGCACAGAGTGGCACAGGTGTCTCGGTGCCACCCTCAGCGGGGCTGGGGTGACTCGGGGTGCAGATGCAGGTGATTCCTGGGGCTCTGCCTGCAGGGAGCCTGGGGCACAGCAGGGCCTGGCTGTCCCCGTGTCACACGGTTCGGTTCATTTCTCTGTGCTGGCACAGAAGCTTTGTCACACAATCGCAGCAGGGACCTGCTGCTGCCTCGGTGCCACCGGAGCTGCCACAGGACAGTGCCCCGGGGGAGGATTTGGGACAGGAGGGAGCAGCAACCCTTGGGAAAAGCAGCTGGAAGGGGAAGAGGTGCCCAGCAGAGCGGGCAGCCCAGGAGATGGCAGCAGCTTGCTGTGCCAGCCTTGGTGGCCTGGTTCTGCTGGCTGCTGGCACCGGGACAGGGCTCAGCAATGCCCCCAGCTCGGCCAGCCCTCCTGGAAAGGCATTTTCTGTGCTGAGTTACATTTTCCATGCACCCTGACAGGCCGGAGCAGGCAGGAATTCTGACCCCAGCCCAAAACCAGCCCTCTGGGAGGCCAGAGGCTGTGCTGGAATTGCCTGCCTGCTTCCTCTGCTCCTCCACAAGCAGCTTTGCTCCAAGGGCTGGGGCAGGAGTGTCCCTGCCTGTCCCCAGGCTCCCCTCCTGCCTCCCCCAGGTCAGGAATTCTCCTGATGCTCAAACTTGAGGCAGCAGAGCAGGGAGACAGGAGGCTGAGCTCAGCTGGGAGGCTGCTCTGAGCCTGGAGTTGGCACCTGGGAGCTCTGAGGAGCCAGCAGGGATCTCCTGGGAGAGGATTGAACCACCCTGGGCAGCTCCCTGGGATTGCCCTCCAGCCCGGGAGGTGTGAGGATGGGAGGAGAAGCAGCTGAACTGTTCCAGTACCAACCACTGATCCTGTGGCATCCCCTGATACACCTTTAGGAAGAGTTTGGTGAGGAAATCTCCGACTCGGGCCCCAGGATTTGCCTTCCCTGAGCCCGTTCCCAGCCCCAGACGTGGGGACACTCGCAGAGCCTGGGAGGTTTAGCTGCCCTGGTCCCTCTCTGGCAGATTGGATGAGGCAGGAGCAGGTACCCAGGAGAGGAGCAGCTCCTGGAACGGTGCCTGCTGCTGCTGCTGCAGCTGCCAACTCCGAGGTGAAAATTGAGAGGTTTTTTAGCTTCACAGCCAAGGTGTGCGGTCCTGGATAAGAAATCTGCAGCTTTATCCAGGAAGGTGTTTCCAGCTCTCTGCTGACACTATTTATTGACCTCCCATGGCACATTTGTCCTTCTGAGCCCCTCACCAGGAAGGTGACTTGCACCAGGCTGGAAGGACGATGGATCCAATCAGTGGTGTGTGTTTAATCATCCCTTCCTAATGGTATTTGGGGATTTCCTATTTAATCAGTAATTAATGTGCCTGGCAATTAATTCTGCAGGAGTCTTGGTGCCCTGAGCACCGCAGGGTGGATTCTGAGCAGCCCCTTTCTTACTTTGGGCGAGTTCTGAGGAGTAATGAAGTTGCCATAATGAATTGCAAGAGATAATCGATTTCCTTCCTGATTCCTTCTAATTAGTATGAATTTTTAAAACTTTTTAAAACCTTTTTTTTTTTTTTTAAACGTGCATTTCACTTTTTGGAGGACAAGGACTAGGCAGGCAATGGAAGGAAAAGAAAGAGAAACTCATTTCATTAAAAAAAGAGAAAGGGAAAATTCTTGCATTGAGAAAAAGAGTGGATTTTGTCTTGCATCTCTCAGCTGTGAGGCTCCCACACCCTCGAGGCACTTCAAAAGGAGATTTTTTTCCCCCAATTTCCCACCCTAAGCCCCTGTGAGTGATGCAAGGTGTCTGCACGGGTCTGGCCAGCCGGGCTGTGCTCTGACCTTGCAGGAGCTGAGCTTGGCTGGTCCTGGACAGCTCCGAGGAGCAATCCGAGCTCTGAGCTCAGGGCCTCTGACAGTGAGTGGTTGCCAGCACGGAGGAAAGAGCCTGTGGAGGAGACCCGGGGCTCTGTGAGGTCTGCAGAGACACAAGTGCAGGAAAACCCAGGGCAGAACGGGGCTGGGCTATCCAGGCTTTGATAAACACTTCCCCCATTCCGAGCACCTTGACCTGATCGTTTGTGTTTGTGCCCGGCAGCTCTGTGCTCACTGGGGAGAGGGGAAAAACCAGAGGAGGAAAAACATTTAAAACGCTTCACTGGAGCTGGAGATTCAGCCCTGCCTTGGCTTTCTGCCGGCTTCAAACACAGCAGCAGAACCTCTTGTGTTTAGCCCCAAAGGAGTCCCTAATTAGTGGAGAAACTGCAAAGCTCTGAACTTGTTTGGGAATGCTTTAGTGCAGTGGCCCCCTGAGGTTTATTAAACAAATGAATCCAGAGCAGTCAAATAGCTGGGATCTTCAAAGTGACAGAGACCTCGGTCCCAGGGCTGGCACTGCAAAGAAAATGTTTTCTGAAATGGGCGGAACCGCTCTCGCTGAGGAAACGGAAAAACGAAGCCATGGACAGAAGAGATTCCCAAAGGGAAGGGCAGCAGCGTTCCCAGCCCTGCCGGCAGCCTCTGCCAGCAGCTCTGGGTGTCCCTGGGGCCATGGGGACAAGGAGCAGCCAGGTCAGTGAGGGGAGGGTGACAGGGACTGTCCTGCTGAGGGCTGGATGGGACAGAGGGGTGGGGGGCAGGAGCCCCTCGGGAGAAGGACAGCGCTGTGGGGCTGTGTAGTTGCAGTGTTTTAGAAATCTTTCTCTTCTTTCTCAGGGAGAATAGAGCTAAGCTGCATTTTTGTACTTTCTTAATCTCTGTGTTTGGTATTAGGTGTTGTATAGCTGTGACCAATGGTTTTAGGAGGTGGATTCCCTGCTGACCAATAGTTGCCAGATTATTAATGGATATATAAAGAAGTTTCTGTAAATAAAATCTCTCTTTTCGCCATCTTGGGTCCTCCTGCCTGCTTCCTCTGCCAGCTTCTGCGAATCCCAGGAAATCTAAACCAACAGGACTGCCCCAAGGCTTTGGGAGAACCCCAGAGCTGCTCTCCTCAGTAACTCAGAGCAGATCCCCTTTGGGCTCTTTGGGGCACGGGGGCTGTCTCAGAACGCACGCCCACTCTCCGGGTGCAGATGGGGCTGGCAGAGCCCGCGGCGGTGACATTTCTGCGGCAGGGCTGCAGCTGAGCTCGGTGGTGCTCCATCAAATGTTCCCAAATACCTCCGCTGCCTCCGGGGCTCCGCTGCTCTTTCAGTCCCTGGCACTTCCCTGAGCTGGGAATTTCCCCACTGGAAGTTCCCGCAGTAGGAATTTGAACCATCCGGATGGAGTTTGAACTCCGTCAGGATGGAGGAGAATAAAGGGAAGAGCTGCAAGCCTTGCCCTGTGCTGCCCTGGCGCAGTGGGGTCACTGCTCCACTCTGGGGTTGCCCTGGGAGAGCTCATCCTGTGCCCTGGGCTCATCCTCTGCCCTGGGCTCAGCCTCTGCCCCGGGAGGGCTCATCCTCTGCCCTGGGAGAGCTCATCCTCTGCCCTGGGAGAGCTCATCCTCTGCCCTGGGCTCATCCTCTGCCCTGGGAGAGCTCATCCTCTTCCCTGGGTTCATCCTCTGCCCTGGGAGAGCTCAGCCTCTGCCCTGGGCTCATCCTCTGCCCTGGGAGGGCTCATCCTCTGCCCCAGGAGAGCTCATCCTCTGCCCTGGGCTCATCCTCTGCCCTGGGAGAGCTCATCCTCTTCCCTGGGTTCATCCTCTGCCCTGGGAGAGCTCATCCTCTTCCCTGGGTTCATCCTCTGCCCTGGGAGAGCTCAGCCTCTGCCCTGGGCTCATCCTCTGCCCTGGGAGGGCTCATCCTCTGCCCCAGGAGAGCTCATCCTCTGCCCTAGGAGAGCTCATCCTCTGCCCTGGGCTCATCCTCTGCCCTGGGAGGGCTCATCCTCTGCCCTGGGCTCATCCTCTGCCCTGGGAGAGCTCATCCTCTGCCCTGGGTTCATCCTCTGCCCTGGGAGGGCTCATCCTCTGCCCTGGGAGGGCTCATCCTCTGCCCCAGGAGAGCTCATCCTCTGCCCTGGGAGAGCTCATCCTCTGCCCTGGGCTCATCCTCTGCCCTGGGAGGGCTCATCCTCTGCCCCAGGAGAGCTCATCCTCTGCCCTGGGAGAGCTCATCCTCTTCCCTGGGTTCATCCTCTGCCCTGGGAGGGCTCATCCTCTTCCCTGGGTTCATCCTCTGCCCCGGGAGGGCTCAGCCTCTCCCAGAGCAGCAGCACCAAAGCAAGGCACGGTGCTGTTTGGAGAGCCTGTGTGAGCTCCAGAGCTGCGTTTACCAGAGCAGTTTGTGCACCAGTTAATGACATGGATGTGACCTGACGGGCTGGAGTTCAGCTCTGCCTGCTCAGGTGCCTCCTGCTCCCTGCCAGGCCATTCTGAATTGCTGCCGAGCCCCAGGGGGAAGCAGAGTTTGCCTTGTCCTGGCTTTTCTTCCCTGATTGCTTTGACCTGGGAATTTGCAGGCCAACCAGCTCTTTTTTATCAGACATCCTCATTTAAACTTTAGCTCTTGATATTTCTTTCCATCTCAGCGATCATTGCTGAGCTGCCGCGAGATGCAGACTCATTTCTTGGGAGTTTTGGGTGAGTGCAGCTTCTGTGCTGAGTATTTGGTGACTTTTTCTCTGACCTTAGAGGCAACTTGTTCCCTCCTCCTGGCCTGTCCTGCCCTGCCACTTGTTCTGGCCCTTTTCTGAGGATATAATAATTGCAGTTTGGTTTATTTAGGTTACAATTGTGAGAGCTGAGTCTTTCCAGTGCTGGATTTTATCTGTTGGAGCTTCCCACCCCCTGGGCTTACAGGGAAAGCTCACAGGGCTGAGCTCTCTGACAAAATCCTCATTTTCTGTGCCTTGCTGCTGCTGTACAGCTCTGATCAGGGCCACGGTGAGGTTCTGCTGGAGGATTTGGGCAGGAAGGTTTTGTTTCCCTCAGAGGGCCCTGATTTCCCACCGAGACAGGGCTGGGGACAGAGCTGAGCCCGAGGTGTCACCCTGCATAAATCACCCTCGTGTTCTCACTGCAAACACACACGGCACTTAAATATCGCAAATCCCTGGCAACCCTTGGATTTTATAAACTCTTTGGACTGATTTTTTTTCCCCCCTCAATGAAATCTTCAAGATTTCATTCAAGATTCTTCAAGATTCATTCTTCAAGATTGAAACCACAAGATCCAAGTTCATTTGTATGAATTATACAGTGATTTAGGTAATAACCTTCCCCGAGTGCTATAAATTCCACAGTGTCCGTGCAATTTATTATTTAAATGATGCATAAATCATGCAGGACAGGGAGAGGGGAGGACGGGAGTGGAAGGGACGGGGGGAATGGGGCTGACCAGGGGGAAAACAAGGCGTGGAGTGTGGGATAAAGCGCTCTGGGGTCCGGACAAACATTTCCTTGGATCCCGAGGTTCCCGAGACAGCTCCCAGCAGTTCCTCCCTCCATGCTTTCTGCGCTCCCGGGCAGGCTGAGGGCACCTCCTGCCAGGTGCTCTGCCTCGGGGATGTCACTTCGCGTCCTGAGCATCCTCGGGAGCATCCTCGGGAGCATCCTCGGGAGCATCCTCGGGAGGGGAGCGGGGCTTTCCTTGTGCAGAACACAAAAAGCCTGCTGATAAATGTTGGTGCCAAGTGGGAGAGGAGGAATGTGAGGGAGACGATGCTTGAATGTAAATTTTTTTTTTTTTTTTTACTCTCTCCTAATGCAGGGAAAAGCTGAGTCAGCTCAGGCTGGGATGGGATTTATCCCACACAGCTCCTGGCCCTTAGGACGGCTTAAAGAGCAATTGTTTGCGAGATTTTTATTTTTCCATCCAAAAACATCACAAAGGCATTGATTTGCTCTAATATCTCTTCAGTGAGTGTGGAGACCACACAACAACATCAAAGGGGTTGTGGGCTCACCTCAGCTGTACCTGAACCTGATTTTCAGTTTTTTTCACCTTTTTTTCCTCGGTTATGATGAGTTTTGAAACTCATTTTTGGGTAGCTGCCAAACTAATGCTAATTGCAACAACTGCCTAATTGTGTTTTAGTTAAGGCCCAATTTTAATGTCTAATGGATTTTTGCACAGCTCTTCCAAGGTGAGAACACACGGATATAAATAAAAGAGAAAAAGCTGCTCGGAGAGGCATCTCCTGCCAGCAGCTGAGTGCTGGAGGGGTGATCCACATCTAATGTGCTCTGAACAAAGGGTTGGAAGGTGTGAATCAATTCATCATGGCAAAGAGCTCCGAACATGGAAAGACGCCCACAAATGCTAATTATTATTGTTATCAACACGTGTAATTGGGGCTTGAGCTCCCAGGCACAGACTAACTCAGAGGCACAGCCCTGCGCCCACAGCCAGCGGGATCAGGGATCAGCTCGGGATCACTGGGATCAGCTTGGGATCACCGGGAACAGCTCAGGATCAGCTCAGGATCACCGGGAACAGCTCGGGATCAGCTGGGGATCACCAGGAACAGCTTGGGATCAGCTCAGGATCACCGGGATCAGCTCAGGAACAGCTCAGGATCAGCTCGGGAACAGCTTGGGATCAGCTCAGGATCACCGGGATCAGCTCGGGATCAGCTCGGGATCACTGGGATCAGCTCGGGATCACCGGGAACAGCTGAGGATCAGCTCAGGATCACCGGGAACAGCTTGGGATCAGCTCAGGATCCCCGGGATCAGCTCAGGAACAGCTCGGGATCACCGGGATCAGCTCGGGAACAGCTCGGGATCAGCTCAGGATCACTGGGATCAGCTCGGGATCAGCTCAGGATCACTGGGAATAGCTCAGGATCAGCTCAGGATCACCAGGATCAGCTCAGGATCACCGGGAACAGCTCAGGGAAGGCTGGAACATGGGGTGCCATGGCACTGGTGCTCCGAGAGGCCTCTCTGGCACCCGAGGTGTCACCGAAACTGTGGGAAAAACAAAAAACCCTCCAACAACAGTTGTAATGTCAGACAGTCAAGGCATTGCTGTATTTTCTGGCCAGGGTGTGCCACAGAACTCATCTCATCCACACTCAGCCCGGGCATGCAGAGAGAATCATTCCATCACACGTGGATTTTACAAGATTTCCCCTAAACTTTGCGCAGTAAAAATCCATAGAACTTCATCGGTTCAATGTCCATAGGTCTAAAGTTGTGTAGCCTTTAGTATTTGGTTTCTCACTGGATCCGGATTTCTTCACCTCTGCAGCTAATTAGGGCTTCCCTCCTTGATTTCTTGTCAGTCCTTTATGGATTAGATGTCTCCAGCTCTGCCAGAGGCAGGTCTGGGGTGGATGTTCATGGATGGCCATTGATATTCCATCGATTTTTATCTTTTTGGGGTATCTTTGGGCTACTCCCAGTCTGTTGGCACTTTTCGAAATTCCTTTCCCCAAGGCAAAGGCAAACCAAGCCTTAAAAATGACATAAAAATTACGTTCAAAATTACATAAAGTTTCATTAAAATGTTTAAACTGTTTTTCTTTTTTTACTAACAGAGGCAGCACGTCAAGCTGCACCCACCTTCTTGCAGGAGAGAATCCCAACCCAATGGAATCGGTGAATCCCAAGGGATGGGCACCACTCCTCGCTTTTGGAAAGCAGCTGGCACCTGATGCTGGACCCAGAGCGGCTGCGATGCACACAGGAGAAATAAAAATATCCATGCCAAATGTGCAGGAGAGCTGGAACAGGGGAGCAGGGCTGGCTCAGGGCAGAGCACACGTGCTGTGGGAATCAGCCTGGAGCTCTGCCTCGCCGGGGACTGTGCCATGGATTTCACCACAGCCACAATTCCCTGTCCCTGGCAGGGCTCACAGCAGGCACTGGTCCCAGGGAATGGATGCAGGGCTTTATAAAGCGTTTATTTCAGCAGGTTTCCCGAAATTCCAGCAGGTTTGCTGAAATTCCAAGAGGTTTCCCAAAATTTCAGCAGGTTTGCTGAAATTCCAGCAGGTTTCCCAAAATTCCAGCAGGTTTGCTGAAATTGCAGCAGGTTTCCCGAAATTCCAGCAGGTTTCCCGCAATTCCAGCAGGTTTGCTGAAATTCCAGCAGGTTTCCCAAAATTCCAGCAGGTTTGCTGAAATCCCAGCAGGTTTGCTGAAATTTCAGCAGGTTTTCCGAAATTTCAGCAGGTTTCCCTAAATTCCCACAGGTTTGCGGAAATTCCAGCAGGTTTCCCGAAATCCCAGCAGGTTTCCCGAAATTCCAGCAGGTTTCCCAAAATTCCAGCAGGTTTTCCGAAATTTCAGCAGGTTTCCCGAAATTCCAGCAGGTTTCCCAAAATTCCAGCAGGTTTCCCAAAATTCCAGCAGGTTTGCTGAAATTCCAAGAGGTTTCCCGAAATTTCAGCAGGTTTGCTGAAATTCCAGCAGGTTTCCTGAAATTCCAGTAGGTTTGCTGAAATTTCAGCAGGTTTTCCGAAATTTCAGCAGGTTTCCCAAAATTCCAGCAGGTTTCCCAAAATTCCAGCAGGTTTCCTGAAATTCCAGCAGGTTTCCCAAAATTCCAGCAGGTTTGCTGAAATTCCAAGAGGTTTCCCGAAATTCCAGCAGGTTTCCCTAAATTCCAGCTGGTTTGCTGAAATTCCAGTAGGTTTGCCGAAATTCCAGCAGGTTTCCCAAAATTCCAGCAGGTTTCCCAATATTTCAGTAGGTTTCCCGAAATTCCAGCAGGTTTGCTGAAATCCCAGCAGGTTTGCTGAAATTCCAGCAGGTTTCCCGAAATTCCAGCAGGTTTGCTGAAATTCCAGCAGGTTTGCCGAAATTCCAGCAGGTTTCCGGAAATTCCAGCAGGTTTCCCAATATTTCAGTAGGTTTCCCGAAATTCCAGCAGGTTTGCTGAAATCCCAGCAGGTTTGCTGAAATTCCAGCAGGTTTCCCGAAATTCCAGCAGGTTTCCCGAAATTCCAGCAGGTTTGCTGAAATTCCAGCAGGTTTCCCGAAATTCCAGCAGGTTTGCTGAAATTCCAGCAGGTTTCCCGAAATTCCGGCAGGTTTGCTGAAATTCCAGCAGGTTTGCCGAAATTCCAGCAGGTTTCCCGAAACTCCAGCAGATTTCCCGAAATTCCAGCAGGTTTGCTGAAATTCCAGTAGGTTTCCCGAAATTCCAGCAGGTTTGCTGAAATCCCAGCAGGTTTGCTGAAATTCCAGCAGGTTTCCCGAAATTCCAGCAGGTTTGCTGAAATTCCAGCAGGTTTCCCGAAATTCCGGCAGGTTTCCCGAAATTCCAGCAGGTTTCCCTAAATTCCAGCAGGTTTCCCGCAATCCCAGCAGGTTTCCCGAAATCCCAGCAGGTTTCCCAGACCCATCCCCGGGAAGCTCTCCCTGGGTGCTCAGCCGTGCTGGTGGTGGAGCTTTGAGAAGAGCACGTGCAGAGTGCTCCTGACACCCTCTGCAGGGAAATCAGCCACACATCTGCCTCTGCTGGCTTTGCTGGAGTTAATAAATTCTGCTGGGGAATAAATAGATCCTAAATTACACCCTGGCCTGGCCAGAACTTTTATCTTGCCTGTCAGGACTGTGTAATATTAATTATAGCCTGCTTCAGCTGCCCTCAGGGAGAGCTGGCACACGGCTGCAGCACTCAGCTGTGACTCCCCCAGCTCTCATTTGATTTTTTTTTTTTCTTTTTCATTTAATCAATGCCCAATAAATCTGTAATCTCCTGAATCTGGACATCTGTGCTTAATGTATCTGGGGAGTGACCTAATTAAATTGCAGTTTAGAGCGTCTCGGGGTGGGGCTGGACCCTTGGATTCCTGCTTTTGTGAAATCACAAAAATGTGAGGTTTGCGAAGGCTGGGGAGCCACCAAAAAGTGACCCCCAGAAGTGAGCACAGCACGAACTCCATCCTCAGAGCTTGTGCAAGGAAAGGATGTTAAATCCAGCTGAAAGCAGGGCAGGAGCAGGCACTGCTTGGAATTCCTGGGCTGGATCGCCCAGCCTGGTTGTGGCACTGACTGATGAATATTTAGAGATGCAAAAGCAGAATTTATGAAGTGCTGCCTTCAGACTCGGTGTCTTAAGGACTCCCTGAGCTGGAGGGCAGCTCCAAGCCCTCACCTTCAGTGCTCGCCGGTGACTGACAAAAGGACAGATGGATTTCCTGCTCTTTGGGAACACTTTATCAACCCTGACCCAGCGAGCTTCGCTCACGGCCACCGACCAGAGCGTTTTATCTGCCACTCACCCCTCCCTCCTGCTCAGCCCTCAGAAAGGCCTGCTGTGGATGAAATGGATTAACAGCCCGTGGTTTTTATTTCAGATGAGCAGGAGATAAATCCCCCTGCTGCACAATGGGATTTGCTGTTTGTGTCTGCTTGTTAATACAGTTTATTTTGCCCGTGGACCACTCCCTCCCCTGAACGCTGCCTGCATGACGAAGAACAGATCCCATTCTTCTGTGGGGCAAGAACCTGCTTTGTTTGCTTTGTGCCGATCTCAATAAACCCCGTTTAATAAACGCTAATTGCCCTTAATGCCTTCAATTAACGGCGGCCGTTCCTGCTGCCTCTCCGTGTCCCTCTGCATCCAAAGGTCTCCATGGCAACTCCTCCCGAGGGAGAGCATCCCAGCTCTGCCCGGCCTTGGGGTCAGCGCTGGGCACACACTGTCCCTGTCCCCCCGGACGGCTGCGACAGGAGCCCAGGGAGGCTCTGAGCAAGGGGAATGGGTTTTGTAAAAAACTTTGAGCAGCCCCAAAGTCCGGCAGGGCAATGTGCCTCCCTCAGGGCCTCAGCTTCCCCTGCTGCAAGCCAGAACCCAGCTCTGCCAGAGTGCCTGGGGATACATTGAGGGAAAAATAAATCCAGAACCCAGCTCTGCCAGAGTGCCTGGGGATACATTGAGGGAAAAATAAATCCAGAACCCAGCTCTGCCAGAGTGCCTGGGGATGCACTGATGGAAAATAAATCCAGAACCCAGCTCTGCCAGAGTGCCTGGGGATGCACTGATGGAAAAAGGAAATCCAGAACCCAGCTCTGCCAGAGTGCCCCACTGCACTGATGGAAAAATAAATCCAGAACCCAGCTCTGCCAGAGTGCCCACTGCACTGATGGATGAAATAAATCCAGAACCCAGCTCTGCCAGAGTGCCTGGGGATGCACTGATGGAAAAAGGAAATCCAGAACCCAGCTCTGCCAGAGTGCCTGCACTGCACTGATGGAAAAATGAATCCAGAGCCCAGCTCTGCCAGACTGCCCCACAGCCTGAGGATGCAGTGAGGGAAAAAGGAAATTGATTGACGTCTCTCCCTCTGTTTTTGGGGACGGCATTGATGCTGGAGGAATTCAGCGCTCAGCCATCCTCCCAGGAAGGAATTTCTCCCTCAGGTCAGGGGGGATGTGTCTGTGACGATCCTTTGGGATCCCTGACGGTCACTTCCAGCCCAAACCTCCCGATGATTCCACGGCTTCCCCTCGCTCCGGGGGCCGGGCAGGGCTCCGGGCTTCCCCTGGGTGCCGGCAGATGGCAATCCGTGCCCAGGCAGCGCTGCGCTCCCTCCGCCCTGCGCCCGCCCAGATGTGCGCTCCCGCCCAGATGTGCGCTCCCTCCGCCCTGCGCCCGCCCAGATGTGCGCTCCCGCCCAGATGTGCGCTCCCGCCCAGATGTGCGCTCCCAGCGTCCCCAGGCGCTCCCGAGCCGGAGCTTCCAGCGGCAAAGAATTGGTCTGTCCCAGGTTTGTCCCAGGAAGGAGCCTGGGGGCTCTGAGAGAGCCGCGGGGAGGATTTTGGGGCAGTTTGAGGGCAGCAGGACTGGCGCCCTGCCCCGCACGGATTCCAGCCCGGCTGCCGCTGGAAGGCTCATCCGAAAGGAGGGAAGGCTCTCGGGTCTCTGCTCCTCTCACGCTCTGGGCAGGAGGCTGGAAGGGCAGAGCTCGGGTGTCAGGGATTGGAGAGAAGGGAAATGAGGTTTGTGGGGTAATTCCCTGCTGGGGAGAGGAACAGCCAGGGAAGGATTGCAGGAATGGTGGGGAATGTGCTCCTTTGGGACCTTGACCCCAGTCCCTCGCTCTGACAGCGAATTCCTGCAGGACCTCGGTCACATCTGAGCCTTGGTCTGTCCTTCCTGGCTCAGTGCTGAGGAACGCTGGGTCCTGCAGGGACAGCAGCTTTGGGGTGGCATTTGGGGTGGGGCACGAGGTGGGGCTGCTCAGGGGCATCAGGCACTGACCCCTCTGCCTTCCCACCCTGTCCCTCCTCTCCCTTCCCTCCACAGCTCCACTGGGGGACACACTCTGCTTTTTCCTCTCACTCTTTGGTGTTTTTCATGGCGATATATTCTGTTTTTCCCTCTCACTGGTTGGTGGTTTTCATGGCGATATATTCTGTTTTTCCCTCTCACTGGTTGGTGGTTTTCATGGCGATATATTCTGCTTTTCTCTCTCACTCTTCGGTGGTTTTCGTGGTGATATATTCTGTTTTTCCCTCTCACTGGTTGGTGTTTTTCATGGTGACACATTCTGATTTTCCCTCTCGCTGTTTGGTGGTTTTTATTGTGATATATTCTGCTTTTCTCTCTCGCTGGTTGGTGTTTTCCATGGCCCACTGGCTCTGTCGTTGCTGGGAAAACCAAATGAAAACACAGGGCAGCAAATCCAGGAGTGTTTTCTCCAGTGGCTCCTGATGAACTCCTGGCAGCTAAGCATGAATTTTTCAGTCACTTCAGTGCCATGTGCATTTTCCCATGGCCTTTCTTGCAAGAGGTAGAAAAATCCCAAACCCTGCAATTATTTTGTCTCCTTAAGTCTATTTTGAAGCAGAGTGAGTCTTCCTTCCTTCGACAGCCCCTGAGTTTGTACCCACATGCCCAGCTTTGGGATTTCAGGGCTCTGCCAAGGAAATTAAATCCCCAGGTGCTCCAATTCCTTAAATTCGGAGCTGGAGGTGTGTGCAGTGCTCAGCAGGAGCTGGGGGTTCCCCTGCTGCAGAGGAACAGCACAAACTCCTTTTTTCAGCAGTGTTTGTATGGATGGGAGCGTGGCCTAGAAACCTCACTGAGCCCATGATTTGTGTTTTCTCAGCTTCAGAGGAGAGATAAATCCCAACTGGAGTGTTTTGAGTTCTGACTTTTCTGGGTTTCTGTGTTCTTCCTCATGGAGGGAGAGTTTTCAGTGCAGTTCCATGCCAGGAACTGTTTTCTTGCTAAGAAAACCAGTGTATTTTTAAACTGACTCTTAATTTTGCCTGTGCCTCAAAAACCCTCATGAATTTTGCAGTAACATCTTGAAACCTTTCTTGTTTTGTTACATCAAAAGCATTTTCCAGGCAGTGTGTAAGATCAGCCATTCCTGGGACCATTATCATTTAAAAGCAAGCAGATATCGTATACCTTTAAATAGTCTTGGATAACTTTCTTCTGACAAGAATCCTCTGAAGCCTTGTCCAGATTTTGGGGGTTTTTTTTGCCACATTTCTCTTAAAAACCATTTTCAGTAGCATTTTACATCCTGGCCCTTCTGGTTTTGGGTAAAATCTCTTCTAGTAAGTCCTGTTTCATTTTTTTTTTCCTGTTTATTTTTTAATTACTGTCTAAAGCTGACCTGGGAGCTGAACTCCTGCAGCATCCAATCCAAGCCCTCCCTCAGCTGGGAGTGCTCAGCATCTGCATTTATTGCTGGGGATCGATTTGTGATTCTGCCTGAAGAACAGGTGAACAAAAAGAAAACCACAGAACCCAAAAAGCTCAGAAACTGAGGGATTAAAAGCACTTTATTTCAGCCCCATAAAGCTATTTTTGTTGGGGTTTTTCAGAGCTACCTGTCCTTTAAATCCACCCAGGAAGGAGCTGATGCCATGACCAAGCTGTGCCTTGGGGACATTTTGCTGTCACTGCCCCAAACTCCATCTCCACACCTCTTTTTCCCCACCAATATTTGGGATGGACTCCTCTCCTTTTTTCACCTGCTCTGGCGGTGTCAGCCATCTGAAATTTAAAGTTTCCCCACTAACAGGCCATCCTCAATTTAAAGTTTTCCCCACTAACAGGCTGCGAGTTTGGCTATGCACAAATTAAACCAGCAAAGTGCAGCAGGACCTGCATTAAAAACATCCTGCCCATTAAAGTTGCCTGAAATTTCCTCCATGATCCGCAGCTTTTATCCTCCCAGACCTGTTAAAAAGAGAGCATTTTCTGTCTGGGAGCCCGAGAAATGATCAGCAGAAGGAAATTGTTGCTCTTAAGAGCCTTATTGCTTATTAATGGAGGTAATTAAATGGCTCTAGGCTGGGGCCAGCGTGCAGCTGAGAGTGCAGGCACATGTTCCCTGGCCTGAGTGCTGCACTCAAATTAATAAAAGAATTGATGTAGACAGTGGCTGATGGCTGGGAATTGCTCTCGAGACCGTAATGAACACAGTTGCCTCCTTTAAGCTTCCTTTCACTGTAATAAAGCTAAAAATAGCCCAGGTTGACACTCCAGCCAAGCAGCTGTTGTGCAACAGCGTCGGATGTCACAGAGCACCCGGAATAGATGAGGGTGGAGGATCCAGGCTGGATCCAGGCTGCAGCGTTGAGTGTCACAGAATGCCTGGAATAGATGAGGGTGAGGGACCCAGGCTGGATCCAGGCTGCAGCGTTGGATGTCACAAAACACTTGGAATAGATGAGGGTGAGGGATCCAGGCTGGATCCAGGCTGCAGCGTTGAGTGTCACAGAATGCCTGGAATAGATGAGGGTGAGGGATCCAGGCTGCAGCGCTGGGTGTCACAGAGCACCCAGAACAGATGAGGGTGAGGGATCCAGGCTGCAGCGTTGGGTGTCACAGCACACACAGAATAGATGAGGGTGAGGGATCCAGGCTGGATCCAGGCTGCAGTGTTGGGTGTAACAGCACACACGGAATAGATCAGGGTAGAGGATCCAGGCTGCAGCGTTGGGTGTCACAGAGCACCTGGAATAGATGAGGGGGGAGGATCCAGGCTGCTCCTGCTCCTGAGAGAGCTGGAGGGGAGCACGGAGCTGGAGATGAGATCCCTGAGCCCTCCCGTGCCTGTTTAATGTGGGGCTTGAGGCCAAACGCAGCGATTGCTGTGCTCTCTCCTGCCCTGGGTGAGCCCCCCGAGGGATGGGCAGCAGGGAGGGCTCTGGAACGGAGTCTGCTGTGTGTAAAGAATGAGAATGTGAGGCACAGATGTCCCAGCAGTGCACTCTTGACGGGAGGCTGCAGGGTTTGCAGCTCATTCCGGAGCAAAGTGCCTCGGTGGCTTCAGCGCTGGGCTGTGCCCTGCTCTGAAGGGACATGTGCAGGGGTGACAGAGGTGGGACTTGGGGCAGGA
Source organism: Acanthornis magna (assembly GCA_036785705.1). Taxonomy (NCBI): domain Eukaryota; kingdom Metazoa; phylum Chordata; class Aves; order Passeriformes; family Acanthizidae; genus Acanthornis; species Acanthornis magna. Next base: position 1,866,139 of record JAWUZG010000038.1, read on the forward strand.
AAAACTAAAATGGCACAAAAACCTGAATTCTCCACTGCCCAACCCTCTGTGCTGATGTGTTGTTATTTAGCTCTTACAGAGGTTTTGTTATGTAACTTTTACACATGCATTAGTATTTTACTCTTACAGATGCATTGTTATTTAACTCTTACACATGCATTGTTATTTAACTCTTACAGAGGTATTGTTATTTAACTTTTACACATGCAGTATTATTTTACTCTTACACATGCATTGTTATTTAACTTTTACACGTGCATTGTTATTTTACTCTTACAGATGCATTGTTACTTAACTTTTACACAGGCATTGTTATTTAACTCTTACACAGCCCCAGGGAAGAGAGGTTAAATTCGAAGTTTAACCTGCCAAACACCACGGGTGAATCAGAGCTGCTGTGTTTTGTTTCACTCGCGTTAATCCCATCAGAGGTTGCAAAGGTCCTGGGACTGGGGCGGCAGAGAAGCAGAGCCAAGGGACCAATTTGGTTTTTCTGAATAGCATCAGCTCTGCTCTGCTGAGCAGCTGGGACACCCTGCTCCGCACGAGGGGAGGCACGAGCAGGAACTTGGCTGTTAAACAGATTATACAGAATATTTTGGCTTCCTGCTGCTAAGCAGAACATAAATTTGGGGTTCTGGATAAAACACGCTCCAGGTTCTGCTGTAGTTCAGTGGTTCAGTGCCTTGATTTGCTGCCTAATAAAGGTCCCAGCGATGAGAAATCAAAGCTCTGAGCTGGCACAGCTTCACCTTGTGGGGTTTGTGCCCACGAGACACGAGCAAGAGTTACTAGAGCCCCTGGAGGATGAGGAATTTCCTGGAAAGGCACACAGGGAGAGCTTCAGGAGGGTTTCCACCAGGGTGAACCCTGCAAGAGCTTCAGAAGGGAAGAGGAACCGCTGCTGCTAAAAGGAGAGAATCAGCCAAGTGCTCCAGTGATCTCCAGCATGTCGATGGAGCAGGAATTCCTCTTAGCCCACGAGCTGATCAATCAGCTCTCCCTCGGAGGCTGCCTGCTGGTGGGAGCTGTCTCTGGATGTTCTTTATGGCTCTGCTGTTCCCCACTCATCAGTGGAAACGAACCACCAGGAACGTGCACAATCTCCTGATGATGTGATGAGCGAGCAGCGAGGAGAAATCAGATTTTTTGGCAGCGTGAGGCAGCGCTCAGTGACAGCCTGTGACTCCGAGGGATCACACACCAGCTTTTCTTTGTCAGCAGCTCCACGGCTCCCCTCAAAAAGTCCCGATCTGCTCCAAAATAAGGTGCACTGCGAAGTGTAAAGATATTTTTCAGTCAGGAAAACCCTGTCTGGCAAAAAATTGGGCTCTTCCTTGGAGCTGCATTCGATTTCCCTGCCTGAGGTTGAAGGTGGCAATAGGAAAGTTTCTCTTTAAAAGCCTCAATGCAGCAACATTTGAGCTTGAAGAAGCCAATCCCATTTTATCCAGAGGCTCCTGGGATGGTTTGGAATCTTGTCCTGCATTGCAGGTGGTGGATAGTGGGAGCAAGGCCAAAGAATTCTGCAGCCCCTCGGTTAGGAAATGCCATTGAATAGGAACAGGAGTGTTTGCAATCCGTGCTTCGGCACTCGCCCTGTGTGCAGCACCACCGGCTGGGAGCCAGAGCAGGAGGATCATCCCGGGAGGATTTATTGCTGCTCTCGTCATTCCTGGGAGGCAGATTCGCAGTCCCAGTGCTTGGATGGACGCTTAAGGCTCGTGCTGGGGTCAGGAGCAGAGCCAGCTCCAGCACCTGTGGGAGCAGCCTCTGAGTGGAGTTCCTGCTTTCCAGGAGAGGAAAACTTGCGGGAAACAGAGCTTTTCTCACTGCTTGGCAGGAATGGCCTCAGAGGTCCTGCCTGAAGGACACTGTGCCTGCCAGGGGAGCAGGGAGCGAGCTGGGGCTGCCTCTGCTCCTGGATGGATCCCCAAAACGGGAACCAATCAGCCCAGCTGGGAGGGGGCAGAGCGGGAGCAGAGCCCTGCGATCCTGTCCCTGGGATCCTGCCCCATAGATCCTGCCCCGTGGATCCTGTCCCTGGGATCCGTGGATCCTGTCCCTGGGGTCCTGTCCCATGGATCCTGTCCCTGGGATCCATGGATCCTGCCCCATGGATCTTGTCCCATGGACCCTGCCCTACGGATCCTGCCCCATGGATCCTGCCCCTGGGATCCACGGATCCCTCCCCATGGATTCTGCCCCATGGATCTTGCCCCATGGATCCCGTCCCATGGACCCTGCCCCATGGATCCTGCCCCTGGGATCCCTCCCAATGGATCCTGCCCCATGGATCCTGCCCCTGGGATCCTGTCCCGTGCCTGCCGTGGGGCGCTGGCTGTGCCGTGTGTCACACGTGTCACATCCCCACTGAAGCCCAGCCCTCTGTGGGGCAGAGCACGCGGCAGGGAAGGCTGGGAGGAGCTGTCTGGGATGTACCCCAGGGAGAGAGGCTGCGAACAGCCGGGGAAGGCACGGGGCAGGATGCAGAGGGAATCCCTGGAGCGCGTCCCCGTCCCCGGAGCGCGTCCCCGTCACCGCCAGCCTCCCCCGCCCCGCGGGGCAGCGGAGCTGAGCTCGGCGAGGAGGAGGAGGAGGAGCAGAGGGGCTGCGCTGGGCTCAGAGGGGATGGCACTGGCAGCAGCCCGGGGCACTCTCCAGGGAGCTGCGGATGCTCTCTGAGGTGCCCCAGCCCCGGGTGGGCTCGGGAGGGATGTGCTGGGCATTCCTGGTGCCCAGAGCTCACCTCTGGAGCGCAGGTTTGACCAAAAGAGGAGGTCAGCAGCACCTGGAGGGCCTGGGGAGGTCACTGCGCAGGAGCTGAGCACACGGAGATGATCTCTGATTTCCACTCCCCCTTCTTTTCAGGAAGGTGATGTGACAGCTCCCAAACGGAGACCTTTTCCCTCGGGAAAACTCCCTCTGCTTCTGGCAGCATTTTTCAAGCTGCAGATTTCCTCCCCTGCTCTAACAACCTTAGAAATGAACTCTGGACGTTTCCCCACTAATGGGATTTAAGCCACGGTTGTGCCAGCCTGGAGTTCAACCGCAGCCCCCAGGGAAAACCAGCTCTGTTTTCGCTCTTTTTTTGCCCTTTTCTCCTGCAATCCTCTCCAACTGAGCTGCCCGTGGTTGCTTTGCCTCGCTCAAGTGCCTGGAGATGTCCCCTGGATCCGGGCACATCCCAGTTCCCAAAATCCCAGCTAATCTGGGCCGCTGGTTTCGTGTGGGGATGGGGCTGGGAGCGCTGAACAATAGCTGCGGTTTGGGTTTAATGCAGCTCAGTCCCCGTGAGGATGGAAAATCACAGATAAACTTCTCCTATTGGCAAGAACAAGGCTAATCCCGGGAGATTTCCTTAGTTACAAATAAGAATTTAAGGCAAGCTGTTCCCCTGCCACCTGTTGGCTGGATCGTAACAATTTGTTTTTCTTCTTGTGGTGGTTTTCTTGTGGTTTGTTGGTTTGTTTTTTTTTAATCTGGAAAACTATCTGCCAGAGGAAAAACAATGCAAACATTGTTGTCTCAGTTCCAGCTCGGAATTTGGGGCGGTTCTACCTGTTCTGGGTGCCAGAAGCAACAGAATTCCCCCAACGAAAGAGGGAATTAGCATATCAAAGGCTCACCTGTCAAGGAACAGGCTCAGCTCCGAATATCGTGGTGGGGCAATAGCGAGTCCTGAAGCCCAGGCGTTGCTCTGTGAGGTTTGTGATACTAAAACAAATTTTTTTTGGAAATTCTGCACTCTGGGAATTAGACAGGCATTAATTTCAGCTTCCCAGCTGGTATGATGGGATTTTCTGGGAAGGGCGATGTTTTTGAGGAGGATGGTTTTGACCCAGGAGGGCACAGCCTTCCTTCTGTGGCAAAGAGCCTGACCTGTGCCAGCCGCCACAAAGCCCCCGGGGGCCAGCAGGGAGCTGGCACAGCCTGGTGACAGCTCCCAGATGGTGACAAAAGCAGCCCCGAGCCTCTGCTGGGGACAGGAGCTGAGTGGCAGCTGCAGGCAGGGGGAGCGTCAGGAGCTGGAAGAAATAAAAGCACAGACAGAGCTGAGGCTGCTGCGTCCCTGTGCACAGAAAATCAGCCTGGATGTTCCAAACCGCCCTGGAAAGGGAACTCTGTGAAATCCACAGGGAAAATGGAAATTCTGGCTGATGGGAGAGGGCTGGAGGTCAGCAGAGGTGAACTCCTGGGAGGGAAATCATCTCTCGAAACGCTGGGCTCGCCATGATCCTTGAGCCAGATCTGCTCGGACAGCCCCTGACAGCATAAAAACCTCTCCCCAGCAGCTCCTTGAGCGAAACCCCGAGTGACCGAGCCGGGCTGTGCTGCTGTGACACATCCGGGGGTGGCAGGGGCAGGGTGGCAGCGGGGACAGGCTCCAGGAGAGCCATCTCCAGCCAGGGATGCACACACGTGTCCCTGCAGGTGACTGCAGAGCGCAGCTGTGCCCACAGCCCCGGGGGATGGCTGGGGACACGGGAGGGCAGCCATGGGGGATGGCAGGGCTGGGCTGCGAGGGCCTGGCGGGTCAGAGCAGGGCACAAATCCTGGTGACAAAAGCAGCTTGAATTTCCGAGTGTCAGCCACACCTGGCAGTCCCCTCCCCGAGCAGGAGAACGGGTGGAGAGCCCTGAAGCCTGGAAAGCACAAGGAAAGGATTTTGGGAGTTTGAGGGGAAGTGCTTTGGGAGTGTTGGACACCTTTTTGTGCCCCTGGGCTCGGCAGGGAGAGCCGACTGTGGAATGTGTAAATATGGTTCTCACTGGGATCCAGCCCTGTGCACACGGCATCTCCATGCCCCTGGAATTCCCATCCCCTGGAATTCCCATCCCCTGGAATTCCCATCCCCATCCCCCTGGAATTACCATCCCTGTAATTACCATCTCCATGCCCCTGGAATTCCCATCCCCTGGAATTCCCATCCCCCTGGAATTACAATCCCCTGTAATTCCCATCCCCATCCCCTGGAATTCCCATCCCTTGGAATTCCCATTCCCATCCCCTGGAATTCCCATCCCTTGGAATTCCCATCTCCCTGGAATTCCCATCTCCCTAGAATTCCCATCTCCCTGGAATTCCCATCCCCATCCCCTGGAATTCCCATCCCCTGGAATTCCCATCCTTGGAATTCCCATCTCCCTAGAATTCCCATCCCCTGGAATTCCCATCCCCATCCCCTAGAATTCCCATCTCCCTAGAATTCCCATCTCCCCGGAATTCCCATCTCCCTAGAATTCCCATCCCCTGGAATTCCCGTGCCCGTCCCCCGGGGCTGTCCCAGCCCATCCCACCCGCCCAGGTGTGTCCCACCCGGGCTGTCCCCCCTGTCCCCGGGGCAGTTCCCCTCTACTGTCACATCCCCCGATTCGGGGCCCGTTCCCAAATCCCCCGGTGGCCTCTCCCCGCTGCGTGTTTGTGCTGGGGCTGGAGATCAATCCAACTCACTCGGCTGAATTCGCGAGGGGAAGGAATTTAGAAGAGGGGAAAAACGCCTCGGTGATGCTCGGCTTAGCTCGTTGCTATGCGACACCGTGCCGTAACCATGGCAACTCCCAGCGTACGGCCCTTTTCTGGGACAGAAAACGGGAATTGGGATCCTGGGGGCTCCTCCACACCGCCCTGAGGGTGGGCTCGGCAGCCCAAATTTGCGCCGGCGTCCCGTGGGTTTGCTTTTGCGGCTACAGCCGGTTATTTCTGCAGCCACTCCCTCAGAAAAGTGTTGGATTTTCCTGCTTGTCAGCCTTTGGATTCAGAGAGCCTGGCCAGAACAGCAATAAAACTGCAGGGGAGCCGAGCAGGCAGCGCTACACGGAGCTGTGCTGTCCTGAAAGCAAAACAGATTTGTTCTGTGTTTTCCTGGTGAAGGGAAGGCTGTCCTTGCCTGAGCCTGCTCCTGCAGGGCTCAAAGCAATGGGAACTGTCACAAATAAACGCCCCCTGCTCTGGCCAGCAGCAGGTGCCTCTTGCCTCTCCCAGGGAAATGGTCCCAGCAGCAAGGAAAAGTGGGAAATCAGGGCTGGGAATGAGGGCAGAGCGAAGGGAGCCATGGGTGGCTGTGCCAGCAGCTCTGCCGCTCCCCTGTCCCCAGGGAAGGTGGCTGCGGTGGCAGGGGTGGGTGGCTCAGTCAGCTCTTCACAGGATCATTCCTTTCCATTCTCCGAGCACAGGAGCCTCCTTTGCAGCCCTTTGAAATGCGGTGCCTGCCAGGACGCGGCTCCAGGCACAGAGTGTTCCCGAGGATGTCACAATTGTCCCTCCCCGTGCAGCAGGCAGGGCACAGCTCCTGCTCAGAGCTCTGCTGCTCTCCTCGGAGCAAGCACAACCCGCAGGACAGCAGGGCAGGAGGGACCAGCTGGAGACGCTGCTGCAGAGGAGATAATTAAAGAGACTGAGAAGAAAAAGCAGCTTTTGGCAAGAAGGAACACGCGGAGGAGTAGGAGGCTTGGAGTAAAATATGATAAATGTTTGGGATTAAGCACTAAAGCCAGAAGGGGAGAGTAATCTGGATGATTCCTGAGGAGTGGGAGTGACTGGCTCTCCATCTGGAGTGTCGGTGGGGGTGGCTGGAGGGAGCCCGGCGCTGCCAGCAGCGCACAGTGCCGGCAGAGGCTGGAGCGGGGATCCCAAATCCTGCCGAACGCCGGAGCAGCGGGGACAGGGCTGCTCTCCCCGCTCTGCTGCCTTCAGAGCAGCTCGCAGATCTGACTCTGCTCCGCTTTCGAAGCCCCCGCGGGAGGGCAGCTCCGGAGCTGGGACTGCCCTCGGGGGGATCAGAGGCTCTCCGGACGCGGAGCCGAGCGGCAGTGAGGAGGAGCGGCCCCGGCGGGGCGGGCACGGGGCTCGGCTGCCGCGGGAGCGCCGCTCGGGGCACGGGAGCTGCCCCCGGGCTCTGCAGGGTGCCCCTGGTCACTCCCTGCCCGCACGGACCGCCCCGGCCCCATGGAGGCTCGGGCACGTCCCGATGCCCGGGGATGCAGGTGCGGGGTTGCCAAGCAACAGCAGGATGCTGCAGCAGCATCCCGAGCCTCACCTGCTCCCCTGCCTCCCCTGCGGGGCTGCTCCGCGCCTCTGGCTCCTCGGAAAAGCCCAGCCAGGGACTCTGGGCTGGGGCTGGGGCTCTGCTCTGGGGCTGGGAGGGTTTGTGGGGTTTAGGAATGGGAGATCAGCTGTGGGTGGGGGTGTCACTGCTGGAGCTGAGCCTGGGAAAGGCACGGCCTGGTTTTTCTGGGAAAGCTGGAATAGAGCCCGGCAGCACCTGGAAAGCTCTGTCCCCTTTGTCTCTCACAATGAATGGCACCCAGAGTTCATGAAATGCCTGCAATCCATAAAAGTGTCAGTGGGACACTGAGTCCATCAGGAGGGGCTGGAGGGCAGCCCTGGCTGAGCAGGGGACAGTCAGGTGTGTGTCCCCAAATGTCCTGCCCATGGCATCCTCAGCTGGGAGGGCTCAGCCCAGCAGGGGCTGGGGGTCCTGATCCCCTGCCCGCATTGTCCCAAAGGGGTAAAGGATGGAGCTCAGCAGAAATCCAAAGTAGCTGAAGGGACAAGAAGGGAGCTCAGGGCACAGGGCAGCCCAGGACAGCTGGAAAGGTGCGTGGGAGGACTGGGAGCCAGAGAGCTCCTGCTCCTTTCTTTCTGATATTTAGTCATTCGCTTTTATTACAGCTGTAATTTTTTATTAACTTTGAAGGAAAATTGTTTTTGAGGTGTTCATTCCTCCACAGAATTCCAGCCCAGCAGCCTCACTCCCTGAATTTAACTCCCCCAGGCCAGCATCTCCCTGGCAGTAAATACCTTGTCCTGCTCCTAAAATCCATGAAATTCCCATAGAATGTCAGGGAAACAGCCATGGCAAAGAGACGCAGGGAGAATTCAGTCCGAGGTGTGCGTGCTGCTGGGATGGAGATAATCAGTTATCGATACCAGGGAAGGAGATTGGCCACGTTCGGGGCTCAGGAATCTTCCTGCTCTGCCTTTGGGGCTGCTGGGATGGAGATAATCAGTTATCGACACCAGGGAAGGAGATTGGCCACGTTCAGGGCTCAGGAATCTTTCTGCTCTGCCTTTGGGGCTGCCCAGAGATCAGAACGGTCTCGGGGTGAGGAATGGGGCCCATCCCACAAACAGAGGGGAGCTGATGTGTGTGTGGGGTGTGGGATCCTTCCAGAATCGTTCTCCAACAGCCACAGGGAATATTCCAGGCAGTCACAAAACCACGTCCACAACAACAAAAGCAATTTCACTAGAGGAGAGCTGGCCCTGGTGTTCGGGTTATGGAATTCTCCATGTGAGTGGGGAGCTGAGCACTGATTTCAGCTTTAATGCTGTTTTTCTCCTCTCTTTTGTTTGGAATTCCAAGCTGAGAAGACACTTGTGGGCTCTCCTTCATTGCCAGATTACACAGGGTCCTCCCCTGTGCATTTGTGCCTCACCACAACTCCCTGTTAATTTGGGGTTTGTGCTGAATAAATAGTGCCTGGCTATTTGATTTTACTTTTTTTTTTTTTTAAACACATTTGTGATGACAATAAATTAAATTGCTTTCTGATGTTTGACAAATATAATTTTCAGGGTGGGTTTTTTTTTTCCTTTTTTCTACCGACAAAGATTGCAAATAAAAAAAAAAAACCAACCCAACCAGTCATCAACTCCAGAACACAAGAAAGTGCATTTTATCAACAGAATGAAATTAGATACCTGTCAAAATACATTTGTCCTCAAAATAACTATTCATACACTTCATTTTCCTGCATAAATAGATACTCATCTGCTCTCTTCTGCCTGTCATTTGTTACTCAGGAGCCACCACTGGCTGTGGGAGGGAAATATTTAAAGATGCTTCCAAAGCAATGGGCAGGCTGGGTTGGTGATTTTTGCCTCTGGCTTCCTTCACTTCATTATGAACGAGGAGGGAAACATCTATTTAAAGTCAATCAAATGAAATTGCCTTCCAAAACACGAATTCCTGGCTGCGCCCTCTGTTTGGGCTCTCTCAGAGAAGCAGCTCTGAGGGTTTTGATTTCCCAGGCAGGGCAGAGCTCCTTGGGGTGCTCAGGGAGATCCAGCGGGGATTTAGGGCTGTGGAATGGGAACATTTGGGGTCCTTTCTGTACGGGATGGATGCTCCCAGTCTACAGTGCTCAGGGAGATCCAGAGGGGATTTAGGGCTGTGGAATGGGAACATTTGGGGTCCTTTCTGTACGGGATGGATGCTCCCAGTCTGCGGTGCTCAGGGAGATCCAAGGGGGGTCAGGGCTGTGGAATGGGAACATTTGGGGTCCTTTCCAGATGGGATGGATGCTCCCAGTCTGTGGTGCTCAGGGAGATCCAGAGGGGATTTAGGGCTCTGGAATGGGAACATTTGGGGTCCTTTCCATGAGGTCTGCCCACTTTGGGTTTGCTTGGAGGGCTGCGGTGAAAGAACAAATCTAAATCTAATCAGATTTCTCAGTCCCGGGGCTGCAGGGATGGTCACCCACCCTCCCTCTGGGATTGTCCTGCTCCCTGAAAACACTGGAGCTGTCTCCAGGTGAAAATTCCCCCTGGAAACAAGCGGGAAGGTGCCTGTGGCAGTGCAGCTGGGCAGAGAGAGCTCTGAGGAGGCGGTGGGGAAATATCCAAGCCAAAATCTGCTGGGGGTGCTCCTACCCAAACCAAAACCCTAAAGATCCCACGGACACCACACGGAGAACAGCTTTGCAGCACAGCCTTGAGGCCGGTGGGATTTAGAATTCGATGTGGTTTGCATCCAGCCTTTCCAAAGGTAAAAAGTGGTTTCAAATCCCTACCCTGCTGCTGAAATTCGGGAGCTCGGCTCTCTCCCCTGCTTTGTATGGCACAGGCAGCTCTGGCAGGCAATTCCTGCAGGGAAAGGAGCAGATCACTGGCAGGTTTCTGAAGTGTGTGGACTGGGTTTTAATTTGCCAGTCCCAGCCCACCGTGAGGAGCTGTTAATAAGATTTCCTCTCTTTTTAAGTCTTCCAGCACGAGCACAGCACATCTGAAAACGCCGCAGATAAAAGAACTTTTTTTTTTTTTTTTTTTTTTTTTTTCTTTTTGACCGAAGGAGAAAACACGGATTTGAAACCCTGCCGAACCAACAACACTCATTAGCATCTGCCTTTCTTCTGGAAGGGCTCTCGGGAGGAACAGGAGCACATTGAACGCTGGTGTATCAAAGGAAGGCGCTCGCAGCTCAGCACAACAGCACTCGTGACAAAGTCGCGGTGTCACAGAACACCTCCGGTGGCAAAGGGCTCCGCTCAGCCCAGCAGCATCGCCAGGCTCGGCTCCCAAACCTCCCAACACCTTCCTCTGAGCGCAGCTGGGGATTCAGGCACAGCTTGTTCCTTCTCTGACCTCGCTCCAGGTTTATCTCTCTGTGTCTTTGCTACAAGAAAGGGGAAGGGGTGGATGAGGAGGAGTGTTCCCATCGGTCCCGTGCGTCCCGATCCTCGCCTTGCCTTGGAAGTTTTCCTTGCCTTGGAAGTTTTCCTTGCCTTGGAAGTTTTCCTTGCCTAAACGCCCTCTATTTATCGGCTCCAGGCAGCAGCAAGGACTGCTTCTCCGCCTCGATCTCCTTCCCTTCTCCCCTTCTCTCCCTTCTCCCCAGATTGTTCCATTCCCCAATTTGCGTTCAGATTAAGTGGGAACGGTGCAGGTGGGAAGAGAAACCGTGTCCCCTGTCCCCTGAGGCCCCGGGGCTTGGACACATCCACAGCCGAGCCCGAACATCCAAAGGCGAGCCTGGGTTAGTTCTGCTGCCTCGAGATTCAAATCTGGGCAGCCCCAGAGGGTGGGAAATATTCCAGAGGGTGCTGAGCCCCCCAGCACCGTCCTGTGATGCAGAGAGGGGCCAGGGCACATCCCAGCCCCAAATCCCACGGATTTAACCCCCCCTGAGAGCCCAGCCTTGCCCTGCAGAGGTGGAGGAGCAGAGCAGCGAAAGCATCGTTAAATCTGCAATTTGGAGCTGAAATATCCTTTATCAGAAATTTATAACCCATTTAAAATGAATCCATTCAGGGCCCAGCGAGGGTCCTGGCTGAGGGAAGAGATAATTCCCCAGGTTTATTTATATAGTTTGATAGCTTTTATGCCAGGTTAGTAAAAAAGAGTCTGTGCCAATAAAATACTTTCTCTGCCTGTAAAACTCGGGAGTGTTTTATCTGCGGTGCTGAATGTGCTGCCTTTTAGCTTTCTATGGGATCAGGGGGAGGCAGGAGGGAAAAATTGTTCAGCCTCTCTTCCCAGGATCCCAAACCACCCCTTGGCATCTGAACCATCCTTTTTGTCCTCCAAAAACTGCTCATTTGGGTGTAGAGAGAGCTTGGGCACACAGAGGGAAGGAAAACCCATCAATGTCTCATCAAAAATCCCATTCCATCACAAGGACAACATCAGGGAATAAAGGAGATGCAGGGCCCTGGGTGAGATTTACCCTAATCTGAGGCTTTTTTTTCAGCTCCTCAGCTCCAGGGATTGTTGGCTTGGAGTGAAATTCTTTATTTTTTTCCTCACTTCCCTGCCCCGCTGGATGAGGCTCTGGTTTAGATCCCAGCTGGAGGGTGCCAGAGCTTTCCTTGTCCTCATTAACAGGAGAAGAAAACCGAGTGGGAAGGAAAGAACCTGGAACTCCACGGGGCAGTTTTAGTCTTGGTTTTCTGTGCTAAGCTGTCCCCAGGCTGAGTTTAGCGCTGGTGGGGTAATAACAGCAGCTCCAACAGCTCCGGTTGGGTTGGAATGCAATTCCTGCCGCAAAAATATCGTAATTGTGGAATTTACTGCAGCCGGGGAAACACTGCATAATCCTCTGCAAAGTGAAGCGCCGGGAAAAGGCAACAGAGGTGATGCTGCCACTTAATTCTGTGACCTAGGAACGGTGCAGGGAAGTCACATCCTTGGGAAAACATCAGGAAAAATGCTCCCCTGGGACGGGGGAGTTTCACCTGGCAGGGAACATCCTGCCCGACAGCAGCTCTTGCGTTTTGTGCTCTGGAAAAGAGCTCAGCGCCTGAGAATTCTCGGAAAGAATTCTCGGAAAGAATTCTCTGGAAGAATTCTCTGGAAGAATTCTCCCAGGATGAAGGCTGTAGGTGTGCGAGCAGCGGCAGCAGCCCCGGGGATGGGTTAGAGGGAATTCGTGGTTTGACACGATGTTGTGTGAGGCTTTTTATTCACACACACCGCCGCAAACAGACGGATTAATGGCAGCGTTTATCACGCACGCGGAGGAAAATAAGGTGATCAAATCGGAGTGATTTTCCCCGTTCCTCGGAGATCCGGGAGCAATTACAGGACAAGGTAATCTGCGGAGAAATGAGAGGAGCCTTTGTAGGCACACAATGGAGAGGAGAAAGGAAACTCCGGCGGGAGGAAGAGGAGCCGGAGGAGAGACAGAAGCGGCGGTGTTATCTGTGACAGGGACACAGCGCAAAGTGGCGACATCAAAGTGACAACGGAGCCCTGGCGGAGGGGAATCGGGGCTGCTGATAAGGGGGAGCAGCTCGTGGGCTGCGGGAATTAACGCCGGGGAAATTAATTGACGAACGGCTGGGGAAGGATGGTGGGGAGCGGGGAGGGGCTGCCACAGGGCGGGGAAAGCCTCTGGGCAGTGCGAATCCCAAATTTCTGTGATTTGGGACACGGCCTCAGCAGAGCGGCAGTGCCACAGTGCCACACATGTCCTTGGGTCAGCCCCAGCACCCATGGAGCAGCTCTGTCCTGCCCTGTTCTCCTCCACAGGTAAATCCACTTTAGGATTTCCCCCCTCTCACTTTAGGGGCCGAATTCCCCCAGGAAATGCGCATTTAATGTGAATGAAAGCAGGGCGAGCCAGCCCGCGGTGCCAGCACACTGCTTGCTAGAAAACTCCTTTTCCCCAACTCTTAAAGTAATAACTGTAATCCATCTCCGCGTTGCCAGAGCCAAGAGGAGGATCCTTGGAAAGCCAGCCCCGAGCAAGGAGGGGCACGACAACTGCAGTCGGGGGATAAATACATAAATATATAAATATATAAATATATAAATATATAAATATATAAATATATAAATATATAAATATATTTATATATAAATATATAAATATATAAATATATAAATATATAAATATATATATAAATATATAAATATATAAATACATAAATAAATGTTGCTCGGGATGGCGGTGACTCGTGACAATTAAACACACGTTAAAAGGTGTTCATACTGATGCCTGTCGTGACATGGAGTGTGCAAGGAACAGCTTTGGGTGGGATATTGGAGAGGAATCCTCCCCGGGAAGGTGGGGAGGGCTGGGATGGAATTCCCAGCGGAGCTGGGGCTGCCCCTGGATCCCTGGAAGTGTCCCAGGCCAGGCTGGAGCAGCCTGGGACAGTGGGAGGTGTCCCTGGACATGGCAGAGGTGGCACTGGATGAGCTTTAAGGTCCTCCCACCCCAAACCATTCCAGGATTCCGTGTGTGGCTTTTCTGGAGCAGTGGATTTGCAGCGGAACAGGTGAGAGCCCTGCGCTCCGAGGAAGGAGAGTGGCCATGGGACAGATGGATCACTGCGATGTCCCCAAACCATCAGGATCCTGACGGGATGGCGCTCGGGGAACACTCAGTCCCAGGGGTTCCGTGGCAGATTTAAAAAGAACGAGGAATAAATCACCTCCATCCCTCGCTCGGCTCCAGCGAGAACCGAACACACCAAATCTGCCCCCGGGGCCAAACCTGGGGGCAAAACCCGAGGGGAAGGGGCAAAACCCGAGGGGAAGGGGCAAAACCCGAGGGGAAGGGGCAAAACCCGAGGGGAAAGGGCAAAATCCGAGGGGAAGGGGCAAAATCCGAGGGGAAAGGGCAAAACTCGAGGGGAAGGGGCAAAACCCGAGGGGAAGGGGCAAAACCCGAGGGGAAAGGGCAAAACTCGAGGGGAAAGGGCAAAACTCGAGGGGAAAGGGCAAAACTCGAGGGGGAAGGGCAAAACCCGAGGGGAAAGGGCAAAACCCGAGGGGAAGGGGCAAAACCCGAGGGGAAAGGGCAAAACTCGAGGGGGAAGGGCAAAACCCGAGGGGAAAGGGCAAAACCCGAGGGGAAGGGGCAAAATCCGAGGGGAAAGGGCAAAATCCGAGGGGAAGGGGCAAAATCCGAGGGGAAGGGGCAAAACTCGAGGGGGAAGGGCAAAACCCGAGGGGAAAGGGCAAAACCCGAGGGGAAAGGGCAAAACCCGAGGGGAAGGGGCAGATGGAGTGCCAGGGAACTCTGCCAGGCTGATTCCCCAAAATGCTCCCGGGGATCCGGCAGGGCTGGGCTGCGGCAGAGGAGCAGCAGGGACCAGGCTGAGCTTGGCTGCCCCGGCTTGTTTACATCCGAAATTAGGAGCGAAATGAGGGAATGCGCTGCTGACAACCTCCGGGCGATTAAATTCCAGCGGAGCCGTGTGCCCTGCAAGGTGACAAAAACCTGCCTGGCCCCGGGGATTAATGACCTGCGGAATCTGGGAGCCAAATTGGGAGGACGGAGGAAAAAACACTGATTTTTACCCTCCCTTTCCTTTCTTTTATTAGCCTGTAAATAATTAACAGGCGAATCCTGCAGCCCAAGAGGGCCCTGGAGCAGATGAAATCCATGGCTTGCCATTCCCAGTTCCCTAGCAACAGCCAAAGCAGGGAAAGGCGCTGGGCCCGGGCACCACGAGATGCTCAAATAATTAATATTCATCACCGATGGCTCCCAGAGCAGCCCTGGTGCAGGGATGGGCTTGGGGAGGGGGAAATCCTGTTAGTCTGGAAGCGAGGGGCACAGAGGGAACACCTGGGAGTGGGGAATGGGAAAATTTGGCTTTCCCTGGCGCATCAGGTGAGAGGTGCACGGAAAACATGGGTTTGAGGCTGAAATCCTGGTGCCATGCCATGCTGCCAAGCTGAAGGACTTCATTCTTTTATTTTTTATTTACAGCAGTTTAAACCAAGCTCAAAAATCAGATTTCGGAGGATTGGTGCAGATCCCACTCGTGGCTGGTGGCCTGCGCTGGGCACTGAGTTGTTCCACGCTGGGGCACCAAAGAAATAAATTTTGGGGACCTTTTTTTTTCAGCAGGGAGGGGCAGATGGAGAACTCTGGCTGTGGAAAACACAGCTGGGCTGGGGGAAGGAGGGGAAGGCAGCCAAAGGAATCATTTTAACCAATTCCCTCGGTTGAAATAACTGTTTAGAAAGATAAAGTCACCTGTGTGGGGGAGAGGGACAAGGGACAGCAGCAGGAGGGAGTGAAGAAGTGTCCAAATGGGGCAGGAATGCCACGAAAGGAAGAGCTCCGTGCATTGCATGGTGTCCCCAAAATTCCAGGTGTGTCCATCCAGATTTCTTTTTTTTTTTGCACAATGTGAATTATCCCAGAATTCCCTTGGCTGCTGCAGGGAAATCTCCCTCCTCGCCCTGCTCTGGGTAACCCAACCGAGAGGTGCATTTTATTTCCCTACTAAAGCTCGGATGGGTATTTTTTTCACCAAAATGAGAAAACTGAGGCGTGAAAATGTTAAAATCCAACCAACGAACACCCCCAAGGAGGAGCTCGGAGCACTGTGGTTTCCTACAATTTTTTCTAGATGAGGAGCAACTTCGAATTTCCTCCTGACAGAAGAAATTCTCTGCCAGGAGACCAGGTTAAAACACACTTAATTGACCCCTGACTCATTAATTGTTTAAGGGCGAAGATGGCAACAGATTCAGAATATTTAATTAAACGCCGAGAATTCGGTAGCGAGTTAATTACCACATAACATTTGCCTCCCTAACAAACACTTCTTAAGACGGGGTAAGCAAGGCAACAATAATTGTAACAATTAATTAGAAATTCAACCGATAATGGCTACAGCTGCTAACAATTAGCAGCTAATTATGTCAAGCACTTTAACCGTTGGGAAAGGACTGGAGGCTGGTGGGAGGTGCAGGTGGGAGAGGAATAAATTATTCGCTCCGCCCCTTCCGAAATTTGAGAGTACGCGGTTTTTTTGGGAAGTGCGAACTTTGGCTGAGGTCCAGGTAAGGCTGGAAATTTTGAATTATTCTGAATTTGCAAGGATGGAGAAGAAATGCATTGAAAAACTTGCTTATCTGTGGTTATCCATGTTTGGAAGACTTTAAGCGCTCAGGTTTTAGGGCAATATCAGTATTTTGTACTTTATTTTAATGGGAACAAGTGTTTCTGAGAGGCTCTGCTCAATGAAAAAGCTGCTGTTCCTCAATACTTTATTTCTTCTTGTTTGGAAAATAATAATTTCATGTCTTAAATGTCTTGGGCTTCTGGTTGCTCCTGAAACTCAGTGATTGGAAAAAAACCCAAAAATATTTGACACTTAAAGACAGTAAAAAATCTCTGTTGCTGCTGAGATGTGATGGGAAATGTTCCCCTGGGGCTCTGCCTTCTGTTTGGGCATTTCACTCCATTTATAGGGGCGGGGGATCCCCTGGATTGGGGTGTGGATCCCTGGATTTGGGGGTCAGGGATCCCCTGGATTTGGGGATGTGTGAATCCCCTGGATTTGGGGATGTGTGAATCCCCTGGATTTGGGGATGTGTGAATCCCCTGGATTTGGGGATGTGTGAATCCCCTGGATTTGGGGATGTGTGAATCCCCTGGATTTGGGGATGTGTGAATCCCCTGGATTTGGGGATGTGTGAATCCCCTGGATTTGGGGATGTGTGAATCCCCTGGATTTGGGGATGTGTGAATCCCCTGGATTTGGGGATGTGTGAATCCCCTGGATTTGGGGATGTGTGAATCCCCTGGATTTGGGGATGTGTGAATCCCCTGGATTTGGGGATGTGTGAATCCCCTGGATTTGGGGATGTGTGAATCCCCTGGATTTGGGGATGTGTGAATCCCCTGGATTTGGGGATGTGTGAATCCCCTGGATTTGGGGATGTGTGAATCCCCTGGATTTGGGGTGTGAATCCCCTGGATTTGGGGTGTGAATCCCTGGATTGGGGTGTGGATCCCCTGGAATTGGGATGTGAATCCCTGGATTTGGAGGTGTGGATCCCCTGGATTTGGGGTGTGGATCCCCTGGATTTGGGGTGTGAATCCCCTGGATTTGGGGTGTGAATCCCCTGGATTTGGGGACGTGTGAATCCCCTGGATTTGGGGGTGTATGAATCCCCTGGATTTGGGGATGTGTGAATCCCCTGGATTTGGGGATGTGTGAATCCCCTGGATTTGGGGATGTGTGAATCCCCTGGATTTGGGGATGTGTGAATCCCCTGGATTTGGGGATGTGTGAATCCCCTGGATTTGGGGATGTGTGAATCCCCTGGATTTGGGGATGTGTGAATCCCTGGATTTGGGGTGTGAATCGCTGGATTTGGGGTGTGAATCGCTGGATTTGGGGGTGTCTCTGCTGTGAGCTGTGAGGTGGGGCAGTGCTGGTGATGTCCCCGCAGGGTGTGGCTGTCCCCGCAGGGTGTGGCTGTCCCCGCAGGGTGTGGCTGTCCCCGCTGCCCAAACCTTGGTGTTCCATATGGGGACAGCCGGGAGGGGCAGGAATTTGGTTTCTCCAGGCTTGGACTGAAGTGTGAGGAGCCAGTGCCTTTAATATCCTCCTAGAACTTCTCTTTTGGGGTCTCTTTGTCCTTTTTGCCCGGCAGCACCATAAAATTGGGTTGGTTTGCTGTTGGGAGAGCTTGGAGTCTCTGCTGCTGCTCTGGGCAGCCTTTCCCTGTGTCCCCTCTGTGTTTCCTGCACTCCTGACCACGTCCCAGCACAGCCATTCCATGGAAATGCTCCCTGCCTTGGCTCCCCTGGGCAGGGCACGTGCCAGGAGCGAAAAGATGTTTTTTTCCCCATTTTTCCCCTGTGGGTAACATTAACCTTCTCACTGAAGCATCTCTGGTAGGCAAAACATAAATTTGGAGGAATTTGGGCCCCAGGGGTGCCCTTGGGGCACTGTCCCCTGGCTTGCCCCACGCTCTGGTTGCCCATTTGCTTTTCCCTCCCCAAACCACAGCCTGACAGCAGCCCCTGGTTGTTTTTGGACTTTGCCAGCATGAGACAATGAAATGCAATCATCGGAGCTGTAAAATCCATCTGCTCCAGCACGCGGAGTTTTTTTCCACGCTGTGGAATTGCTTGTGCTCTCCATTTATATTTAAATGCTGGGCCTGTGCAGAGAACTTTCCCTGGCAGAGCTGCTGGGATGAGCGCAGAGCTGA
The DNA here is from genome assembly GCA_036785705.1 of Acanthornis magna. Classification (NCBI taxonomy): domain Eukaryota; kingdom Metazoa; phylum Chordata; class Aves; order Passeriformes; family Acanthizidae; genus Acanthornis; species Acanthornis magna. Next base: position 1,884,337 of record JAWUZG010000038.1, read on the forward strand.
GCTCAGGGCTCAGATCCCGGGGCTGCTGCACCTTGAGAAGGCACAGGATGCGCATTCCCGAGGAATGCAGCAAGCCCGGGTGGATTTTGGGGAATTTGGGGCCAAATTGAGTGGTGTATTATTATTATTTAATTATTGTTGCTGCCATGGGAATGGTGCACAAGTCCTGCTTCTTCCCAACTCCATCTTCATCCCAGCCCGAGGGAGTGAGGATCCAAGGGATGCTAAACCCACAGGGATGTGACTCTTCCCCAGGCACAGTTTCTTGTTTGAATCACTTTTTGAGCCCAGCAGCTGCAGATTTGAGCCCTCCCAGCCCCACTTATCCCCCCTGGTGTGGCTGAGAGGGGAATTTGCCCCAGGCCTCCCCCAGTGCCTGTTCTGTGCCAGAGACAGAGGCGATTTGGCTGCAGGGCTTGGCTAGGAAGGCTCCAGGGAAGAGTTCCAGGATCAGTGGGATGGAAATGTGTCGTGCAGGGTGCTGGGCTGCAGTTCATGCAGAATTCCACGTCCAGCCTGGTTTTATGGCAATAACTCCATTCCCTGGCTGCCCCAGTGCTCCCTGCAGCAGTGCCTCATTGCTTTGGCTGTGTTTGCCTATTTTAGGATAAAAAATGATCCTTCACGCCTTTTATTCTGCCCTCTCCTGCACAAAGCCCCTGCCCCATCTCGGGGACACAGTTTGCTGGGGGCCCTGGTGAATTCAGCTTTTTATTTTTAGCAGGGAGCCCACACGTGGCTCCTGCTGCTGCTCAGGAGACAGATCCATCACCAGGCAGACAGGTAGGGGAGAGGAACGTGGAGATGTTTTCCTCTGTGCTGAGGCAATCAGCAGGAAGATATTCTGGGAGCTGGGCTGTGCTCGGAGGGGGAAAAGATCTGGAGGAACAGAACCCAAAAATCCCTCAGTCAGACAGGTCTGGGGGGTGGGAATAAACTCAAATGAAATTAAAGCCCATCAGGTTTGCTCAGTTTTAGGAGTTTTGGGAGCCCTGGTGAATGCTCTGTGTTACATCGAGGCTCTCACCTGTGGGGTCTGCTCAGGTGAGGTGAATTTTCTGCGTGTGGGGAATTGCCTGTGTGTGAAATTCCCCTTTCCCTCTGTTCCCTGGGTTCCGCTGGAAATCACAACATCTGTGCCTCGCGCCGTTGCTCTTGCAATGGATATGAGCAGAGAGGGATTTTCTCTGCCGTAAAAATCATCAGCAGAACCACGGAATGGGTTAGGCTCCTTGGCTCGAGCTGCACACGTCCAAACAGTAAAATCTGTAACTCAGGGGTGAATGGGCAGTAAAAAAATATATAAAAAATAGCTGCATGAGTTTACTCAAAGTGTTTTTCTCTCCTTCTGGAGCTGGCTGTGTATTTAAGGATGTTCGTGGCCTTGTGCTTAGCTTTTCCCTGATAAAATTTGGATCAGAGATGGATCTCTGCGGCTCTTTGAGTGCAGGAGGAGAAAATATTTGTAGAACAGGAGCTGAGTGGAGGGTGGGGGTGAGCAGTGAGGTCCCTGCACTGGTTGTACTGGGATTGCTTTTATGGAGGCAACTGGGGATGATATCCTCTGTCCTTTCTGTTTGGAGCAATTCCTCCCTGGGAGGATTCCTCAGCCCCTGATCTCAGTTTGGGCCCCTCCTGGAGAGCTGCTGGAGCCTTTTCCAGGCATGGATTCATGGATTTGTGGCTTCTGATGCACAAAGGTTTATTTTTTTAAAGCCAGGGATGTTTGCAATTACCCTAAGTGTGAACACATGCTCTCAATCCTTGTGGAAAGCAAGGCCTGGCTCCTGATGAGATTTATTCCTCCAAGCCTGAAAGAAATGAAACATGGCAGCACGAGCTTTTCTTTCTGCAGCAGCGCAGCGAAGCTGTAAATATTCCTGCAATGATCTAATCCTTTTATACTTCTCACCAGGCAGGAGCACTTCCAAGTAGTTCCCTTTTAAGGCTCCTTTTCCACCCAAATTCCTGTAATGGAATATTTTGAGCCTCTCCATTGGCGAGGTCTGGGGTGATTCCCCTCAGCACTCGTAGGGAGAGGACAGGAGCTGCACAATTCCATTTTGGGTTGATTGCTGATGGATTTTTGCCCTCTTGCATCCGAGCTTTGGGAATGTTGTGGCCAGGAGGCAGCGCTGCTGGGATTTCCCCGAGCTGCAGGCAGGAATTCAGCTCGGGGAGGATCCATCTGCCCTGGATGGGCTGGGGACAAACCCCTGTGCTCAGGGCAGGAGGTGCTGAAGCTCTGGCAGGGCCCGCCAGCCACACCATGTCAAATTTGGGCAAATCCCTTCACCCTGGGCCTCGCTTTCTGCTCCAAACCTTTCCTTCTGTGCCTGTTCTAGGCTGGAAACGCAGGGAGGGAGCAGGGGCTGGCTGGGAGGGGACAGCAGGACGGATGGAGGGGACAGCAGGACGGATGGAGGTGACAGCAGAATGGATGAGAGGCACCGGAGGAGCTCGGCTGCAGTCCCTGCTCCGAGCCACGAAGGCTCCCAGCTGTTTGCACATCTGGATTCTGGGGCTGTGGTTAGATAATGCTCACTCTTCTGCTGGAGATGGCCTGACAAAAATTGCTCAGGGAAAAAAAAATAAATTCTCTGTCCTGCTTGAGGTTTCATTTGCCCCAAATTAAAGGGGCAAATTAAAGGCCCCAAATAATAAATGAAAAGTTTGTGGTGTCTAAAGAGGAGCTCACCACAGGCTGGAAGTGGCTCCGAGAGCAGAGGTGCTCCCTGGGAACTGTGAGAAACAACACAAGTCCAAGGCAAGAAATAAAGATCTCTCATGATGAGGAATGGAATTAATTAGGAACCTCAAAGGGCATAAAAAATGGCGAATTCTGGGATGTCGTGTGCTCGCGGTGATTTGATGAATGCTGGGCAGAGCTCTCTGCTGGTGTGACAGATGAAGTGAGGCTTCAGCAGGGCCTGAGCCACAGAAGGGACCCCAGACCTGCTGCTTTCTTCCTATTTCTGTCCTGTGCTTGGGAAAAAAAAAGTTTTCTTTGAACTTATTAGCTGTGAGTTCTTAAAAAATTATTTAATAGCTTGATTTTAGGTGAGCGTTAAAAACAAATTGTCAAGTGAGGGTTTTACACCTTTCCTTTTGAAAAGATTTGTGAGTTAGTGTCACAGCCATGGTCCTTGCATGGTCCTGTTAGTCCTGGTGCCTTCTCCATTCCTTTCCAGGTGCTCTCCTCATCCTGGTGGAGCTTCAGGTTGGCAAGTTAGCGTGGCTGTGTTGGTTTTGGTAGGAGACAGGAGAATTTGGGCTTTCCTTTGTTTCCATGAGGCACCGGATCAGGGTTTTAGTGAGCTCAGAAATCTCAAATGAGTTGGAATAACCTGACCTGCAGCTCTGGGAGATGATTCTGATTCCTACTCTGATTCTGATTCCTACTCTGATTCTGATTCCTACTCTGATTCTGATTCTCTCTCTCCCTCCTTCCTCCTCTCTCTCCCTCCTTCCTCCTCTCTCTCCCTCCTTCCTCCTCTCTCTCCCTCCTTCCTCCTCTCTCTCCCTCCTTCCTCCTCTCTCTCCCTCCTTCCTCCTCTCTCTCCCTCCTTCCTCCTCTCTCTCCCTCCTTCCTCCTCTCTCTCCCTCCTTCCTCCTCTCTCTCCCTCCTTCCTCCTCTCTCTCCCTCCTTCCTCCTCTCTCTCCCTCCTTCCTCCTCTCTCTCCCTCCTTCCTCCTCTCTCTCCCTCCTTCCTCCTCTCTCTCCCTCCTTCCTCCTCTCTCTCCCTCCTTCCTCCTCTCTCTCCCTCCTTCCTCCTCTCTCTCCCTCCTTCCTCCTCTCTCTCCCTCCTTCCTCCTCTCTCTCCCTCCTTCCTCCTCTCTCTCCCTCCTTCCTCCTCTCTCTCCCTCCTTCCTCCTCTCTCTCCCTCCTTCCTCCTCTCTCTCCCTCCTTCCTCCTCTCTCTCCCTCCTTCCTCCTCTCTCTCCCTCCTTCCTCCTCTCTCTCCCTCCTTCCTCCTCTCTCTCCCTCCTTCCTCCTCTCTCTCCCTCCTTCCTCCTCTCTCTCCCTCCTTCCTCCTCTCTCTCCCTCCTTCCTCCTCTCTCTCCCTCCTTCCTCCTCTCTCTCCCTCCTTCCTCCTCTCTCTCCCTCCTTCCTCCTCTCTCTCCCTCCTTCCTCCTCTCTCTCCCTCCTTCCTCCTCTCTCTCCCTCCTTCCTCCTCTCTCTCCCTCCTTCCTCCTCTCTCTCCCTCCTTCCTCCTCTCTCTCCCTCCTTCCTCCTCTCTCTCCCTCCTTCCTCCTCTCTCTCCCTCCTTCCTCCTCTCTCTCCCTCCTTCCTCCTCTCTCTCCCTCCTTCCTCCTCTCTCTCCCTCCTTCCTCCTCTCTCTCCCTCCTTTCCCTGATTCTTGGCAATTAGACATTTTGAATGCAGGAGCACTCCAGGCCCTGATGCCCCAAATACTCCCCTGAGCCACAACCACCCCGAAAGTTGGAGAACTCACAGTCAGCGCTCACAGGAGCTGTGCCTGTCCTCGCTGCTTTTCTGTGCTCATGTTCCACTGGAGAGATGCTCACAGTGCCTTCGTTATGCTCTATTTTCCCCTTGCTGCCTCCACCCTGAGCTGCAGGGACTCAAACCCCAACTCTTTGGCACTCTAGTGGCCCCAGGGCTGTTCCCAGCTGTTCTGGGGTCTGTTCCTGCTCTTTTCTCAGCCTGACCTGGGGCTGCAGGGACTCAAACCCCAAATCTTTGGCGCTCTGGTGGCCCCAGGGCTGTTCCCAGCTGTTTTGGGGTCTGTTCTGTTGTTTTCTCAGCCTGACCTGGCTCTGCCTCCTTAGCACCGATGATCAGCCCCTGGCTCACCGCCCCCATGGACTTTCATGTCAATTTTTATTGGGATTATCGATTGCTGATTAGTCCCCCATTTAATTAGTGTGAGGAAAACCTTTCCTTTGGCACCGGGGCCTGTTGCCTCAGCTTTCCTTGGATTTATAATTCTCAGATTTTGATTTTTCAGCCTCTTTTCCTGCTCATGGTCTGGGCTGTAAAAGCCTCCAGGTTTCCAGCCATTTTCTGGGGAAAAGAGCTGGAAAAACTCATTTGATGTTGTTTGTCAGGAGGCAGAAATGGCTTTATCCTGCATCCCATCATCCCTGGGCATTTCTATTCAACCCCACAAGTGACGGCACTGATAGAAACCTCCCCCCACAACAGCAAAGTGCCCTTATCTTAATAGGAAAGGACCTTTGGGGTTAAAAAGGACTGGAGGGAGTCACAAGAGGGAATCTCTTCCAGGAGAAATGAGGCAGCGCCGTGTGCTGACACCGCTGAATTGATTTTTACGAGTGGGGCACTTCAGCATCCTCATTTTCAAACGAATATTCAGTGGAAGCTCAGCAGGCCCCGTGGTCAGGGACACCAGAAAATCCACCAGGAGCAGGAAAGCTTTAAAAAAGAGGCTCCTGAATCTGAATTTTCAGACACAGTGTGGGGTTTTTCCTCCTTGGAGCAAAAGGAGGCTTTGATGCCGGAGCTGAGGACAAAACAAGCAGGAGTGTGGGAGGGAATTAAACCTCCTGACAGTGTTCCTGTCTCTCCCAGGTGCACATTTTGGGTTTTCTCAGCCTTTGCAGCCCCTGTGGGTGGGAACAAATAAAGTTCACTTGGATTTGAGGTTGGCAGTGCAGGAACTGGGGTTGCACCTGGGAGAGTCCTTATTTCTGACTCTCACCCTGCCTGATTTTTTGTGCTTGCCTCCCCCTTGCAAACCTTGCCCAGCTGCAGCTCCAAAGCAGCGTTTTCTAAGCAAATCACAGATTTTCCCCTAAAAATCCCCAAGAAAAGGAGTTCCCTGCCAGCCCCAGGGACACGACACAATGAGGTGAGCTCGTGGCACTCTGTCCCTTGTGTCTGACTCCCAGTGGCCTTCTGGGGACAGCAAGGGAGGATTTTATTGCCTTCATTATCCTTTCCCCAGGAATTAATAGCTCCTGAGGCTCCTGACGTGGCTGATCGATGCTGGGATTGAGCAGAGCAGGGAAATCGCTGGCTGGAGCTGAAGGTGCAGCCAGGGAACAAAACTCACCTGTATGGGAGCAGGGGATGCTGTGGGTGTGCCTCGGGCTCTGGGGATGCTCTGGGTGTGCCTCGGGGGCTGGGGATGCTCTGGGTGTGCCTCGGGGGCTGGGGATGCTCTGGGGGCTGCTGCTGCTCCCCAGCTCGGCACAGAGCTCTCCAGGGGCTTGGACACAGAATTATTGCCTGAATTGGTAAAGCCTTGGGGGAAATGTGTCCTGAAACTACAGGAGCTGGGGCAGGTGAGATGGACTTTCACATGGAGAGTGTGGGGGCAGCGTTTTCCTTGTGGAATCCCAGTCCTTTCCTTGTGGAGTTGCAGCCCTTTTCCTTGTGGAATTCCAGCCCTTTTCCTTGCAGAATTCCAGCCCTTTCCCTGTGCAATTCCAGCCCTTTCCTTGCGGAATCCCAGCCCTTTCCCTCTGGAATTCCAGCCTGGAGTTCCCCAGCTCCCAGGAGCTGTCTCTGCTTGGGAAATTCTTTTTTTCTGGTTGCTGATTGAGACAGGCACAGGTTTTGCCGTGTGTGGGAGCTTTCTGCAGGCTGAAGCTGCACCAGCTGGAATCGTGGTGCTGCTTTCCCCCCACAGGCTGTCCAGAAGGGCCTGTGTTCCCTAAAATCCCTAAAATTTCCGTCAGGCCGGCTATTTCAGTCTGTTGTAGATGCTCAAACTGCTGCTCTCGAGGCTCGCTCTCTTTTCAAAGATGAATTCCCCCCTCCTCTGTATTTATCTGCCCAGGGATCTCAGCTCCGAGGCAGAGGGATGAAAGAGGGAATTTTCTGTCGCCTTGCTCCAGAAAGCAGCACCCTGGTGGCACGGGGGGCTGGGGCAGGGAGAGGTGAGGGGTGGGAGGTGGGAATGCTGCCCTGGAGCCCCTGGATAAACAGAATTTGGGTTCTGCAGAAATGGAGCTCTGCACTTCACAGGGTTAATGAGGCTGAGAGGGGTCAGGGGGCAAATTTCGGAAGTTCCTGCCTTGGGAATCGAGGAATTGGGATCTGAAACAAGGGGCAAGGCGGGGCAGCAGGTGGATGAAGGGGAAGATAAGGCTGAGCATGGCACAGGAGTGGCTGAGCTGGACAGGGACTGGGGGGCATTTGGTGGTGCAGGGATGGGCTGGGCCTGAGCTGCAGCCCTGGGCTTTCATGTCAATTTTTATTTGGATTATCGATTGCTAATTAGTCCCTCATCTAATTACTGCAATGAAAACCTTTCCTTTGGCACCGGGGCCTGTTGCCTCAGCTTTCCTTGGATTTATAATTCCCAGATTTTGAAAATGGAACCGCTTCAGCCCCTTTTCCTGCTCATGGTCTGGGCTGTACAATCCTCCAGGTTTGCAGCCATTTTCTGGGGAAAAGGGCTGGAAAAACTCATTTGATGTTGTTTGTCAGGAGACAGAAATGGCTTCATCCTGCATCCCATCATCCCTGGGCATTTCTATTCAACCCCACAAATGGCAATGTCCAGGGGAAGGGCCCACGGTTTTACTGCCAGAGCAGCTCTGTGCCCATGCCCAGCTCCTCCTGCCCTCGTCCCTGCGGCCGTGGGGAGCCCCGGGCTGGTCCTGCCCTGGCTGAGAGGGCTTTGCCCCCCAGGAGGGGCTGGGGGCTGGGGCCACTGGATGGCACTGCTGCCCTGCACAAACCCGGGACGAGCTGCGTGGGGACGGCAGAAAGGGAGTGCTGGAGGGGACAGAGCCCTGGGGTGGCACTTGTCACCTGGCACCAGCGCTGGCACCGAGGGGAGGAGGAATTGGGGATGTTCTCCAGCCAGGAGTGCCCGGGGAGCCTGAGCTGGCACATTTCCCGTGGGATGGGTGCCTGTGCCACTGTCCCAGCCTGAACGGGGCGAAGTGGGATCAGCCGCCCCTCAAGGGGCGATGGATGGAGACAGGTGGGTCCCAAACCTCCTTTCCGTTCCCGGGTGCCCTGAGGTGGCCTCAGCCCCTGCTCTGAGGCTGAAGGGCAGCGCTGCACACTCCCAGGGCTTTGCTTTCCGCTCCCTTCCCATGGCTGAGCTGGTTCACAGCAAAGGGAAAGGCCCAGGGAACAGCAGGTGGAAGGAAACCTGCAGAGAGGATGAGAAATGTCATTTTTCGGCTGTTTTCAGGTCACATCCTGCTCTGGACCTTGCTCAGGGCACAGGCATGGCTGGGGGAGCCCAGAGCGGTGATGGCAGGGCCAGAGGGCTCCCAGGGAGAGGGAAACTTTGTGTGAGATCAGCAGATGAAAACCCAGCCACTTGACCTTCTCTGAACTGATTTCAAACCCATCAGGCATGGAGAAAATTGAGGCTATAACTCAGGTTGCTCCTGTTGGTCGCTTTACCAATTCCATTCCGCTGGGCTGTTTGTCTTAATTGAGCTGCAGCCCGGCCTGTGACTAATTGCCAGGTCACACTGGCCCTAAATTAAAGAGCAGCATTGGTTTCCTTACTTTTAACAACTTTAAAGTCCAGTTACGGTCACATTTCTTCCAAAAGTCTGTGGGTTTTTTCCAGGCGGGCTAAATGGTGTGCCGAGTTCAAACCAAGGCACATTTTTCTTCTTGGGATGGTTATTTATATTCCGGTAGTGGCTACACAGAAAATGGCCCTGGAGGTTACTCCGAGCGCTGGGAGTTCATTACATCAACAGAAAAAAAGGTGAGAAAATGGCTTCCTGCTCAAAGGAGCTTTGTAGGAGGGAGTTTGTTAGAGGGGTGGAAAGTGAGTAAAGATGGAGTCAAATGTGGTGGCTTTGAGTCGAAAGAAAGGTCTGTAAAGGATAAATGATCCATTTTTGCATGGCCAGAGGACAGAGCTCAGGCTGGGGCACTGACAGAGCCCCAGTCCCTGCCCTGTTCCAAGGAGCTCTGCTCTGTCCCTCTGTTCAGGGAAGGGCAGGAGCTGTGAAATAAAGCAGAGCTTCACCCCCAGCAGCAGGCAGGGAACCAAGGTGGGTGATCCAGGGTTTCTGTGCTGGCCCCAAACAGACTCTTGTCCCTCTTGTCTTGACAAGATACAGGGAATCTGGTTTTATAGGTTTGGAATTCATGTATTCTGTCTCTCAATATTTAACTTGAGTTACCTATCGACCACTCCTTTCTCACTCTGAGCAGCTCTTCCCCACCCAAACCTGCCCTGAGGCTCTCCAGGCAGTCCCACAGGGTTTGTGTTCTTCACAGCCCCACGGGATTTGTGTTCCTCACAGCTCTGTAGGGTTTGTGTTCCTCACAGCCCCGTGGGGTTTGTGTTCCTCACAGCCCCGTGGGGTTTGTGTTCCTCACAGCCCCGTGGGGTTTGTGTTCCTCACAGCCCCGTGGGGTTTGTGTTCCTCACAGCCCCGTGGGGTTTGTGTTCCTCACAGCCCCGTGGGGTTTGTGTTCCTCACAGCCCCGTGGGGTTTGTGTTCCTCACAGCCCCGTGGGGTTTGTGTTCCTCACAGCCCCGTGGGGTTTGTGTTCCTCACAGCCCCGTGGGGTTTGTGTTCCTCACAGCCCCACAGGGTTTGTGTTCCTCACAGCCCCACAGGGTTTGTGTTCCTCACAGCCCCACAGGGTTTGTGTTCCTCACAGCCCCACAGGGTTTGTGTTCCTCACAGCCCCACAGGGTTTGTGTTCCTCACAGCCCCACAGGGTTTGTGTTCCTCACAGCTCTGTAGGGTTTGTGTTCCTCACAGCCCATGGGGTTTGTGTTCCTGGGCAGGAGCTGTGACCCCCAGAGGGGCTGCGCCTTCAGGAATTATCATTACCCCAGCACATTCCTTACGGTCAAAGAACCTTGCTCGTAATTATTCTCTCTATAAATTGCACATCCACTCCAAATTATTATTACAATACGGCTGGCTAATGATTCTTCCCCTTTGATTATTTATAGGGCATTTCCTGTGCCTCAGCTGCGGCCAGGGATGGGTTCCAGGAAGGATGGGTTCCAGGAGGGATGGGTTCCAGGAAGGATGGGTTCCAGGAGGGATGGGTTCCAGGAAGGATGGGTTCCAGGAGGGATGGGTTCCGGGATGGGTTCCAGGATGGGTTGGGTTCCAGGATGGGTTCCAGGATGGGTTCCAGGAGGGATGAGTTCCAGGATGGGTTCCAGGAGGGATGGGTTCCAGGATGGGTTCCAGGATGGGTTCCAGGAGGGATGGGTTCCAGGAGGGATGGGTTCCAGGAGGGATGGGTTCCAGGAGGGAAGGGTTCCAGGAGGGAAGGGTTCCAGGAGGGAAGGGTTCCAGGAGGGAAGGGTTCCAGGAGGGAAGGGTTCCAGGATGGGTTGGGTTCCAGGATGGGTTGGGTTCCAGGAGGGATGGGCTCCAGGATGGGTTCCAGGAGGGATGAGTTCCAGGATGGGTTCCAGGAGGGATGGGTTCCAGGAGGGATGGGTTCCAGGATGGGTTGGGTTCCAGGATGGGTTCCAGGATAGGTTCCAAGATGGGTTCCAGGCTCTGCGGCTTTCTGAGCAGGGGCTGACGAGCCCTTTGCTGTGGCTTCCAATTAGGGAGGAGTTACAGCACTTCTGGAGGGGAAATCAGAGGGAGGAGACGCTGGGCTGCTTGTGGAACAGGGGAGAGGCTGGGCTGGGTTTTTCCTTCCCTGCAAAGCACTCGAGATGTCCACAGGCACTGTGTGCTTCAGGGGTGCTGATGAACAAGGTGAGCTGGGGTTTTTCAGTGAGGGCTGAAAGCATCAATCCCCAGCAGGGGATGGCCCTGGGTGTCCCAAATGCTCTGAAAAGTGTTGGTGAGGCTGGGCAGGCTCCCCTCACTGCCTGGGGACATGGAGGAGGTGACACAGGGAGTGTGATGTCCTTCCCCTGCAGAGCTCAGCGCTTGCTCCTCCCAGTGCTGCCATTCCCCGAGAAAAGGTTAAAAAAAGCCCAAAAATGCCAAACAGAGCAGTGCCCAAGCCTTGTGAAGGTCCTGCACCCTGTCCCATGGGAATTGCTGAACTCCCTTTGCTCCTGGCCTAGAAAATGAGGATCAAGCCCTGCCCTGTCACAGGGAGCGGCTAATTAATATTCATGAGGCAAGGTAATATTCCAGGGGAGGGAATGGTTCTGTCTGCTCTGCCTAATGAACATCTGTCATCTCCAGCTCGGGAAGGTAACGGTGATATAAAAATGTGAGGTACCGATGCACACCCAGACACTCCAGAGCTATTTACCCACTCGCACAAACCAAATTAGCACCTGCCGGGGGAAGTGCGGGGCCATTCATTCACACAAACAGATTTTTTTTCCATCAAGGAATGTGCTTCAGAGATAGAGGCAGCCTCGGTTTCGCAATTAGGCAATTAACGGGGCCGTTAAAAGGGAGTTTAGCTCATTGAGCCAAAATGAAGTGCACCCAAAAATTCGGAATCACAGCCTCAGAGCGAGGTGTGGCTTCCCACTCGTGGCGTGTGCCACTCTGGTCCCTGGGGTGTGACAAAGAGCTGCTGTCCCCAAATTTCCTGGAACAGCATCAGCACTGCAGCAGCTTCAGTGAGAGACATCTGCTGTGCTCTGTGCCTGCTCTCAGCGCTGCACTCTTGCTGTAAGAATATTTGATTCCGAGGGCAAGAAGTTAAAATTAAAATAATCCAGGTGCTGGGTAATGCCTGCCTCAGTGCCAGGCACACTTCTGAAAGTTTGAGGCCCAAAGCCCCCAGGTCCTGCTGCGAGCCAGGTTTGTGTGTTGGGACAGAGCTGCTGTAGCTGAAATGATCTGCTCTCCAAAGGGCTCTGGTGCTATCCTAACTGCAGGAATCGCTGGGAAAATGCTCCCTGGACCTGCTTCTCTGTGCCTGTTGGATCAAGACAAAGTTTGGCAGTGCTGCCTCCTTTTTATTTATTTTTTTCTGGCTCATTAGCATTCACCTGAAGGAAGATGGGTGCTTTAGAAAGAGCAGAATTCAGAAAAACAGCTCCCTGCAGAAAAGGCACTTCACCCTTCGCTGTGCCCCAGCCCAGCGATTTTGGCTTCCCCACAAAGCTTCTCCCCCCAGTCCTCACTTTTTTGTCCATCCAGGAGCCGAGGGAAACGCTCAGAAACAAGGGCAGGGTCTGTTGAAAGGGAATGTGGGGGAGCAAGAAAAATCCCCGGCAAGAAAAGAGGTCAAGAAATTATCAATAGAAGAATCTGTCAAGGTGGCCACTCGCTCAGGTTTGATTTCTGTGAATATGTCCCCTCTGATTAGCTTTACATCTCGGGGCTATTATCGAAGTGTATTGTGTTGGAAACCATTCTCCAAACGGAGAAAATGCCCCACTGCTTCTCAGGCCCCTTTGTGAGAGGCAGGAGTGGGAATGTTTTGTGTCTGGGGTGAACCATGGCCTCTCCTCCCTTCTGATGCTTCACAGATTGTTCTCTGATTTGGACACACTTCAATGGACACTTTTTAATAATATTTTTTTTATTCTGTCTCTAGGTCTTTTGTATGTTCTCTTTGTTTCCTTTTGAAGGCTGAGAGGGAGTTTTGAAGATAACAAGTCCATTTGTCTCTCCTGCTTTTTTTTGAAATGCAGATATCGATTTTTGTTCAATTTCCCCTGTTTGCACCTGAAATCAGCTGGGCAGAGGAACAGGGCCGGGGAGAAAATGATGGATCACTGAGGAGAAAGATGAGCTGGAAAGCACAGGAGATTCCCCAAAGATTGAGTTTCAGCTCTCCCATCCTTTTCTAGGTGCTGTGAGTGAGTTATTCTGACCAAAGAGCTGCTTCAGGCTTCCCCCATGAGCACAGGAATGTTATCCACAGGTGCTTTGGGTGCTGTTTATTGACTCTTTATTGACTCTGTATTGACTGCCCAGCCCTGCTCTGGGTTTGATGTTGAATTCATCTGAAGTTTATTCCTTCGTTTGTGTGGAGGTGTTTGTTGGGAGGTGATTTTGGGCAGGAAAAGGAGAGTAGGTCATTAAATAGCAAGCAGGAGGTGCTGAATTCCCTGATTTCTGTGTCTGGCAGGATCACAGTCCTGCCTGGGTGCAGAGGGGTTTGGATAATTGGATTTTTTCCCACCAGATTTGCCTCAGTGCTCTGGAATTGCTGGGCAGGGCTTTCAGAGCAGTCCAGCTCAGCTCAGGCCCTGGGCTGCCCAGCTGGAAAGTGGGAAAAAGGCTTGGATGAGCTTTCCTTTTGGGAGAATGACATTTGTGGGACACCCACTGGCATGGATGTGGGGTTGTTTTTCCTGGAATGGACCATTTCACCTGTGGAAATATTCTGGGTACCCTGGAAAAAATGTTTTAAATGCACACATCTCCATTAGCAGCGTGCTTTTGTTTTTTTTTTAATGTGAACTCAGGACGTTCAGGTCTCCGTCTTGGCAATTTTAGGGCTTTCCAAGGAATTTCTGAGGAATTTCCAAGGAATTTCTTTCCCTTCCTGAGAGACAGGACTGATTATCCCCACATCAGGTGGGAACATCCTCCCTGAGCAGCACAGTGTCTAATTTTGAGGTGAGGTCGCTGTCACAGCACCGCCAGCACCTCTCGGATGTGACATTTGAACAAAGCTGCTGCAGGCTCTGCGCTGTTTCTGTGACGATGAGCATGCTAATTAGATGCAAATTGTGTCTAAATATTTAAACTAAAATCAAAACAAGCCACTTTCCCTGCTCCATACCGAGCAGCGGCTCAGCCACGGCATAGCAACCGTGGCGGGGAGGGGAAGGGGTGCGGGGAAAGCTTCCAGCCTGACCTTTAAAGATTCAAAGCGTTTGTTCAGAACAGCGTTTGGGTACACAGAGCAGCTCTGACAGCTCCATTAGGGAGTTTTCACAAACTGCTGTTCCATATTGGAATCTTATCATGGCTGCACATTTATTTATTTGGGGTTTTTTTGGGGGGTTTTTTGTTTGTTTTTGTTTTTGGGGGTTTTTTTTGGGTTTTTTGTTGTTGGTTTTTGTTGTTGTTGTTGTTGTTTTGGTTTTGGGGTTTGGGTTTTTTTGTTTGTTTTTGGTTGCTTTTTTGGGGGGGGTTGTTTTTTTGTTTTGTTTTATTTTGGGGGTTTTTTTGGGCTGGTTTTTTTTGTTGTTGTTTTGGTTTTGGGGTTTTTTTTTGTTTTTGGTTGGGTTTTTTTGTTTTGGGGGGGTGGGTTTTTTTTTTTTGTTTTTTTGTTTATTTGGAGGCTGTTTCTTGGCAGGCAGGTGGGAGAAAGGAAGATCAGAGGCTGTGGAGTGAATTTCCAGCCTCGTGCAGAGATGGGATCTACCTCCCCATCCAGGCATCCCCGACTTCCTTCCCTGGAGAGGTTTTCCCTTTTTCCCTAGGGAAGGGAAGCTTTTCCCAACAAAACCGATCAACACCTTCTGCTGTAGCAAGAAGTTTGTTCTCTCTGTGAGGAAATCCAGAGTGGAAGGAGCCCCTTGAGCTCTCCAGCACTGCCGCGGGGACTCAGCCGTGTGGGAATGGTGGAAAAGCTTGGATTTGGTTTGAGGAGAAGCCCTGGCAGTGCTCAGGCTCCAGCAGTGCAGTGAGGGAACTGAGGCACAGAGATGAAAATCAGGGCTGAAGTGTGAGCTTTGCTGGTGGAAGGCAAATGGAGAAGGATTTGGGATGTGCTTCCTTGTTTACAAGTGGATCAGTGGGAGATGTGACTTCTGACTCTCCTTTCTGCTGCTCCGGGGCTGAAAAACTTCCCTCGTGTTTTATTCCTCATTTTCAGCTCTTTTTTTTCCCCCTCTCAGGTCAGAATTCCCACTTGTCAGGCTTGGGGCTGTTTTTCCAGCTGCTCTCTCCCCACACAGAGCTCTGCTCCATCTCTCCAGGATTTTCTGTGTCGTTGTCGCTTCCCCCTGTGCCCTGGCTGGGTTTGGGGACACTCCTGGTGTCATTTCAGACCTCCCCTCCTGCACAATCCCTGCCTCTAACACCCTCAGCTGCGACAGTGACAACACAGCCAGAGCGCGGGGCGGCCCCGAACCCTGCCCTGCGCCTGCTGCTGAATTCCTGGGGAGTTCTGGAGAATTCCTGGAGAATTCCTGGAGAATTCCTGGAGAATTCCTGGAGAATTCTGGGGAATTCTGGAGAATTCCTGGGGAACTCCTGGAGAATTTCTGGAGAATTTCTGGGGAATTCCGGAGAATTCCTGGGGAACTCCCGGGGAATTCCCGGGGAATTCCTGGAGAATCCTGGAGAATTCCTGGAGAATCCTGGAGAATTTTGGAGAATCCCTGGGGAGTTCTGGAGAATCCCTGGGGAATCCCTGGGGAGTTCTGGAGAATTCCTGGGGAGTTCTGAAGAATTCCTGGAGAATTCCTGGAGAATTCCTGGAGAATTCCTGGAGAATTCCTGGAGAACTCCTGGAGAATTCTGGAGAACTCCTGGAGAATTCTGGAGAACTCCTGAGGAATTCCTGGAGAATTCCTGGGGAACTCCTGGAGAATCCCTGAAGAATCCCTGGAGAATTTTGGAGAATCCCTGGAGGATTCCTGGGGAATTCCTGCAGGATCAGGTGCTGGGGATGCCCTGGGTGGGACCAGGACCCTCCTCCTGAGCATCCCAGCAGCTCCCTGGCCGGAATTCCCTGCTCCAGGTGTTCAGCAGCTGCTGGGGCTTCCAGGGGCTCCTGGAGTGTCGAACACTGTGCCCTCGCAGCCGCAGGAAAACCCAGCAACAGTGGCTTTGGTTTGCTCAGCCAGATGCCTTTAAATTGAATTAATCTCCAGCTCCGGTTCCTGTGCAAACTCCATCCATTTGCCTGCAATTAACTCGTGGCTCTTGCAGAATTAAGTTTTTTTTTTTTTTCCCTTGGAGTGGGTTTAAAAAAAAAAAAAAAAAAAAAAAAGCAAAGCAGCAGCTGATGGAGTCCTGCTTTTCATTCTCCAAACTGCCAACTCCTGGCGCTTTCTTCTCGTGCCCAAAAACAACAGAACCTTTCCCTTCGTTAGGTTTTATTGCTTCTGCTGGACTGAGCAATAACAAAGGTGCAGGAGTTAAACTGCAGGTGCATGATGCAGTTCCTGCCCTTAATGAGACACTGGGCCGGGGGAGGAGGGACTTTGTGGGGTGGAACTGCAGATAAAACATCAGCAAATCTGAATTTAGGGTGTGAGGAGAGAGCTTTAGGCTCAGTTGTGTTTTGCCATGGACTAGTGGGGTGCACAGGGGCAGGCACTGGGATTTATAACTTCAATGAAGTTATATTAATTTGTTTAGCTGCTGCATGTCTGACTCTGAGCTTTCATTTAATGCAGGGATTATTTCCTAGGTGGGATTTAGGCTCTGCGTGTCATCAATGGGGAGAAAAAATTAATTTCTTTGGATAAACTTGCATCTCCCAGATTACACGAGGCAGCAAGGTTCAGAATTTACACTCCCGAGCTAAACATTGTGATAGGAAAAATTAAAATGCCTCCCTGTTCAGTTTTGGTGTTGCCTATTGCGAGTTTGAAACTTCTTCAGCCAACTCCAGAGCTGGAATTTCGTGCCTGCTTTCATAAGCAGCCCTTGGTAAAAGGTTCTGGTGAAATTTAAGGGTTGGGGTTCTCTGCTTGTCTTCAGAGCTCGTGTGCCACGGGGGTCAGGCAGCTGGGCCCCATCCTGGCAGCTGCAGGGGGATGGCTTTGGGAACTGGGTCACCTCTCCTGCTCTTTGTTCCAGCAGGACAGAGAGAAGCAGCAGCTCTGCCCCAGCCCAGCGTGTCCCAAATGGATGAATTCCTTCCACATCTCCCCCTGTCCTGGCTGTGAAATTGGGGGGTGGCTCCCGGAGGAGGAGAAGGGATTTCCAGCCGGGATTTTCCAGCCTGGATTTTCCAGCCTGGATTCTGTGTGTGAGCAGCCCGGGGCACACGGAGCTGTCCCAATCCCTTGGGGACAGAAATAGGATCTTCCTGAAGAGCTCCCTTCCCCTTCAGAGCTGTTCCTTTTGGAGTCAGAGCTGAAAGTGATAATGGAAAACATTATTTGTGTGAGTTTGCAATTCAACACGTGGCTGTAAAGAGAAGCTGAGCCGCAGTGAGTGTGATTTGGGGCAAAAATCTGTGGATGGTGCAGGAGAAGGTGACAGCTGGACCCTGTAGAAAAAAACAGGATTTATTTTCCCTTCCCCTCCTGATCCACAGGAGAAGGATCCTCCACGTCCTTCTCGCCCTGTCCCACCTCCCAGGACTCGGTGCCATCTCTGTCATTTCCTGTCCAGGCGTAAAAACTTCAGTTCCCTCAGAATCCCATCTCCAGCAGAATTTGGCTGTGGAATTTCGAACGGGAATATTGAGTTTGCTCACGAGCTGAGAGCCTGGGCTGGGAGTGGGGCAGGTTTTGGTGTTTTCAGGTGGTCTGAGAGATCCCCACGTTATCCCCGTGGGTTACACACATTTTCCTGTGGAAAACTCGGAATCGCTCATTGCTGCGAGAACAATCAAATGTTCTCAGCCCCCAACCCCAAGCGCTGAGGTAATTAATTTAACACAAACCTGTGCCAGGAGGTCCTTGGCAGCCTCTCTGCCCCAAGGAGAGCTCTGGGCTGGCCAGTCCCCCCTGGCTGCAGCTTCTCTCTGCCTGCCCTGCTGCTGCTGGAGGCTCCAGTCCCTTTTTCTGTGCCCTGGGGATTGTTTGCTTTGCTCTGTGCTTGTTTTTTTGGTTTTCCTCTTGACTTTGCAGTTTGGTTTTACTCGAAATAGAAACATCTGTGGCTGGTGCCTCTCTCCAGAGAGCCAGGCCTGTTCGTTCTCCATTTTCTGGGCTGAAAATCATTGGAGAAATTACAGTTCAAGTCCACCCTCCACAGACACCAGATTTCCCAGGGATTTCAGTGGTGCAGATGTTTTCTTGCGTGGGTTTGGTACCTCTATTTTCTCTCCTATTCAAATGCAAGAATTTAGGGGAAGAGAAATGCCCTTCAAAGAGCATCAGTGGTGGGTTCCTTCTGTGCTTTTCTGTCTGAAGGAGCTTCCAATTCCAAGCTGTTCTCCCAGGAGAGCCTGCAAACCCTCCCTGCCCTCCGAGTCTGGCAGCAGTGTAGCTCTTGGCCTGCCATTTATTTTCCTTGGGTTTCGGAAAGGAAAGGAGGGAGAGAGAGGGAAGTGGGCTGGATGGAGCACCTCTTCATCTCGGCCTTCATTGTTGTGCTGCCTCGATGAAAAGTTTGCCCCGAGGAGGAGATTGTTCTTTTCGACTCCTCCACCCTTCCCCGCGCCCTATCGGAGCTGCCCAGGGAGCTCAGGGCAAGCAGAAATGTTGTTTGATCGGTTCTGTCGGTCCTGCTGGGGCTGATTCCCGGGAAAGGTCAGCCCAGGAGGTGTTTGTGCAGGGCAGAGATAAGGGACAGCATCACTGGAGTGTGCTCAGGCTGCAGCTGGGGACAGGGACAGACAGCCCTGGGGACCTGAGGAGAGCAGTTCTGGTGTCAGCCCAGCTTGGATCAGCCCCAGCTCGGAGCTGCGTGTTGGTCTGTAGTGAAAGAATTGTGATGGACTGACCTAAGAGGAAAAAAAACCCCACACCCTGCCCCGGAGCTGTTGGTTAGCTGGAAAGGAGGGAGGGGTGAGTGAAGAAACGGTGTTTTAGGAGCTTATTTTTACCTCTGATTTATCCTCCGACTCTGTTAGGTTAATAAATCTTTGCAACTTTAAGTTTCCCGCCTGCTTTTTGCCCTCTCCGGTGCGCACCTGTCAGTGATCTCATCTCAACTCATGATTCCAGCGTGTTTTTGTTAGTTTTTTCCCTCTCCTCTGCATAGCTGCAGCAGGAGAGAGCACAGAGAGCAAATGTCGTAGGTGCCTGGCATTTAGCCAGGGTCAAACCCACGACACTGTCCTGGCACAGGGCAGCAGCAGGAGCACCGTGAGATGTCCCTGAGAGCCTCGAAAAAACAGGGAAATGCTGCGAAAATTGGAATTAACTGGAATATTCCCCTCTGCTGAACTCACATTTATCACTGCAAACTTCTTTGTGATGGGGAAACCTTGGCTCTTTAGTGACTGAAGGATGCCCTGGTCCTGCCAGGGATGCTGGAGCAGAGAAACATTCCCAAATCAGGAGCACCAAGGCAGTTAAGGCAAAGCTTAAACTTTTCAGGGAAAATTTGTTGTACTTGGGAATATCAGAATTCTTATCCTGACCTAGTGGACAAAGGGCAGTCCAACAAAAGGAAAAAAAAACCCAAACTCCTGGTCTTTAATTTGGGGCATTTTTGGTCAAGAAGTTGCAGAGAAACAAAGGAAAAAGGGAATTTATTTGCTTGGATCCATGTCCTGAGTGGACTTTGCCTCTGGAATCTCTGTTATTCCCCGGAGCCTCCGGAGTTAACTCCAGCTCCCATCTGTGTCCCTGCCTCAGTTTCCCCAGGTTCAGGTCTCAAACGGAGCTGGGGGAACATTCCAGCCCTGCCAAGCACTCCTGCCTTGCTCACTGAAGCTGTGCGGGGGTAATTAGGAGCTGGGTGATTAACGGGTGTTAATAAGGGGTGCAGAGCTGTCGGTGCAGGGAGGAGACATTTCCTGACCATCCGACTGCTCCGGAGCTGGGGCTGCTCAGGAATTCTGTGTCACTCGGGGCTTTAAGGCTCTGCAGAGCTGCCGAAGGGCAACGAGGAGTGAGAGATGCAGATGTGGCGCGGGGAATGCGCTGGGTGGGGTCAGGAGGTGTTTGGGGCTGTTTTTGGAGGAGATGCGCTCAGGGGGAGCTGCAGTGGAGGATTCTGCCTCAGCCCACCCAGGGTGGTCCTTCACCAACCCTTTCCTTATCGGTGCTGCAGTGAAAGCCAACGTAAACACTCAGAGAGGGGAGAGCAGCCGAGGGGAAATGAGTGAAAAATGGAAATGTGGCTCTGGGATGGCTGTGTGGGTTAGGAGCTGCCCCAGCCCAGGCCCATGGGGTCAGAGCTGCCCTGCCTGGGGAGAGGATGAGAATCAGCCCAGGGTCCCTGCCTTGCTCTCCAATGCTCTCTGTGCAGCCTGGTTAGGAATGAGTTAATTCCAAAGCTGTGGTTTGGATTGTCTGCTGTTTTCTCTCTTCTGCTCCTCATAATTAAACATTTCAGCCTTAATTTCTCCTGTCTCTCTAAACAGCATCATCTTTTACCCACTGAGTTATGCTTTGATACCTTTTCTTTGCTGCCAAAACCTCCAATCATCACATTGCTGTTCCCTTCCCTGATCTGAACAGCTCACTCCTCTCGTGAGTCATTTAGAGTCTCATTTGAAGCCTCTAAAATATGAATTATCTGGGAGAATCTTGGGAATGTGTTGGATTTGGAGAACAGAACCCCTGGACTGCACAGCACAAGGTGGATCAGATGTTTGGGCCCTTTAGTGTCCATTTGGAGTGGGGATTTTGAGAATCCGAGTTTATTTTTCTCATTCTCATGTGAGCCAAGTAGGAATAGAGATTTCTAAATAATCTTGAATCTTCCTCCTGGTTTGTTGTTCGGGGTTTTTTCAATCAATTGATTTGCTCGGAGCTGCTGTCCTAAAGGCTAATGAGGCAGTACAGAGATTTATGGATGATATTTTCCTAGCTCTGATGGGACTCTTTTAATGCCTAATTAACTCTCTATCAAAGCATCCCAATCCTCCTGAAATCAGAGCCACTGAGAATCACCTTCTCGTTCATTTTTCACCCAGGACTTGTGCAAACTGAGTCTTGGCTTTCCTGATTCCCTCGGAGTGGAGCACGAGACCACCAACACCACCAGTGGCTCTAGGATTAGGGATTTGTGTGCAAAGATTTGGGGTTTTCCATAGAAAATGTCACCTTATTTGGTGAAGAGTTGAGAGGATGTGTGAAGTGAGATTTAGTTGTGTGGCTGAGACAGTTCTGCCTCTCCTTTGAGAGAGATATTGTAGGGGCGAGACTGAGCCAAACATAAACAGCTTTGGGAAGCCGGAAATTCCTTCAGTCCCATGAAAAGAACAATATTTGTGGAGAAGCTGGGCAGCCTCGTGCTGGATGTAAACCCAGCCGTGTCCAGGAGAGCAACGTGAGCATCTCCACGAGGTTGGTTTGGAAAAAAGGCTCCCCAGGAATGTGAGGCGAGCTCACATTTGGCTTTGGCTTTTCTGCTGGAATGCGCTGCTGGGAGAGGGAGAGAGAGGGATCCGAAGGGTCCTCGGGGCTTTGAAGTCGATACTGTAATTAAGGCCATATTTATCTAAAAGTAAACACTGGGATGAGAACTCGGAGCTTCCTCTTTCCTGCTGCTGCTGGGTGAAACTTGTGTGTTTTTATTCCCGAGCTTGGCCGTCTCCAGAGTCCTCTGCAGCAGCTCTGGCTGAGGGGACATCACTGATGCCCATGAGAGGAGCTGACAAGGCTGTGCTCGTGTGCCTCTCCAGCATCGCTCCTGGCAAATCCCACGCTTGGGATGCTTGGGAAGTGCCTCCCGAGAGGCTGGGCTGGGATATTTCTGCTCAGGGTCATTCTGGAGGTGCTTTGCTGCGCTCTGTTATGTGTGAAATGCTCCAGACACAGAACTGGGAATGGTTCTTCCCTAAAGCTTTTGCAGTGGTGGGAGGAAGGGGAGAGAGGAGGGGAGGCGGCAGGAGGGAGCTGGGGTTGGATTTTCAGGGATCTGAATCCCAAATTCCAGCAGCTCCTGTGCTGCCCTCTGCCCCTGCATCCATCCATCATCCCTCCATCCATCCCTCCATCCATCCATCCCTCCCTCCATCCATCCCTCCATCCATCCCTCCCTCCATCATCCATCCCTCCATCCATCCCTCCATCCATCCCTCCATCCATCCCTCCCTCCATCATCCATCCCTCCATCCCTCCATCCATCCCTCCATCCATCCCTCCATCCATCCCTCCATCCATCCATCATCCATCCATCCATCCATCATCCATCCATCCATCATCCATCCATCCATCCATCCATCCATCATCCATGTATCCCTCCATCCATCCAACCATCCATCATCCATCATCCATCCATCATCCATCCATCCATCCATCATCCATCCAACCATCCATCATCCATCCATCCATCCCTCCCTCCATCATCCATCCCTCCTTCCATCCCTCCATCCATCCATCCATCCATCCATCCCTCCCTCCATCATCCATCCCTCCTTCCATCCCTCCATCCATCCATCCATCCATCCATCCATCCATCCATCCATCCACCCATCCATCCATCCATCCATCCATCCCTCCCTCCATCCATCCCTCCCTCCATCCATCCCTCCATCCATCATCCATCCATCCATCCATCCATCATCCATCCATCATCCATCCATCCATCCATCATCCATCCAACCATCCATCATCCATCCATCCATCATCCATCCATCATCCATCCAACCATCCATCATCCATCCATCCATCCATCCATCATCCATCATCCATCCATCCATCATCCATCCCTCCCTCCATCCATCCCTCCATCCATCCCTCCATCCATCCATCCATCCATCCATCCATCCATCATCCATCCATCCATCCATCCATCATCCATCCATCCATCCATCCCTCCATCACCATGGGAAGATTATCTGCATCTCAATCCCTGGAAATCAGGGAATCTCCTCTTGCCTCAGCCCCAGCCCAGCTGGAATTCTGCTCGAACACCTCCAGAGGTGTTTCGTGCTCCTCTGGAAGGGCTGAGGAGGCGTTGCCTCTCCTGATTAGCAGAGTGCAGTTAATAAAGCCCTTCCTGCAGGCATGATTTGCTGGCTCTCACTTTCGAGAGGTTCTGCATTTTCCAGGTCAGCTCAGCTCTGTCCTGTCATACCGAAGCACCTGGAGAAGGAGTTTGATTCTCCTCAGCAGAGAAAGAGGAGAAAACCTCTGACTCTCCCTAAAAAATAACTGACCTGGAAGTGGCTCTTGACCTGAGCGGGCACAGCGCTGATGGAGCAGCCTGGAAAGGACCCGGGGTGTTATAATTTGATATAATTACAGATATAAATACAGGTTTCCGGGAGTTCTGTGGATCTACAACCAGCCTGGGCTAAATCCTCTCAGTGTCTGAGAACCTGCAAGAACTTCTCTTTCTGGGCCATTTTTTATCGAGTTTGGAAGGAAGATTCTTCTTGCCTGTTGATGTGACCTTCAAAAGAAGAGAGGGAAGGGAGGCAAGGCTCAAGCAGAGGCTGAAATGTCTCATTCCATGAAAGACACAAGGAAAGTTGGATTGATTGATGTATAACTCCCTAAGGGAAGAGAATTTTATTAGGGGAAATGACTGCCAAAAAAAATCTTGAAATAATTAATATCAGCACTTGCAGTTTTTAAGTGCTGCGAGAGAGAGAAAATGAGGAGAATTTATAATCCAGAGCACAGGAGCTGAATTCAGGGGCTGTGTGCTCCAGCCAAGGTATTGAACAAGCTGATGGAGAAGCAGATATTTTACAGTTTCAATTAGCACAGATCACTTTATTACTTTCTCCCAGACAGTAATTATTTTTGTGGCGAGGAAGCCTTGCAGATTTTTTAATTTTCCCCGTGCATATGGGATGGAGCACAACAATGAACCGGAGTGACAGGAAGTCAGATCCCTTCAGAACCTCATCTCTCTGCGAGGATGGATGGCTCAGGGAAACACTTTTGACATTTACCAGCACGGAAGTGTCATAAACGTCTGATCAGGGAAATTAGCGGTGTTTATTAGCAAATAGAAAGAGAGTGTTTTAAAAGCCCTTTCATTAGGGTGGGCTTGGAGAACGAGCGGAGCGGGGCACGTGTGAGAATTGTGAAAAGGAACTGGCACGAGCTGCAGGGTTAATGAATCTTTTCCAGGCGCTTCTGCCTGAGCTCAAACTGCCTCATTTCAGTCCCTGCAATGGGGAATTTAAAGCGGGAGTGTGGTGCTTTCGGGGTCTTTTAATGGGCTCATTTATCTTACGATGAGGGCAGGAATGTTCTGGGCTCAGGAGCTGGCCCCGTGCTTCCCCTTCTCTTGGAAATCTTGGCTCTGGTGCTGGGAAGTTGCAGTTTTACCACTCCAAATCTGCTGAAACCTTCCGGGGGCAGCTCCCAGAGCACAGGTGCTGCATGCTTTTCAGGGTTAATATCAGTTTAAATCTATTTCCTCTGTCTGCTGAGGGCAGCCTTATGATTTTCCTGTGTTTGCCAGCTCAATTGAGAAGAAAGGCTCTGTTTGTCTGCCACACATGTTGCATATTTCATGCTTAAGAAGGACCTAAATAGTTTTAGTAATTATTTGGATCTTTCCTGTGCTGCCACAGCTGTAGAGAAACTCGGTGTCCATATTTCACAATATCCGTACTGACAGCTCTGTGATTCTGAGCTCTGAAATCTGCTGGGGAGGGTGAAATCTTTCTATTTTCAGGAGGGAAAAGATCCCACATTTGGACTGGCACTGCCTGTCTGTCCCTTGTCTGCCTCCTCCAATTATCTTCCCGACTAATTGTTCACAGTTTCACCCACGTGGTGGATCCCAGCCCCAGGGCTGATCCACAAGGAGAGTTTGTGAAATCTTTCTATTTTCTGGAGGGAAACGATCCCACTTTGGACTGGCACTGCCCCTCCTGATAGAGAGGCAATTCCCAAGCTGGGTTTTTTCCTCCTTTTTGCAGTCTGTGACCAAAGTTATTGTAGCTTAGACAGGGGAGAGAGGGAAGGTGTGTCCTGGAGGGAGCGCTGGCCTCTCCTGGGGACAAAGCCCAGCGATGTGAGGAGCTTCTCGTGGGGTCTGTGCTGCAGGGCAGGGTTTGAGGGGTGGGGAAAGGGTAAAAGGATCCTTTGGGGTTTCCCTGGGGGGCTGGCCAGACTGGCACAGTGACACACGGGGCAGGGGCTGCTGTCCCTGTCACACTCCGGGGACTGCCTGGGGACAGGAGGGGACTGGGACAGGATCATGGCTTCAAACCCCACCAGGGACATGCAGGCAGCTGGCATTTGGTGAGAGGTGAAGGGGTTTGGCCAACCTAGAGGTTGGGGACCCAAAGGGACCAGAAGGGACAGAACTGGGATGGCTCTTGAGCTGCCCTGATCCCACTGGGATGGGTCTGAACTGATCCCTGATCCTATGGGGATGAGGCTGAACTCATCCCTGTCCCACCCTGAGGACGTGCCCTGATCCCACTGGGATGAAGCTGGACTGGAGGCTGGACTGATCCCCACCCTGGGGACATGCCCTGGTCCCTCCTGTCCCACCCTGGGGACATGCCCTGGTCCCTCCTGTCCCACCCTGGGGATGTGCCCTGGTCCCTCCTGTCCCACCCTGGGGATATGCCCTGATCCCTCCTGTCCCACTCAGAGGATGTGCCCTGGTTCCTGTCCCACCCTGGGGACATGCCCTGGTCCCTCCTGTCCCACCCTGAGGACATGCCCTGGTCCCTGTCCCACCCCGAGGATGTGCCCTGGTCCCTCCTGTCCCACCCTGGGGACAAGCCCTGGTCCCTCCTGTCCCACCCTGGGGACATGCCCTGGTCCCTCCTGTCCCACCCTGGGGACATGCCCTGGTCCCTCCTGTCCCACTCAGAGGATGTGCCCTGGTCCCTGTCCCACTCTGGGGACATGCCCTGGTCCCTCCTGTCCCACCCTGGGGACATGCCCTGGTCCCTGTCCCACCCTGGGGACATGCCCTGGTCCCTTCTGTCCCACTCTGGGGACATGCCCTGGTCCCTGTCCCACCCTGGGGACATGCCCTGGTCCCTGTCCCACCCTGGGGACATGTCCTGGTCCCTCCTGTCCCACCCTGGGGACATGCCCTGGTCCCTGTCCCACTCTGGGGACATGCCCTGGTCCCTCCTGTCCCACCCTGGGGACATGTCCTGGTCCCTGTCCCACCCTGGGGACATGCCCTGGTCCCTCCCACTCTCCTGGCACACCCCCAGGCTGCCAAGGGCCGTTTCCCTGGAAGTTGGGGCAATTAGGATGGCAGATCATTAGGATTGCTGTCCCTGGAGCAGGGGCCAGCCCGGGCAGCCTCTGCGCTCTGTTCAGAGCCAGCAAAGCCATTCCGAGGGCAGAGGATGAAAGGCAGAGCCCTTCTGTGTGCTCGAGCTCCTTTGCATCCTTTGGAGGCTTTTCTCCTCCCTCTTTGCAATGCATAATCAGGATTGAGTCGAGTTTAACAAGCTCCTGCTGGGATATTGTCAGGGAATTCATAATCCTGTGTATTCCAGAGCCTTATCTTCCCTGCTAATTGTTCAGAACAGTTTCACCCACGTGTGGATCCCAAGGAGAGTTTGCCCAAAGCCTGAGCAGGGACCTGCTGCTCCCTGTGTCCATCTCTGCCCAGGGCCTGGAGCGCTTCGAGAGGACGGAAAACAGGAGGAGATGAAATTTTATTGTTTATTTTGCTATTAACACCACCAGCCAGGGGTGGGAAATGATTTTTAAAAGAGCACCAGGGGACAACGAGCTCTGGAACCAGGCTGTGCCCCCAAACCAGGGCAGGGGAAGGGATGAGCTGCCCCAAACCAGGGCAGGGGAAGGGATGAGCTGCCCCAAAACCAGGGCAGGGGAAGGGATGAGCTGCCCCAAACCAGGGCAGGGGAAGGGATGAGCTGCTCCAAACCAGGGCAGGGGAAAGGATGAGCTGCCCCCAAACCAGGGCAGGGGAAAGGATGAGCTGCCCCCAAACCAGGGCAGGGGAAAGGATGAGCTGCCCCCAAACCAGGGCAGGGGAAGGGATGAGCTGCCCCAAACCAGGGCAGGGGAAGGGATGAGCTGCCCCCAAACCAGGGCAGGGGAAGGGATGAGCTGCCCCAAACCAGGGCAGGGGAAGGGATGAGCTGCCCCAAACCAGGGCAGGGGAAAGGATGAGCTGCCCCCAAACCAGGGCAGGGGAGGGGATGAGCTGCCCCCAAACCAGGGCAGGGGAAGGGATGAGCTGCCCCTGTGCAGGGTGGGAGCTCAGCACAAATGCTCTGATTCCCCTCAGAATCGCTGATCTGTGTTCGGAGAGCCCCACAGCAGCAGCAGCCACAGCACAGAGCCAGCTGCGGTTCAAAAGCTGTGTTTGGGAATGTTTTCAGCACTTCCTGCCTCGCTCTTTTCCCTGAGTTTTTGAAGTGGGGTTTGACTGACGTTGTGCTGCTGTGGCCAGGGCAAAAATCAGTTGTGTTTGTGCCTGCGATCTTTTTTGTGGGGGAGAAAACTACAGGGGAAACTGGAATAAATCGAAGCCAAATAGTGTTGTTTTTCTTTTTTCTTTTTTTTTTTCTTTTTTTTTTTGCCCCCCCTTTTTTTTCTTCCCCCCCCCCTTTTTTT
Organism: Acanthornis magna; assembly: GCA_036785705.1. Classification (NCBI taxonomy): domain Eukaryota; kingdom Metazoa; phylum Chordata; class Aves; order Passeriformes; family Acanthizidae; genus Acanthornis; species Acanthornis magna. The sequence continues at coordinate 1,911,448 of JAWUZG010000038.1, forward strand.
TTTCTTTTTTTTTTTTTTTTTTTTAAATTTGAATGATTTCTATTTTATTTTGCCATGGAAATTTGTGATGGACCAAAGGTTTTTTATTTCAATAAGCCCCTGTTTTCTTGGGAAGAGTGGCTGAGGAAAGACAGGGCTGGATGGAATAATGGGCATTACAAAGCAAAATTGCAAGCCCTGCCCCATTTCCCATGCTCGGGCAGAGCTGAGGTTTGATTTTGCCCTGGTACCAATCCATAAAAGTGTGACAAGTGTGGCTCCCGAGCTGCTCTAGAGCAGATGTGCCATTGTAAAATCTCATTGCTGCTGTTTATCGCTGCCTGCGTTTTGTTTCCTTTCTCCTGCGTCCACCACCCCAAAGCAAACACTGCTGGCACACTGCAAACACCAGCCAGGCCCGAGCAGCCTTCCTTGGGGTAAAAAAAGGAGATTTTATCTGCTCCTCTGGTCCCTTGCAGCTGCCCAGGGGTGTTATCAAGGTCTCTGCTGTGCACAGCCTTACCAGCCCTGCCCAGGGATTATTTTCCTGCTCCTGGAAGTGCAGTGGGGAAGACTTTCCTTTGCTTTGCCCTCTGACTGGAGGGTTTTGTGCAGGTAGAAAATAAGAACCAGCTCGAGCTGTGTATTTCTGGAGTAAAAACCAACGTGTTTCCACTGATTTCACAAACTCTGATTCTTTACACTGTTTTTTCCCCGGCGTGTCTGATTGGGTTTTAATCCCTCAGCAAAAAACAAGGGGAAATGGCCATTTCTGGGGCAGACAGGCTGGCCAATGGTGTCCCTATTTCATCTGTAAATAAGGGAAATACCGAATTGGGGAATACTTTTGGTGCTGCTGAAGCTCCCTGGCTTGGCAGGAGCACGGCAGGATAAAGGAAGGAGTCGGTGTGGGTTGAGTTGGTTGGGCTGGAGGGAGCACAGGAACACTCAGGCTGCAAACACTGCCTTAGCTGTAATAATAATGAGCCTAAAATTCCCAATTTTTATCCCTTTCTGCCCCTGACACCGATCAGAGCAGCTGAATCACCCACCAAGGGCTGGGAATGTCAGGGGACACCTCTCTCCAAGCACTGCCCTTGGCTGTATTCCCCTGCCCCTCCTTTTAAGGGACAAAGCAGGTGGGAGAGGAAGAGCAGGAGCTGTTTCATGGCTTTTTGGTGGGCACAGCCACTCTAATTTTAGCCCTCTGCCTTCTAATTAAGGCTTGGAGCTGATTTTTCTCTGCCTCCCCTCTCTTTGGTGGTGTTTACCAGGAGGAGAAGAAATAGGAGCTCTCCCAAGGCCAACTCTCAAATTGTACCCTTAGAAAATGTTGGGTTTAAATTGCCTGTGGTCCTGAAGCTCTTCCCAAGGCCCTGCCTTGATCTCAGCTGAAGAGCAGCACTATAAATAAGTACAAGCGATGGTAAATCCCCGAGAAATGTGGGTCTATTATGTAGCAGAAGCTCTGAAAAATCAGCACAAAGATGCTTTGCAACCCAGAAATTCAAGCTGCTGTGTCAAGCACACTAAAGCTAAAGCATGGAAGAGGTAAAGCCAAATATATCCTGCAGCCTTAAATTTAATCCTCACCAGGGCATTCTGTGCCATGAGGAATCATTTATTACTGCAAATCACCAAAAGAGATGATTAATTGCCTGGCATTAGCACCACGTTCTCCAGTGGAATTATCACTCCAGCCATGGCATCGACACCTATTTCACCTCCTCTCCCCGGGATGGAAACAGCAGCACGTTCTTGTGTCTCAATCAAGCCCTGCGTTAATCAGGATAAGACACCGTAATTGTGATTACAGTCAGAAATCAATTAATGCTCACCTTAAAATAAAACAGTGCTCTCAGCTGCAGCCTGTGCCAGGTGCCCACTCTGGGAATTTTTGGTCTCCTCAGCACCTCAAACTCTGCTTTGCTTTGTGATAACTGCGCTCTCTTGTTGTCTTTTCATTTCCTCCCTCCAGAACGCTCTGGTGCTGCTTCCAGAGCAAACAGCTCTGCGAGTCAGGGACACAAACACCCCTCAAAGGCAGCAGGATTTGGCTGTGAGGCTGCTGGAGTGAAATGTTAAATGTGGGGTTTTGTCTCTCCTGATCCCCGGAACTAATGCCATTTTTGGCATCGCGCTCTGCCCTGCCCAGCCCTCCCTGCAGCTGAACTGTGTCCTGATTTTCCAGGCTCGGCGTTCATTTGGATCTCTGGGCTCAATGAAAACATTTTCAGTGCAGAGGAAAGGGCCTGGCACGGGGCTGGAGTGCCAGGGCAGCCCCGAGTGGGTGTTTATTCACTTTATCCCTCTGCTTTTGGCCTCCAGGGCCAGAATTGCTGGGTGTGCTCCTGACAGAAGGAGCAGATCCCCTCAGAAGGACAGCACTTCCAGGGGCTGTCCCTTGGGGTTTTTGGGGAGGGAAATCCGTGGCTGAAGTGCTGAGAGGGCACTTCTTGCTCGGGAGGATGGGACCCACATCTGCACTGGGAGGAGCTTTCAGGTGGGAATAAACAGCACGGACAGCACAGAAATCCCTGCTCTGGGGCTGGCCAGCCTCGCCCACTGATTGTGGAGAGAGGAAAGGTTATTATGGTTTGTAATAAAGGATTGTTCACCTTTTTGTGCTGCGCACAGATCTCACTGCCCTGTGCCAGTGAGCTCAACCCAGGCAGGAGCCAAGCAGAGAACCCAAAGTAAAAGTGATAACCAGGCTGGTTCTGGGGAAAACAAAGAGTTTGGGACTGTTTTTTCAGCATGAAACTATTTTTTTGTGCTTCCCTCTTTCAATTAAACTACCCAAAGCAAAGCCAGTTCAATTTTCAGCTCTAGATCTGACGAGCGAACGCTGTTTTGCTTCCTTCCCTTAACACCTCTCCTTTCAAATAGCACTTGGCTCTGCTCTGGCTGCTGCTGGTGGAGAATTTCCCCGAAGGAAACTTCTCCTTTCGGCCTCTGGGAAGAGCTAACGAGCAGGAATTGCCCTCGCAGCAGCACCGACACCTCGTGTCCCCTGCCAAGGAGCCAGATGGAGGTGGGCTCCAGTGGGGTCACCCAAGGAGAGGGGAGCCGCAAGACTTGGAGGAGGCAAGAACTGGGAAAGGCTATCGCAGCTATTTTTTGATTCCTGAAGAGGAGAGGATTAATTTAGATCGTCTGGAGTGTGCAAGGAAAGAGGAAAAAAATCTGTTTGGAAACAGAAGAACCCAGTTGTGGCTGTTCTCGTGGGGTTCATCACTAACGGTGCTGCTGAAGGGGAGCAAACAGCTCAGCATCATTGCTGAGCCCAGATTCTCACACAGACAGCCCCAGCCAGGGCTTTGTTCACGGCACAGATTCCCTGGATGCAGAGGGAAGTGCAGGATCCACTGTGGCTGACTGGGGACACAAAAGTGGCGCTGGCGCGGAAGAACGGCGTTGGTGACATGTGGCGGAAGGCAGTGGGGCACTGTGACCTCAGCCCCGAACGGAACATGTTCCGAGGCTCACAGAGTGAGAGGAGTTTGGCTTGAGTTCTCCCACTCTTCAGCAGGGAAGCAAAGCCTCTCCTGGAGAGCAGAACTGCTGCAGGCTCCACGTCAGGCTGGTGTGAGCTGCTGAAGGGGCAGGGATGCTGAGCTGGAAAATAGGGCAGAGGGGGAAATCCTGTGGGTTTGGGGATCTGTTCTCCCCTGGCAGGTGTTTGAGCCTGGAAACATTGATGGAAGAGCAGAGGTGATCTAGGAAGAAACTAAAAAGGACTTGTGCAACTGGAAGAGCTCTAGAAATTCACATTTTAAAGCTTAAATGAGTTTAGAGTAATCCTGGTCTGTGTAATTGAGTTGAGGGACTTGAAGCCTCAGGTGATTTCCATGCCCCTTTTCTCCCACGGATTTCCCCAAATTAGCCAATTTTCCCTTTCTGACAGTGGCTAACAGGGCTGTGAGCTCATGGAGGTGAAACGCTGAATGAATGGGAACTGCTCGAGACTGATGTGGAAATGTGGAGGCAAAGTGAGGTTTGGCTGTCCATAAACCAATCCCAGAGGTCCCTGTCCCCTCGTGCTCCTCCATCCCTCCATCCATCATCCATCCATCCATCCATCCATCCATCCATCCATCCATCCATCATCCATCATCCATCCATCCATCCATCATCCATCCATCCCTCCATCCATCCATCATCCATCCCTCCATCCATCATCCATCCCTCCATCCATCCATCATCCATCCATCATCCATCCATCATCCATCCATCCATCCATCCATCCATCATCCATCCATCATCCATCATCCATCCATCCATCATCCATCATCCATCCATCCATCCCTCCATCATCCATCCATCATCCATCATCCATCCATCCATCATCCATCATCCATCCATCCATCCCTCCATCCATCCCTCCATCCATCCATCATCCATCCATCCATCCATCCATCCATCCATCATCCATCCATCATCCATCATCCATCCATCCATCCCTCCATCATCCATCCATCATCCATCATCCATCCATCCATCCCTCCATCATCCATCCCTCCATCATCCATCCCTCCATCCATCCATCATCCATCCATCCATCATCCATCCATCATCCATCCCTCCATCCATCCATCATCCATCCATCATCCATCCATCCATCATCTATCATCCATCCATCATCCATCCATCCATCATCCATCCATCCATCCATCCATCCATCATCCATCCATCCATCCATCCATCCCTCCATCCATCCCTCCAGGGCTGCTCATGTCTCCATTGCCATCAGAGTCCTGACACAAATACAGTCAGTGAAGTGCAAACCTGCTGTAAATGAACTGAAAGCTTCATTTAGGACTCACACTGAATTCTTTTGCCTCCCCTTTGTCTCAGAGCAGAGAGAAAGAAGAGTTGATCCCAGAGTGAGGTGTTGAGCCAACCTTTCCCCTCCTGGATTTCAGTTTAGCTCTCCCTCTGACCAAAGGTTCTGCAGATCAAAGAGGGCTGACGAGAGCAGCTCTGGGGCAAATGGGGATCTCAGCACTGAGCAGAATTCCCCAGCATTTCTGACCTTGAGTGGAGTAAAGCACTCACAGCATGAGCAAAACAGAGGGAAAAATGATGTGTTAGTGAGCATCAGAGCTGGAGAATATTCAGCTTCCTACAGCTGCTGGGTGGCTTTGGCTGGGGTGTGACCAGTTATGAGATTCTTGGAGAAAATTTTGATTTCTAGCATGGTTTATTCCCATCCTTCCCATGAGAAGGTCCATGGAATTTCACTGAGATACAGAAAATGAGGGCTCTTTCCTCCCTGGGAAGGTGATATTTGGAGCTGGTGTCTGATGTCTCAAAGCTGAGGCATCCATCCCAGTTCCTTTGGGTGCCTGCACCATTCCCATTTATTTCTGGGGTTTGTCCCTCACCGCTGACACCTTTTGGGTGCAGGCACAGCTGGATTTTGACTGTGACAGCAGCCCCTCATCCCCAATTTTGGAGCCGAGGTGTTTCCAGCCCTCTGATGCTGACAAATCGCTGCTTTTGGGATCACTGTGATGAGCTCAGGGAAGCCTGAGGGGACTTCAAACTTCCATTGCTTTTTAATGGGAGGAACTTTAATGGAAAGGCTGGAACGCTCCTTCCGATTGCGGTGCCTCAGCACTTCTGGAGCCATAAATTCTCCCCTCGCCCCTCTGTTATTACTGATGTATCAATTCTTTCTACTTCTCTGAGCACTTAAATTGAAATAAAATAAGGTTTAGGCTTTATGTATTTTTAATGGAATGAAATTCTGCTTAAAGTTGGAGAAAAACAGTCCTTGGCACGGAGTGCTTTAGATAAAGTCCTCGATAAATGAGAGCAGCAAGAGGGGAAGAGGCAGGATTGCAGATCTGGGAGGGGGAAATTCCCATCTTCGTGGCTCTCTCCCTTGTCTAAAATCACCCCTTTTCCGTATTAATTCTGCCTGGTTGAGTTCATGCTGTGTTTTATCTGATCCATCTCTTTTTCTCACCCAAACTGCTGAGGCACAAAGATCCCCTTGCATTTCGTGCCTCCCACTGCAGCAGTAAAGGTGTCAAAATCCAGGTGATTTTGGAAAAAAACAGGTGAAAATCTCACCTTTTGTACAAGGAAAGAAATGAAACAAAACAGGGTTTGGTTTCTTGAGGTTTTTGGGGGTTTTTGTACGGGTTTGGGTTTTGGGTTTTTTGTGTGGTTTTTGAAATGCAAGTGTAAGTTTGAGTTTATGTGCTAAAAGTTTCAAGGAATATGGGAAAACAGAGGAGTGTGGATGGGTTTGGGTGAACATTCCTGATGAGGGAATTGGACTGAAAACCCCAAAAGCTCCTTCCCAGTTGTACAAACATTTCTGTGCAGGGTGAACCTCACCCAGCATTGAGGCCCATGGGATGCTGAGCCTAAATTAAACTAAAAAAATCATCCTTTTTAAAAAATGGCAAAGCAGAGATGCACAAGGCACAGAAAAGTCAATGTTTTCAGGGAGTGTCTCTTGTTGGAGGGAGAGCACTCAGGATGAAGTTCCTCTATTGCAGCATTTTCTGTTTCAGTATTTTCATTGTTGCAGAAAACGTTCTCAGTCCTGAGGAGAAGCTCTGAGCTGATGAATAGATATACAAATACATATATTTTTGAGGAATATCTCACCCATGGTTCATTAGAGGCTTTCTTTCAGAGGAATTACAGTTTGCATAATTGACAGCTGGCTTGCCCCATTGTCACCGTGCCCGCCGCGCCTGCCCTGGCACTGGGGGACACGCATTCTTTTATTGTTCCTGATCATTTGAGGGTTTTAATCAGCCAGGAACTGACACAAAACGCTCCCAGCCGGCCCTAATGGGTTTAATAATTGCAAATACAAAGCTTTTCCCTCTGGAGGGGTCAGGGAAGGAGCCGTTCCTGCCGCAGCCTCGGCTCCGTGGGGAGATGGAGCTCACGGCAGCTCGGGGGTCACTGGGGGGGAGCTGAGGATAAAACTCGGGGAGCTCTGCACGTTCCTCCCCAGCCAGGCACTGAAATGGGACTTTAATAAAGGCACTTCACTTCTGTCCCTGAAAGAATTTTGCTGTGGAAGAGCCAAAGTGCTCCGAGGAGCTCCGTGGGTGAGGTGGTTCATAAAAACCACAGCAAAGACCACGGCTGGGGCTTGGGGCTGGACAGGCAGTTAGAAAAATGAAAAAACTGCAATTAAGGAGTGGTTTAGGCCAAGCTGAAACAGTATGGTTGCTCACAGAATGATTTTTTTCATTTGTTTAGGCATTCCTGTGTGCTTCGTTTTGTCTCGAACCAACAAATCTTGGGATCTGTCAACACCTCCGCCCCTGAGGATTTGTAAGGTGGGCTGTGATTTCCTTTTTCCAATGAGTTTAATTGGTCTTTAGGATTTTTTGGTTTTATTTTCCTGTGAAGAGTTTCGTGCCCTTTTGATGAAAAAAGGAAGGGGGGGGCGGTCAGCAAAATCTCTTCTTTCCTGGCCTTCGTGCTGCGCCTAAATCTGATTTTAAGTGTCTTCCGTCAGGATCGCACAGGATTGTTTGTCCATGAGTGAGAGTGCCATTTGCTTCCAGGACTCTGTGGAGCAGCTAAATAAATTAAAAAGAGGGGGAAAAACCCCGGGAAAAATGGAAATACACGGATTTCCTGTGTCCAGATGAGAAGCAGCACGGCAGTGTTTTGCAGGGAGGCTCTGAGCAGGGATTTGTGGGTGGCTTGGGAAGGACATCCCAAAGTCAATTAACACTCGTCGGTGTGCCCAGAGGGTCCCAGGAGCCCCAGCCCCTCCTGGCTGCCCTTAGGAGCGGCAGCTGAGCAAATTGAGGGTAGGGGGCAGTGGGATGAGTTTTAGGGTCCTTTCTGATTGGCCCCAAGCAGGCCCAGAGAGCCTTCAGAGACACAGTCAGAGCAGTGGGGATTTGCTTTATTCAGGTGTGGGGATTCACTCCTCCAAACACACACACCCAGCACTGCCAACACACAATATTATGGTAACACTCATGAATATTCATCACATTCCCTGGGATAGGAGTGGTTCTACAAATCATTTCTCAGAAATCATTAATATCATTAGCAGTGTGCCACGCACGCGCTGTGTGTCCTGGTGGTCTTTGGGGTCTGCTCGTGATGAAGATCTGTAGTCTTCATCACAGTGCACTTTTCACCTTTCTCTCTGGAGCATGGGCAGTCCTTGGTGGGTGATTCAGGGTTTCTGTGCTGGCCTCAAACAGATTCTTGTCCCTCTGATCTTGACAAGATTAAGGGAATTCTGTTTTCCTAGGTTTAGAATTCACATATTCTGTCTCTCAATAGTTAACTTGAGTTACCTATTGACCACTCCTTTCTCACTTCCACCCAACCCATCCCCTGATTCCCAGTCCTGCCCTGGAATGCCCTCGTTCCTGGCCAAGCAGAGCCCTGCACAGGGGTCCAGCAGCAGCTCCGAGCCCCTGCTCCGGGTGGGACATAAATCCACCACCTTTAACAATCGAATTACGGCAGCTCAGCAGAGAGAAAACGCTGGCTGTTCCGAAGGCACCGTGACCCTCGTGCGTCAGGCCCTGGCAGGGGGCCAGGCCAGCACTTAGTGCGATGGTTCTGGAAAAATGGAGGCTGAGTGACATTTTTCATATTAATATCTATTCTTTCCCCGTCCCCCAGCATGCTAAATTCAGCTTCGCTCCAGCCGTGCCAGTCCAGGCTTGTGTTTCCATTTTCCAGCTGAGTTTTGGGATATTTTATTAAGCCAGAAACAATTAAATCAAGTCCTAGTGTAGCTGTTAATTATAAGGAAATAGGGACTAATTTCAATAATCCTATTGTGTTCTGGTTTCCTTTCTAACTTAGTTTTTCCACCAGATAGAAATAGGAAAGGAGGATGTTTGGAAGAACCACAGCATCTGAATTTCCAAACCTGGGTGCCTCTTCTCCTTTAAGCCTTAACCCAAACGCTTTATTTTTAAACTCGCTCTCGCTCTGTGGTATCTCTTCAGAGCTTCTGTTCCATTTGGCAACTTCAGCAGCTCATTAGGGCTTCTTGCTTTTATTTTGACTTGGGTAATGAGGGCTGTAAAGAATTGCGAGCCTGTGTTGGCATTAATAAAAACCGGAGTGCAGAGGGCAGAGCTGCTAAATCCTGCGCTGAGAACGGGGCGGGAATGAGGCAGGGAAACATCTCAGGGAGCATTTCTCTCTCAGCTCCCTCTCGGAGGGCCTGGCTTTGTGAGGGATGGTCTGTCTGGGGGGATCAAATCAGCCCCGTGGGCTTTGCTCCGTGATTTTCAGCATTTTTGGCGTTCTCAGGCAGCAGGAGAGCATTCCCATTGCCAGGCTGGGTGTGAGCAGCAGGAGGGGAGCTCGGCCCAGACGCAGCAGATGGCTCTGCTCTCCCACCTTGACTCAGGGCTTTGCTTTCCCAGGGTGACTTAGGGACAGCAGGAGAATCCCTGCGCTGCTGCTCTGGGCCACGATGGCTCTGCTCCCGCCCCGATTTCTCCCTGAGCCGCAGCAGAGGCACAGCTGTGACCCCTCTGCTGTCACAGGCACAGCTGTGACCCCTCTGCTGTCACCTGCACTGCTGTGACCCCTCTGCTGTCACCTGCACAGCTGTGACCCCTCTGCTGTCACCTGCACAGCCGTGACCCCTCTGCTGTCACAGGCACAGCTGTGACCCCTCTGCTGTCACCTGCACAGCCGTGACCCCTCTGCTGTCACCTGCACAGCTGTGACCCCTCTGCTGTCACAGGAACAGCTGTGACCCCTCTGCTGTCACAGGCACAGCTGTGACCCCTCTGCTGTCACCTGCACAGCTGTGACCCCTCTGCTGTCACCTGCACAGCTGTGACCCCTCTGCTGTCACCTGCACAGCTGTGACCCCTCTGCTGTCACCTGCACAGCCGTGACCCCTCTGCTGTCACAGGCACAGCTGTGACCCCTCTGCTGTCACCTGCACAGCTGTGACCCCTCTGCTGTCACCTGCACAACTGTGACCCCTCTGCTGTCACCTGCACAGCTGTGACCCCTCTGCTGTCACCTGCACAGCTGTGACCCCTCTGCTGTCACCTGCACTGCTGTGACCCCTCTGCTGTCACAGGCACAGCTGTGACCCCTCTGCTGTCACCTGCACTGCTGTGACCCCTCTGCTGTCACCTGCAGAGCTGTGAGCCCTCTGCTGTCACCTGCACTGCTGTGACCCCTCTGCTGTCACCTGCACTGCTGTGACCCCTCTGCTGTCACCTGTACAACTGTGACCCCTCTGCTGTCACCTGCACTGCTGTGACCCCTCTGCTGTCACCTGCACTGCTGTGACCCCTCTGCTGTCACCTGTACAGCTGTGACCCCTCTGCTGTCACCTGCACAGCTGTGACCCCTCTGCTGTCACAGGAACAGCTGTGACCCCTCTGCTGTCACCTGCACAGCTGTGACCCCTCTGCTGTCACCTGCACAGCTGTGACCCCTCTGCTGTCACCTGCACTGCTGTGACCCCTCTGCTGTCACCTGCACAGCTGTGACCCCTCTGCTGTCACCTGCACAGCCGTGACCCCTCTGCTGTCACCTGCGCAGCTCTGGGCCCAGAAATATCCCATGGCTGCAGCCAGGCGAGGGGACAATCCATTCCAGCACTGAGTGTCCTCATGGCTCCGTGGGGGGTGGGTTTGAAATGAGGTTTTGTGGGCTCAGTGGTCATGTTGAGGCCTGGCTGTCTATCCTTGAAGCCACCGTGAGACCCAGACTGGCACTGCCCTGCGTCGCTCTGTGCCCCTGGAAATTCATAATTGCCATTCCTGATGTTCTGAGTGCGGCCTGGCTCCAGTGGGGTCTGACAGAGAGGAGGGTTAGATTGGAAATTAGGGAAAGTCCTTCCCTGTGAGGGTGGGGAGGGCCTGGAATGGATTTCCCAGAGCAGCTGTGGCTGCCCCTGGATCCCTGGCAGTGCCCAAGGCCAGGCTGGACAGGGCTCGGAGCAGCCTGGGACGGTGGCAGGTGTCACTGTCCCCTCCAGCCCCGACATTCCTCCATTCTGTGACTCTCTGGAGCAATTCCCGCGAGGATGAGCTCACCCAGCTCCGTGAGCTGAGTGTGAGCTTGTTTTTGAGGCTGCTGCTGCTGAATTTGGCTCCCGTTAGGAGAGCTTTGATCCACGGCTCCTTTGAAACCCCACTTGTTGTGATAACCCAGCCAGCAGGCTGAGCATCCTCCCGCCGTTCCCATGGCAACGGGATGCCTTCTCCGCTGTCACGGGGACCTGTTTTAGGGACACCAGGGGTGCTGCTGAGGACACAGGCTCATCCCAGGAGCCCTCGCAGGGGTTTGGGGCTGCTGCCTCCCCAGGACAGAGCTCTGGGTCACCCCTCAGGATCTGCCCCATGAAATCCCATTTTATGCCATGTTTTAATGTGCAACATCTGTCCAGAGCTGCTCCATCACCTCCAGCTCCCGGAATCGTGGAGTTTTATCTGCCGTTCTCTCCCTAGTCCATCGTTTTTAAAGCAGTGCAACACCCTGGGTGTTGAGCTGGTGATGATTCCTCTAAAAAAGCATTTAAAAAAACCTGACCTGGAAATGCGCTCGGCTCCCTTGTGCAGGGAGAATTCCGTGTCTGGGCTGCTGCAGAAACCCCGAGGTTTCCCTGGGCTTTTGAACTCCCTCCTCCTCAGTCTGGTGAGCTTCTGCTGCTGCCAGGAGAGGGAGGGTAAAGCAGAGAGGGATCCCCGAGGGAACTCCGCTGGCTCCTGGCTCACGCTTTGGAGCATCGCTGCAGCCCCCACCCGGCTCGGGACGTGCCAGGAATTCGAGAGCTGTTCTGGTCACTCATTCAGCGATTCCTGGAGTGCTCTCCTCCTCCTCGGGAGGCTGCAGAGGACTCTTCCCCTCTGCTTTAACTCCCTGGCTGCTGGCATTAAAGAAGGGCTCAGAGCCTCCAGGGGATGAAGGGTGGCTCTGGAGAATTCCTCCTTCTCTAGGGGGTTTATCCCGCAGGGCAAAAATCCCAAAGGCTTGGCGTAGCTGTCGGTTTTTTGGCATTTCATATAAAAAATCCTGGTTTTGATGGGAAAGGCGGGGAGGTGGAAGCAGCAGGAGAGGCTCTGGGCCATCCCCGGCTGTGTTTTAGGGCACTCAGCTCAAACAGGGGATGGGGGCACTCAGGGCCCTGCTCTGCTGACAGAAACATTGGGACGTGTCCCAGTTGGAGGAGTTCCTTATTCTCCGAGGAAAAACTGGGGGAAAGGGCTGGAACGTGAGACAGAGCAACTCGGAATTTGTCCTGGGCAGGGAGGATTTTCAGCAGTGTGAAATAATTTTGTGGAAAATGCCTTGTCCTTCCGTCAGGAGTTGCACTGCAGGAGCTGCAGGGAGGGTTTGAGCTCTGAATTGCCTCTGGGGGATCCTTTCTGCTCTGCAGGACCCAGGGCTTTACCCAGCACACAAAACTGAGGCTTTCCCCTGATTTTCCAGGAGGGCTTTTGCACTCCTGGCCGTTTTTTCCCTCGATTCTTTTTTCTGCGTGGCTCCATCCACCCGGCTGACTTTCCCTTTTGGAATTAGCCCCAGGAAAACCAAGGTTTTCAGGCATTGTCCCTTCCTTCCCAGGGTCTCTCTGCCATGATTTGTGCCAGGGAGGGATTTTTACAGTGGCTCCACGCTCTCCTCTCCTCTCCCCACCACTTGATCTCATCTTTCGGCAGGGTTTTTTTAAAAAACCTTTTGTTGGCAAAAAAAAATCATAATTTTCTCTGCATTTTCTGTCCTCTTTAAAGGCAGGGAAAGTGCTACTGTCCCAGAATTGTAATAACTTATCTCTCCTTGTTGCCTTTGTGTCAGGTGTTATTATGAATCCTTATCAGTCTGTTATGGGGAGGAAATTAAAAGGTCTGAAGGGACCGGAACTCAGCTTAGAAAAATTTGTACCTTGGTCACAAGCAGAAGCGAAAAAAATTGATTATGTATGAGATTGAAAAGTATGTTTCAAAATGATTTTTTTAAAAATAGGCACTTCAGAGGCTAAAAAAAAAAAAAAAAAGGAGACGCTCCCTTCATCCCCAAAAAAGGTAGGAATCATACCCTAGATAGGGCAATTGAGTACAGAATTCAATGGCAGAGTTAAATATATTTAACTGGAAAAAAGTCATTTGAAGTCGCTGTGAATAAATAATGTATTTCAGTTTTCATAAACAACTCATTTTCCTTCGCAGAAAACACCCAGAGCAAATGTTGCTCTGAAATGGTTTAATTACCGTGCCTTGCACTGAGTTTTTGTTGTGAACTTTCTGTCTCTCAGCATCTTCCCCTCTCAGATTCAATCTCATTTTCCCACTCAAATGCTGGAGTGTGAATGGGAGCAGCGCTTTCTGCATTTAGAATGGAACTGGGCTTTCTGCATTATTAAAAGTGGGATCAAAGAGGGAAAAAATGGGTTTTTCAGGAATCCTGGAGCTGCTTTGGCTTTTCTGTGTCTCGTTTCCATAAATGCTTTTCAGTGCAGACACGAGGAGTGGGGTCCAGTTGTTCTCCAGCTGCAAAGGAAGAGGAATTCTGCTCCAGTGCCATGTCCATGACCTTGTCCAGCTGCTATAAAATGGGATTTATTCAGCGCCATCGCAGGCTTTGACCCGAAAGGTTCATTTTAACCAAACTGGCCAATTTGCCTTTAATGGGATTTATTGGCCCCCAAATAGAAATCAATAGGAAATCTCCATTGCAGGGTTTGTAAAACCAGTACAGAAAATAGAAATAAATAGAAATTAGTAGAAATAAAAGGGCAAAAGGAACAAATCCAGAGCTATGCCTGGGGTTGATTCTTTGGCATTTAGGTTCAGGAGGTTTTTGGTGTGGGTTTGGTGACCAAATTCCTTCCCTGCCATTCTCAAACTTCATTTGGGCAGAGGCTCAGCTCACACTGCTGGTGCTGCCAGAATTCCCTGGATCTCCCAGAGAAGTCCCTGAATCTCAGAGCAGCTCTCTGAGTCAGGACTCGTGGATATTCCTCATGGATAAACAGGCAGCTCTGCCTGGAAAAGCAGCCATAAAGCAGAAAATAAAACCCTCTTCCACCAGAACGAGCTAAAAGCTCTTTCATTATTATTTTTTTTTTCCATGAGGAAAGATATCTTTGAGCCATCCCAAAGCTTCCAGCCCCGGCCTCATTCCAGATACCCAACAGGATGGAAAATTCCCCAGCCTTTCAAAGAACAGCCGAGTCAGCACAGAGATCTTTTCGCTTTCCATCGCCGCAGCTTTAGGGCTGAGCTCGGGGGGTTTATGTTCCCAGGGGTGCCCCAGGCTGCCCCCCAGACACTGATCAGACAGTGCTGAGGCCAGGGCATTCCGTCAGAGGAATTCCTGTCTTCCCATAGAGCAGGAGGTGTGGAGCTCTTTGTGTGTGAAAAGAAATATTCATATTGAAGCTGAAACTCACAGGGAAAAAAAGATTCAGAAGAACCAGAGACAGCTTCAGGTGCAGATTGGTTTTTTTTCCCCCTGAACTTTCAGAAAGTTTGGGGGCTCTGTGTGTCTTGCAGGTGTGGAAAGGACAACACGGAGAGCTCTGTGTGCAGTGTTTGGGGCCAGGGCTGTGGGGTCTGTGGGGTCTGTGGGGTCTGTGGGGTCTGCTTTGGGGTCTGTGGGGTCTGCTTTGGGGTCTGTGGGGTCTGTGGGGTCTGCTTTGGGCTCTGCTTTGGGGTGGGTCAGGTTCGGTTTGCTCTGGGAAAGGCTCTGCAGGCTCTGGGGAGGCAGGAGCAGCCTCTCAGAGCATTTTCCCTGCCATCATCTCCCCGAAAAGCTGTGTTTTCACCCACCCTGGTGCTCAGGGAGGGGTTCAGCTGCAGGGGATCCGTGTGGGGTTTCTTTGGGGTGATTCCAGTCTGGAAAATCCCAGCTCTGCCACGGTAACAAATGCTCCTCTCTGCTGTCCTTGGGTGTCTGAAAGACCTGAGCGCAATTCCAGGCTCCTGGGAGTGAGAAAATGTTGGGTTTTTGTGTGATAATCAAGGGCCGAGTCTCCATCCTGCCCTTGGGCTGAGTCCCTATTTTTGTTCCAGTGGAAATTGAGCTTTTTTCATCCCTGTAAGGTCTGCTTTGGAGTTTCTGCAATAATTGGTGGCTGCTGTAACTCCGGGGGTGTTTGAGGGAGGTTTGGGGGAACCTTCTCACTCCCCAGGAGGGATCGGGCTCTGCCCCTAGGGAACAGCAGGAAAAGGGGAACAGCCTCAAACTGGGCCAGTTTTACGAGAAATTTCCTCGTTTTCACCTCGTGGGCTGCCGCTGGGAATGAGGGAGGTGAGGGGAGCCCTGAGGGGAGCCCTGCCGTGTGTATCTCCTGTAAAACACAAGGAACTCTTCAGTGAAGGGCTGATTAACCTGCTCAAAGTATTTTTCCCTCTGAAAATCTGATTTTCCTGCCTCCTCCCCTTTCCCTGCCACTCTCCCCACCCACACTTGCAGCATCACTGAATCCCCTGGTGACAAATCTCCTCCAAACCCTGCTCTTAAACGTTTCTGTGCTGCCATAAATCCCACCCGACTGCGGGCTGTAAAATGCCACATCAGACAGCAGAACCAGGAGATAAGAGCCCGAACGAGCCCGGCCCTGCTCGCAGGTGTTTGATCATTCCTCACGTGCTGCCAGAGCAAACAAACCTTTAAAAATAACTAAATGGACAGCGTGTCCTTTTCATCTGCTTTATCTCGTCCGCCCCGAGCCGGGAGGAGATTCATAACTCGCTCTCCTCGGGCCTCATAAATTGTTTCTATTATTCATGATTAGAGTCCCGAGCAGAAGGCTCTTGCATATATCAGCAGACACTTGTTAGAGACGTCCTGGTGTTATTAAGACATAGATTCAGCCAAAGGTCGTTAGGAGAGCGTCCAAATGGAAAAATCACGCGGGAGGCGGAGGAGAAAATTGGGGCTGAATGTGAAATAGGAGTGGGGAAGCAGAGCAGGACACAAGGGGGACAGGGGCGCAGCTTTGGGGTGGGGAAAAGAGGGAATGGGTTCAGCACATCCCTGGAGGTTTAACCCCTGAAACCCCACCCGGTTTGTTCCCAGCATCGTTCAGCTGAGCTTTATCAGGGCAGATTTTCGATGTAAAGCCCCAGCAGAGCTCGTCCCTGACATTTTACACCAACATGGAGATGTTCCAGAGCCTTCTCCTGCCGTTCCCAGCCTCGGAATCCTCCTGGGGCCTGGGGGCTGTGGGAATGCTGCTGCTCCTGGCCCCGAGGAGCCCTCCAGGCTCTGCCAGCCCCTCCTGCTGGAGCTGCAGGTGCTGGGGTTATTGATTATCGGCACTGCTTTAATTGGAGTGGATCCATGGAGCAGGAATATCCCAGGGATATCCAGGCAGGGCATCTGCCACAGGCTGGGCTCGTTTGGGATCTGTAGGAGCAGTCTGAAGGGGAAATAGAGGGTGTGGAGAGACAGGGAGCAGATTCCCATATTTGGGAGCAGATTCCCATATTTGGGAGCACATTTCCCACATTTGGGAGCAGATTCCCGTATTTGGGAGCACATTTCCCACATTTGGGAGCAGATTCCCGTATTTGGGAGCAGATTCCCACATTTGGGAGCAGATTCCCATATTTGGGAGCACATTTCCCACATTTGGGAGCAGATTCCCATTTTTGGGAGCACATTTCCCACATTTGGGAGCAGAATCCATATTTGGGAAAAGATTTCCCACATTTGGGAGCAGAATCCATATTTGGGAAAAGATTTCCCACATTTGGGAGCAGATCTCCGTATTTGGGAGCCAATTCCCATTTTTGGGAGCAGATTCCCACATTTGGGAGCACATTTCCCACATTTGGGAGCACATTTCCATATCTGGGAGCAGATTCCCATATTTGGGAGCAGATTTCCCAAATCTGGGAGCAGATTCCCATATTTGGGAGGGGATTGCCCATATTTGGGAGGAGATTCCCATATTTGGGAGCAGATTCCCATTTTTGGGAGCCAATTCCCATATTTGGGAGCAGATTCCCATATTTGGGAGGGTATTGCCCATATTTGGGAGCACATTTCCCAGATTTGGGAGCACATTTCCATATCTGGGAGCAGATTCCCATTTTTGGGAGCAGATTCCCATACTTGGGAGCAGATTCCCATATTTGGGAGGGGATTGCCCATATTGGGAGCACATTTCCCACATTTGGGAGCAGATTCCCATATTTGGGAGCACATTTCCCACATTTGGGAGCAGATTTCCAAAACTGGGGAGCAGATCCCAAATTTGGGAGTGGATTTCCATATTTGAGAGCAGATTTCCCACATTTGGGAGCAGATCCCATGTTTGGGAGCAGGTTTCCCATATTTGGGAGTAGATACCATATTTAGGAGCAGATTTCTCACATTTGGGTGCAGATCCCACATTTGGGCATAGAGATTCCCATATGTGGGATCAGATTTCCCATATTTGGGATCAGATTTCCCACATTTGGGATCAGATTTCCCACATTTGGGAATGGATTCCTGCCGGGCAGGCCCCTCCTGTGGGTGCTTTCTGATGGATTTCTGTGTCCCTGGGGACAGTTCCCGTCAGGTGTCACCCAAAATGCTCTATTGGCAGAGGACGCTCTGTGTTTCAGCCGTGCAAACACAACTCCCCGTGCTGTATCTGAGATCCGGAATCAAAACAGACTCTGTAAAGCCATAAAAATTCCTTCTTCAGGAATTCGCACACCTTATTGAGCGCCGGGGCCGTCGCTGTGTGTGCTGAGTGCTGTGGGGACAGTCCCTGTGCTGTTCAGCTTTCTGTTGGTGACTCTGAGCCCCGAAATCTCCGTCCCCACCCCTCCCTCACCTTCATTTCGGGGTGATGACCTCTGGCAGTGAATGAAAACGCTGCCCGGGCAGAGCTGCAGCCCTGGCAGGGCTCAGGAGGGTCCCCAGGCTGGAGAAATGTGCTTTTCAGAGCCACTCGTGTCGTTGGAGTGACCACCCCGGTGTCACTTCTGCTGTGAATGTGTCCTAATGGCAGGGCAGGTGTTTTGTTCAAGGTGTTCACCTGGCCTGGGAGCCCAGGAAGCCAAAAAGTGTTGAGTTTGGAGCAGAGAGACCCAGCTCAGCTTTTTCTTCATCAGGACAAGTGCTGCCAAGGAGCTGGGAGCACAAACAGCATTTTGTCATTTAAATTAAAAAAAAAAAGAAAAAAAAAAGGAAAGGATTCCCATTCCCAATAAAAGGCAACATCATCTTCTTTTATGGACTTTCCCCCTGCACAAAGGCTGTTTTTAAAGCACTGGTGGTGTTGGCACAGGCGTTGTGGTGAGAATTAACAAACACCCCACTGACAGCCAGCCATTGTCTATGGCCCCTTCCTAATGTGATTGAACAAAACTGCCAGCAAGTCAAAATTAATGCAAATGAGTGCAAATTCACATATTCCAAAAGGATTAGAATATCATTAATGTGGGCATTAAATATTTAAACAATATCTCTATGAAAGAATTATGAGCTTTCAAAGCTTGTCTGTGTTTTATGACCACATTAAAGCAGTTGTAATGACATCTTCCGTGCTGGGACCAGGAATTATCCTTTTTTTAAAGGATCACCGTGGCCAGAGCCCCCAGTGTCCCCCCAGGTCGTGGTGTCCCTGGGTGCTGTCACACAGAGCTCAGCTCTGGGGCAGGAACTGAATATCAAACCCACCCGGCGTCACCAGCAGAGCTCATCCCTGTGTTTATCCGTGTGGGATTCGTGCTGCTGGAGGGCTGGGGGTGTTCTCTTGCTGGGGTGGGCTCTGTGACAGTGTTCTCTTGCTGGGGTGGGCTCTGTGACAGTGTTCTCCTGCTGGGCTGGGTCCTGTGACAGTGTTCTCCTGCTGGGGTGTGTCCTGTGACAGTGTTCTCCTGCTGGGGTGGGTCCTGTGACAGTGTTCTCCTGCTGGGGTGTGTCCTGTGACAGTGTTCTCCTGCTGGGGTGGGTCCTGTGACAGTGTTCTCTTGCTGGGGTGTGTCCTGTGGGTGTTCTCCTGCTGGGCTGGGTCCTGTGACAGTGTTCTCCTGCTGGGGTGGGTCCTGTGACAGTGTTCTCTTGCTGGGGTGTGTCCTGTGGGTGTTCTCCTGCTGGGGTGGTCCCTGTGACAGTGTTCTCCTGCTGGGGTGGGTCCTGTGAGTGTTCTCTTGCTGGGGTGGTTCTGTGACAGTGTTCTCCTGCTGGGCTGGGTCCTGGGGGTGTTCTCCTGCTGGGGTGGGCTCTGTGACAGTGTCCTCCAGCTGGGCTGGGTTCTGGGGGTGTTCTCCTGCTGGGGTGGTCCCTGTGACAGTGTTCTCCTGCTGGGCTGGGTCCTGGGGGTGTTCTCCTGCTGGGGTGTGTCCTGTGACAGTGTTCTCCTGCTGGGGAAGGTTCTGTGACAGTGTTCTCCTGCTGGGGTGGGCTCTGTGACAGTGTTCTCCTGCTGGGGTGGTCCCTGTGACAGTGTTCTCCTGCTGGGGTGGTCCCTGTGACAGTGTTCTCCTGCTGGGGTGTGTCCTGTGGGTGTTCTCCTGCTGGGGTGTGTCCTGTGACAGTGTTCTCCTGCTGGGGTGGGTCCTGTGACAGTGTTCTCCAGCTGGGGTGGGCTCTGTGACAGTGTTCTCCTGCTGGGCTGGGTCCTGTGACAGTGTTCTCCTGCTGGGGTGGTCCCTGTGACAGTGTTCTCCTGCTGGGGTGGGTCCTGTGACAGTGTTCTCCTGCTGGGGTGGGTCCTGTGACAGTGTTCTCTTGCTGGGGTGGTCCCTGTGACAGTGTTCTCCTGCTGGGGTGTGTCCTGTGGGTGTTCTCCTGCTGGGGTGGGCTCTGTGACAGTGTTCTCCTGCTGGGGTGGGCTCTGTGACAGTGTTCTCCTGCTGGGGTGTGTCCTGTGACAGTGTTCTCCTGCTGGGGTGGTCCCTGTGACAGTGTTCTCCTGCTGGGGTGGGTTCTGTGACAGTGTTCTCCTGCTGGGGTGGGCTCTGTGACAGTGTTCTCCTGCTGGGCTGGGTCCTGGGGGTGTTCTCCTGCTGGGGTGGTCCCTGTGACAGTGTTCTCCTGCTGGGGTGGGTCCTGTCCCACAAACAGGTCCAGGGTCCCCTGCCTCGGTTCCCTCTGCTTCGCCAGCTGCTCATTGTGTGTTTCTCCCCCAAAATCCCTTCAGCCGGGGCTGGGTATGGACAGGGATTGCCTTTCTCGTGGAATGAGTCTGCCCCGTGCTTTATTTCCATATCCATCACCTCTGACAGTGGTGCTTTCCCATCTGCCCCAAATTTCAGCTCAGTGATGAAACAGAATCACATTCCGTCGCCAGCTGCAGTGAGAAGTTCTGGGTTTTGGGAATCACTTCTTGGAAAGTCTTCCCAGTTTCAGTTCCAGGAGCAGAAGGACTTGGAGAACGTCTCAGTTTGCAGAAAAAAAGATGAGCACGATCAGGTGGAGACAGATGGGCACAAGGCACTTATTTGAGTGGCAGATGCCAAATTAAGATGAACTTCGATTGTCGTAGTGAAGACCCAGCCTGTCCTGAGCCTGCCAGGCCTTTCCCTGGCTCTCCATGAGAATTAAAAGGGTCCAAAGGGATAACTGACAGACCCCTTTCGATATTTGGGATGGTGTTTCTGAGCCCAGGAGGGCTGGGGCAGGTCTGCAGTGGGATCTCAGCTCAGCTCTCCACTCCTGCTACGAAGCACTTCCTTCGTGTCGTTTCCAGCAGTGCCCTGCGTGCCTGACAGAGGGATTGGAATTAAAAAATCAAAGGGAATCAAGAGCATTATTCCTCTCAGGGAAAGTGAAGAACCCACTTGTGTGACTTAATGGGTTTTTTAAGGAGCTCTCTGCCCCAGTGGGGAGGATGATTTGGGAGAGAGTCACGGCTCCAGAATCAGGGGGAGGATCCTCAGTGGTGGCAGGGAATTGTTCTCGAGGCTCTCGAGCCTTTGCTGGTGAGGCACTCAGCTCTGCCAAGTGCTGGGAGCTGTGCAGTGGAAGTGCAGGGAAACACGGTGGGCTGGGCTGAGTTCTGAGCTGAGTTCTGAGCTGAGTTCTGAGCTGATTCCTAAGCTGAGTTCTGAACTGATTCCTAAGCTGAGTTCTGAACTGAGTTCTGAGCTGATTTGTCAGCTGATTCCTGAGCTGATTTCTGAGCTGAGTTCTGAGCTGAGTTCTGAGCTGAGTTCTGAGCTGATTTGTCAGCTGATTCCTGAGCTGATTCCTGAGCTGATTCCTGAGCTGATTCCTGAGCTGATTTCTGAGCTGAGTTCTGAGCTGAGTTCTGAGCTGATTCCTGACCTGATTCCTGAGCTGATTTCTGAGCTGATTCTTGAGCTGAGTTCTGAGCTGATTCCTGAGCTGAGTTCTGAGCTGAGTTCTGAGCTGATTCCTGAGCTGAGTTCTGAGCTGAGTTCTGAGCTGATTCCTGAGCTGAGTTCTGAGCTGATTTCTGAGCTGAGTTCTGAGCTGAGTTCTGAGCTGATTCCTGACCTGATTCCTGAGCTGATTTCTGAGCTGATTCTTGAGCTGAGTTCTGAGCTGATTCCTGAGCTGAGTTCTGAGCTGAGTTCTGAGCTGAGTTCTGAGCTGATTTCTGAGCTGATTCCTGAGCTGAGTTCTGAGCTGAGTTCTGAGCTGAGTTCTGAGCTGAGTTCTGAGCTGATTCCTGAGCTGATTCCTGAGCTGATTCCTGAGCTGATTCCTGAGCTGATTTCTGAGCTGAGTTCTGAGCTGATTTCTGAGCTGATTCCTGAGCTGATTCCTGAGCTGAGTTCTGAGCTGATTTCTGAGCTGATTCCTGAGCTGAGTTCTGAGCTGAGTTCTGAGCTGAGTTCTGAGCTGATTCCTGAGCTGATTTCGGAGCTGAGTTCTGAGCTGATTCCTGAGCTGATTCCTGAGCTGAGTTCTGAGCTGAGTCCTGAGCTGATTTCTGATCTGATTTCTGATTTCCCACCCACTCTGTGCCTCCAGCCTCTGCTGCTCCTCGCCGCTCCTTCCAAGGTTTTGGAATAAACCAGGCCAGGGGCTGGGGCTGGCTGGAGCGAGGTGTGGGGGGAATGGGGCAGGTGAGGGATGATCCTGGGGATGTTATACCCATGAGTGCTCCTTCACTTTTGCTGTTTCCCGCTGACTCCTTGGCCCTTTCCCGTGGGGATGCGGTGCGGTGGGAGGGATGGGCTGGGGATGGAGGAGCAGGGGACAGCAGGAGCCGGGCTGGGGACACAGGGCTGGGCTTTGGGGTCCTTGCCCTGGAAAGCAGCACGGCATTCCCTTGTGCCGCTCCCAGAGCCCAGGCTGGGCTGGGCTGCTCATCCCTGGAACATCGCAGAGGTTTCCTGGGGCAGACAGGGATCCGGGCAGGGATTCAGATGGATCCCGACCCCGCAGCGTTCCCTGTTCCCATTTCTGACAAATGCACAAAATGCAGAGCAGCCACCTTTGAGTCAGCCCTCCCCTTACCTGCTGAGCTCTGGAGCCTGCTGAGGGAGGCTCAGGTCCATGAACTCAATTCCGTGACCAATCGCACCAATTCCTGAACCTATTCCTTGTAATCAGCAATCTGTTTCCTTTAACTGCAGGCACCATTACGTGGCCAGTACATGATCTAATTAAATGCAACATTTTAATGATCCCCTACATGGATTTGTGATCCTGTAATGAACGGCGGAACTGCACCACAGCTCTGCCTGATTTGGTTTGGATTTTAAAATTATTTTCTCCATTTAATGGCCAAATAATTAATGATAAATCCGTGCGTGACGCTGCTGTAAAATCCTTGATGAAAACTGCTCTGAGAAGGACATCAAGCTCAGCTAAGGTGGTGGAAATGATAATTAATTCAGCTCTTGCATGGATAATGCTTGGTAGGAGGCTGAGCTGCAGATCTGTGCTCACTTTGCCAGCTCAGGGTTTCTGTTTTGTTGCCATATCCACAAAAACACTGCCTGGGAGGTGGGGACGGAGCAGCAGTGACACCTGAGAGCTGCAGAGGTATTTGCTGTAATGGCAGCACTGAGATTCCCCCGATGCTGCAGACCTGGTGGAGGATTAGAGGCACAAACTGAGGGCTGGAGACAGAGCTTGAAACAATGCCATAAATATTTATTTGTGCACAGCTGCTCTTGTGGGTGACTTCCAAGGGGACTCCATCCCCCTTCCCTTGCTGATTTGTCCAAGTCCCATAAATTATAATTTTTTTCACCGCTCCTTTTTTTAATAGCGAATTCAGCGGTTTGGTTTCAAGTTAGACGTGGGAGATTGTTCAAGGAATTAATGAATAAATGCTTGGAGGAGTTGGTGGGAACAGACTTTCTCAGCAAGGAGTCAGTGAAGGCTGATCTGCCTTGGGGCAGCAGAGACCAGAGCAGCTCTTTGGCTTCTCCTCGCCCTAATCCTGAGGAATCTGTCAAATGTTTGTTGAATTCTCTCAGCTGTCTGTGTGAAGTGAAGAACGCAGGCCTGAACCTCGAGAAGCAGAACGTCCTCACGCAGAAGGCAGTGGGTGACACCCAAACAGGCGTGACAGTCTGCAGCTCTGCTTTCTTCAAAGGCGAGGCGAATTCAGGCAATTTTGGGGTTTGTTTTCACTTTGCAAAGTCTGGTGATTGGATTGGTTTCCAGCTCTTCATTGCTGGCGGTTGATCCTGCTGCGGAAAATCCTCAGTGCCGCTGCTCTGCCCTGTGAAACTCGGATTCCAGAGTGGGATTTGGAGCTGGGTTTGGGGTCCCCCGTGCCAGGCAGGCTCTGGGGCAGCTGGGGGCACCAATGCCAGGCAGCACAAAGTCACTGTGCTGTGTCTGAAGGGGGAAAATTGCCCTGGGCTGAATGCCCCAGCTCGAGGGCAGCCCCGGGGGGAATTTCTGGAGCTCTTTCCAGGTTTCCCCGGCTGAGATGGGGATGAGCACAGAGGATTCCATCGATTTTCCTCTCCCTCGTTTGTAGGCAGCCGAATCTCCGTCACAAGGGGCTTGGGGTGAGCGTGCAGGGAACTGATCTTCGGCGCCTGAATTTTGGGAACAGCCCCTCCCGGAGCAGCTCAGGCAGTGCAGAGCAGAAAGCGCAGGGCAGGGAGGGTTTGAAGCTCCACAAGGTTGCCGTGGTTCCAGGGAGCTCTGGGTGCTCAGGATTTGGTTGTTTTGCTGCTTGGAGCAGGTATTTTATACATACATGTATAAAACCGCAAATAAATTGGGGCAGTGCACGCTGCCTTTGCTCTGCTTTGATCAGGGTGTAGCTCCTCCAGAGCTGCCCTGATTAAATCAGAGTGAAAATAAATTGAAAGGGCTTCTGTCTGATTTGTGAGACTTCTTCAGGTGTTAGGGGGAGAGAAAAAACATCCAAGCAGCCAGGAGAAGAGGATTTACCATTTCATTGCCAGGGAAAACCTTTGCTAACACAGAGGACATGGAACTGAGGGATGGAAACGGTGAGATTTTGGTGTTGGGGTAGCAAAGAGCAAATCTGCTGAGGAAAACCTTCCAGAATCAGGGACAGGGAGGAGAGCAGGGCAGTTTTTCCTTTTCCCACATGGTTCCCTTCCAGTGCAGAGTGCAGGAGCAGAGGGGAGGTGGGACAGTGACACTGCAGAGATGCTCAGGTCTCTCCATCAGCACCAGAACCTCTCCATCAGCACCAGAACCTCTGCATCAGCATCAGAACCTCTGCATCAGACCAGAACCTCTCCATCAGCATCAGAACCTCTCCATCAGCACCAGAACCTCTCCATCAGCATCAGAACATTTCCATCAGCACCAGAACCTCTCCATCAGATCAGAACCTCTCCATCAGCACCAGAACCTCTCCATCAGCACCAGAACCTCTCCATCAGATCAGAACCTCTCCATCAGCATCAGAACCTCTCCATCAGACCAGAACCTCTCCATCAGATCAGAACCTCTCCATCAGATCAGAACCTCTCCATCAGCACCAGAACATCTCCATCAGCACCAGAACCTCTCCCTCAGCACCAGAACCTCTCCATCAGCACCAGAACCTCTCCATCAGCACCAGAACCTCTCCATCAGCATCAGAACCTCTCCATCAGCCCCAGAACCTCTCCATCAGCACCAGAATCTCTCCATCAGCATCAGAACCTCTCCCCACACCGCGAATATCGAAATCATTTATCTCCCTTCCCCACCAGGGACAAGTGATGTTCAATTCCCGGCCACAAAAAGGCTCTGCAGGGCTGATTGAGTCTCTCCTGTCGCTTCGGAGCTGCCTGGAGGGAGCACAAGGCTCTGGCGGGCAGGGAGGGGAGCTCAGGGTGGAGTTCATCACCTCCTGCACAGAATTAACCGCGGGGAGAAAATCAGGACACGTTCGCTATTGAGCCGTAAGCCAATGCAGTCATCGTGGTGTGGTCCCAGTTTGGAATTCCCAAATGGGAGTGGGAGAGGCTCGGGGAGAGTCTGAGGAAGGAGAGCAAATCCTTTTGTTCCTAGGGAAAGAGGGAGAGAGGAGGATTGGTTCAGGGAATCTGCAGAGAGAGGAATTACTGTCGGCTCTGCCTGCGACTTTAACCTTTGGAGAGGTCAATAAATCGAATGGAGGGACTGGGAAAGGAGGGAAATGACTCCCAGAATCAGACAGGAGCAGCCTGGCAGAGCTGTGTGCCAGCCCAGCCTGGGCTGTGCCTGCTCGGGAGCTGTGGCAGGGCAGGGTCAGTGTCCTTGAGCTGTTCTTGAGGGACCAGGACATCCCAGAGGGCTCAGACCTTCCCTTCAGTGCCTCTTCCCTCGTGGCTGGCCGTGCTCAGATCCAATTCCAGAGGGGATTTGGCTCCTGTGCCTGTCACTGCTTTTCCCAGGGGTGTCCCCGAGCCTTCCCCATCCCCGGAACGCTGACCCACAGCTCAGCTGGGCCAGACTGGCAGAAATCCTTTCTTTTCAGTGCCCAGGAAACTCTGAACTGTCAGAGGGATGTACAAACCAACGCAGAAATCACTCTTCGCCTCCCGGCTGGCTCCTTACCCCTCTCTGAGCAGATCTGTCCTGGATGGACTCCCCAAATCTCTGTTTTCTGGCTGCTGAAAAACCCAGGCAGAGCCTCAGCGCCGAGAGAAGCTGAGATTTCACTGCAAGAGGCAGGAGACCTTCCGAGGATGTCGCCTCTGGGGAAATCTGTTCAGCAAGAGGCTTTATTTTTAATGTGAAATGGAGGAACAAAACACGGAATTGAAGCTTTTTGGTAAACCTTGCACGGGGCCCACAGCCCTGCTCTCTCTTTTTGCAGCCTGCTATTATTCGTGCCCCAGATTTGCTTTTTCTCAATGGGTTTCCCGAGATAAAAATGTGCGTTCTGAAAGCAAAGGAAAAAAAAAAAAATTGAGGAAAAAAGTCTTATTTCTGCTTTGTAACCAACCAGGCTCCCTCGGAAGTCTCTTTTTTAAAATGAGCAGCACATTTCAGGCGTGCACCTGAATTTCCTGCTTCCCAAAGCTGCTTGTCAGAATTAGCAGGGCAGTGGTAGCAGGCCCAGCTGCAGTAATTTGATTATTCTGGAGAATCCTGCAGAAGTCTCAGTATTATTTTCCCCTTCTAAAAACAGCTGTTCTGAACCTTTTCCTGCTGCGTCCGATGAACTTTGGCTGAGCTGGTTCCAGAAAAGACAGAAAAACGTGAGGAAAAGTTGTCTTTGAGTTAAGGCCATGTCTTGATTGCACCCAGAGGCTGAAAGGGAAAGAAACTTGGACAGAATCTCCACGTGGGAGCTGTTCAGTCTGGATTTTCAGGCAGACTCGCTCGAATGTCTTTATTCCTGCCTTGACCCCAGCACAGAACTTGGCAGATCTGTTTGGGATCAGGGTGGGAGGGAGCTCGGAGAGCTCCTGAATAAATAAAACAAAGATGTCAGAGCAGCAGGGAGAGGACAGGCCTGGAGTTCTGGGGAATTACAGGGAATTACACAGATTTTTCCCTCCCTCGTTTGCAGGCAGCCAAATTTCCATCGCAGAGGGCTTTGGGTGAGTGTGCAGAGAAGTTCTTTACGCTGATCTTAGGCATGTGGATTTTGGGAACATTTTCGGGTGTGCACTCTGTGGAGGCAGCGTGAGCTCATACATTCCTTAGGGAAACACACACAGGGCCACACAGGAAAATATTTCCTTCCATCCACTCAGATAATTTCAGCCCTGAACAGCCTCTTGCCCTCGAACTGTGCAGTTCTCCTCTCGCTCCACGCCAGGCATCAGCTTTGCCTCCTTTCCAGTTGTGTCTTGGGCAGTGAAATCAGGCCTAGGGAGAGCAGGAAAATACTAAAATAAGAGTTTTTTTCAGGGTTTATACTGAGAGGACATGCAAACCAATGGCTTTTGTGGCTCCCAGCTCGTGTGGGCTGTTCGGAGGAGCAGCAGGGATCCAAGGCTCTCAGAAATCAGGCACAGCCCTTGGGGGGAAAGCTCCAAACCACCCAAACTCTGTGTGGACAAGCACGGAGCCCAAATCTTGGCTGTGGAGAGCCTCACCCGGCGGTCAGGGCACCAGAGAGGGACCAAACCTCACCAGGCACCCCTGGGAACACTGGGGAAGGTTCTGTGTTTGTTTTCCCACGGGGAATCTTTGTTATTTCTGCATTTCTGACTCTGCTGAGCACCCAGCCTGGAGATGTGGCCCCGGGTGGTATCAGGGTGATAATTGATTGTGCCAGGGCTCAGCACAAACCTTCTGCTGAGCACCAGAATAAATGGAAATCCAGGGAATGTTTACCAGACACAGCCTGGGAGATGCTGCTCCTCCTGTTGCCATGGTTACTACACTTGTCTGACAATATTAGGAGGAAAATGTTCACATTGATTTTTTTTTTTTCTTCCCCCCACTCCCTTGTTTTCCCTCTGAAAATAAAATATGACACCTGGGAATTGAATTAATCCCTGCTCTGACTGCAGTTGGGTTTCCAGCGCAGAACATGGGATACACCAACACAGCGATGGATTTTTCCCCTTTGGACTTTGCCAGCCCCAAGAATTCCCTCAAATTCCCCATTTGCCACTGCTCCTCTGCCCTTAACCCTTTCCCTGGGAAGGATCCCTCCAGGGGAAGGAGGATTATCTGAGGGGCTGATGGTTTTTTGGAAGGTGAGCATGGTTTAGTGAAAGGTCAAATTTCCAAGCAGTGTTGTTTCTTTGGTGCTCTCATTTCTCTTTGGAGCTCCCACTGAAGCCAAGGCAGCTGGGAATCGATTCAGAGAATGGTGTTGAGCTGAATTTCCGTGGAGTAAGGACAGGAATAGCCACAGCAATGGAGCTTGCCCCTCCTGCCCTTGTTGATGCAACCCTCGGGTCTCTGATGGCCCGGACAGGGAACGTGGCGCAGTGACAGTCACTTTGCACCCCCTGGGCACACCTGGGCTGCCTGCAGCAGCCTGAGAGCTGAGGGAAGGATCAGAGCTGCTCAGCTGGGAGGCTTTGGGGCCTGCAGGATGGGTGGTGAGGGGCTTTGGACAGTGACAGTGACACAGTGACAGTGACACAGTGACAGTGACAGTGACAGTGACAGTGACACAGTGACAGTGACAGTGACAGCACAGAGGGAACAGCGTCAGAGTGACCGAGGGGAGGCTCAGATGGACATCAGGAGCGAACCTTTCCCTGGCAGGGACGGAGGAGGGAAGGGCAGTGCTGCCCTGGCTCGGAGCAGAAGGAATCCAAGAGGAAGCTTCGCTCCTCCACTCGGCGATTCAAATCCATCTTTCCTTATTGCCATCTGATAATCCCAAGAGCTCCCGGCGCTGGACACTGAGGAGGAGAACTTGCCGAGTGCCAAAGGCTCTCGGTCCAGCCCATCAGCAAAACTGCAAAAGGAACATTTGTACTTCCCTGGTCCCGTCCCTAAATCAGGAGCTCCATTTCTGCAGCTTATCCTGGAACGGGGCTGAGGGATATTGAGAAGGATGGGGTTGCTTAGCAATCCAGCACGAGGATTCCTTGGAATCGCTGCTGAGCTGGGATGAACGTAATGTTCCTGTCACAAACTGGCACAGAACTTCTGCAAGCGTCGCTTTATTGTTCAATTCAGATGTTAAACATTCAGACACAAACTTCTAAAAAATCCCAGCCAATTTTTTTTTTTTTTTTTTTTTTGCACTTTATTTTCATCCTTTAACACTTTCTGTCCCTCATTTTGTTCCTTCCGTGCTGAAAAAGGGAGGCAGCAGCACAGGATTCCAAACCCACTGGGGTGGGTTTTACCTTTGCTGGCTGCTGCAGCAAGTGGAAGTCATCTGCTGGTGACAATCCCCTGCCCTGAGGCTTAATGATGCCATGAGCTGTGCCCGGGGAGATTTTGGGGCTTGATCCAATTATCCATCGCCGAAGATGACTCAGGAAGGAGAGAGCGATGATGCCAGGCTGCTGTGGCGTGACACGATCACACACGAGAGATGAGCCTTTGAATGGGACGTGTCACAGGATTTACTGCAAAATACAATTCGGATAGACGAGACTAAAGCTTGGGGGAGAGGATTTCTCATTCCCTCATCCCACCAATGGGGAGAGAAGGTGCAGTGGTGCACGAGGACCTTTGAAAGGCTCCGCAGTGGGACCGTGGGACGGCAGATCCCAGTCCTGCCCGCAGAGCCATGCTTTCTCCTGTCTCGGTGGCTCCTGCTCTTTCTTTCTGCTTTTCATTTACACTGCACAATTGAACCATCATTGCAGGCCCCTCGGGCTATTTATTCTCGGGGAAGAAAAGCTGAATGGGAGCTGGAGCAGCTCGTGGACACTCCCTGCCACTCTCCTGCTGCACGCAGAGCTGGGGCTGCTCTCCTTGGGACTCAGAAAAGTGGCAGTGAACAGGTCAGGGTGCCCAGGGAGCTGGGGCTGCTCTCCTTGGGACTCAGGAAAGTTGGAATGAACAGATCAGGGTGCCCAGGGAGCTGGGGCTGCTCTCCTTGGGGCTCAGGAAAATGGGAATAAACAGGTCAGGGTGCCCAGGGAGCTGGGGCTGCTCTCCTTGGGGCTCAGGAAAATGGGAATGAACAGGTCAGGGTGCCCAGGGAGCTGGGGCTGCTCTCCTTGGGTCTCGGGAAAATGGGAATGAACAGATCAGGGTGCCTGGGGGGAGCTGGGGCTGCTCTCCTTGGGTCTCAGAAAAGTGGCAGTGAACAGGTCAGGGTGCCCAGGGAGCTGGGGCTGCTCTCCTTGGGACTCGGGAAAGTTGGAATGAACAGGTCAGGGTGCCCAGGGGAGCTGGGGCTGCTCTCCTTGGGTCTCGGGAAAATGGGAATGAACAGATCAGGGTGCCCAGGGGAGCTGGGGCTGCCCTGCCCTGGCACTCGGGAAAGTTGGAATGAACAGGTCAGGGTGCCCAGGGAGCTGGGGCTGCTCTCCTTGGGTCTCGGGAAAATGGGAATAAACAGGTCAGGGTGCCCAGGGAGCTGGGGCTGCTCTCCTTGGGTCTCGGGAAAATGGGAATAAACAGGTCAGGGTGCCCAGGGAGCTGGGGCTGCTCTCCCTGGGGCTCAGGAAAATGGGAATGAACAGGGCAGGGTGCCCAGGGGAGCTGGGGCTGCTCTCCTTGGGACTCAAGAAAATGGGAATGAACAGGGCAGGGTGCCCAGGGAGCTGGGGCTGCCCTGCCCTGGCACTCGGGAAAGTTGGAATGAACAGGTCAGGGTGCCCAGGGAGCTGGGGCTGCTCTCCCTGGGGCTCAGGAAAATGGGAATGAACAGGTCAGGGTGCCCAGGGAGCTGGGGCTGCCCCATCCCTGGCAGTGCCCAGTTTGGAATGAGGTGCTCCAAGGTGGAATGAGATGAACTCCGAGCCCCTCCCAACCCAAACCTAGCACACCAAAAAGCTGTTTGTGATTTCCCCTTGCAGTGGACGTGAGGAGAGTTGATGTGAAGAACCTCTGTGTTTCCCCTTCCCTGTGATGTTGAGCTAATAACACTCACTGAAGCATCAGAAAGGAGTTTGAGGGGGATGTGCTCTGCAGATCTAATGGCTCTCCATCCCGGCCGTGCTTCCATGGCAAACTGCACAGCCCCGCGTATTTCTTGTAAATGTGGTGATTTTATGGCCCTGAGGAATGAAACAATAACATTAATTGGTTTGGAGAGCTGCCCACGGAGTGCGCTGGTAAAGGTGCAGCAGCTCGTGGGGTCGGTGAGTGAACCCTGAGAAGAATAAGGAAAATTAAAACCCTTAATTCCTCTGACGTCAGCGCCAGCCCTCCTGCACCTGCCCAGAGCTCATCCCTAGAAACCAGAGACCCGAATCCTTCAGCTGGTTCATTCCAGGAGAGATTTCTAAAACATGGAAATCTCTGTACAAGGCTTTTTTTTTCCCCGAAAACAACAGATGCAAGTGAAGAACACAAAGGGGGAGTGGGGTGGTGGTGGAAAGATCTGTTTTGATGAGTGGGCCTGAGAGAATTCAGAGCGAGTTCTGAGTGGGATCTCTTGGCCCGTGTGCTCAGAGCAGAGCATCCCTCGGTGCCAGGGAGGGCTCTGCATCCCACGGGAGCCTTTTCCTTTGCTTTCCATCACACGAGGGTGGGATTTGTCTTTCCTTTGCCTTTCTTTTTCCACTGAGTGGCTGTGCTGGAAGCAGGGCTGGGCACGAGCTCTGCGCTTCGGCCGAGGACCCTGGGGACAGGGACAGAGGGTGTCCATCGCTCAGCCAGGCCCCTCTGGAGCCTTTTACCCACGGGGGGCTGTCCCAGCCAGCCAGGAGTGTCCTCCTTGCTCCAGGAGTCTTTTCCCTCACCCTTTTCCCCCTGACCGCAGCCAGAGAGGAGCTCCCCATCCCTTGGGCACTGCTGGGCTCCAGAAGGGATTTATTTCTGCTCAGCAGGTCCTGGGGAGGCTCCCAGGGAAGCCCTGGGTCGGAGGGGAGGCTCTGGCCCCCTTGACAAGTGACATGATGGAGAAAATTGCCGTGTCAGCCCCGATTAGGGCCAGCGTGTCCCTCCCTGCCCGAGAGGAGCCAGCGCGCTCCTGCCACAGGAGCTGGGAGTCACCTGGAGCTGGTGGCCCTGGGCTGGCTCTGGATGCTTGGGAAGACACCCAGGGGAGGCTGCCGGGGCCTGGGGGGGATTTTCGGGCACATTTTCATGCTTGACCTGCTCCTCACCCCTCCCTCAGCCGAGAGACACGAGGAACAATGCGCTCCTTTCTCAGCGAGGGTGCCTCGATATTTTTGGCTGCTTCCTAGGGATGAGATCACGCAGGGAACTCACAGAAAACAATTCCTTTTCCTCCTAATTGGAAACTATCGCCACCTCTGAGCCCCAGACATTTCTCTGGGCCTATTCAAAACCATTTTGGCTCCTGCAAAGCCCTGGTTT
This sequence comes from Acanthornis magna, assembly GCA_036785705.1. Lineage (NCBI taxonomy): Eukaryota > Metazoa > Chordata > Aves > Passeriformes > Acanthizidae > Acanthornis > Acanthornis magna. Next base: position 1,943,626 of record JAWUZG010000038.1, read on the forward strand.
TAGAGGAGCAGGGCTGGCTGCAGCTGCAGCCTGTGTCAGTGTTTTGGGTGGCTCTGAGGGCATCGTCTCTGTTCAGCAGCCCCGTGATCCCCCCTTGCATCAACCCCTGATGCCTCCACATGCTCTTTATTAGGAAAATCTTGAGGAAAAAGGGAGTGGAGGGCGAATTGCACCCTGAAATCTGCAGCCCCACTGCTCCTGGCAAGCGTTTTTATAACAATAAATTCCCATCCCACCCGACAGGGACCATAGGCAGCTGCCACGCCGATGGTTCCCAGCACAGAAATCTCCTTTGACAGGTTCTGGTTTCTGTGTTTCTGCACATTAATTGTTTCCTGGGAGCCTGGAGCAAGGTCGGTGTCTGTCCTGAGGAAAAGGAAGCAGAGTCTGTCAGCAGAGGTGTGAATAATCCTACCTGGGCTCTGTGCTGGACACCCAGGCTGTTCCTCCCCCTCCAGGGAGGTGCAAGGAATATTCCTGTTGCTGAATTTCCTTGGAAATGTCATTGTTCTTCCAAACTGTTGGAACTCAGTTTATCACAGTGGTGCTGAGCAGAGCTGGTGAAGAGCCTCACCATGGTCAAAAGAGAGAAAGAGGCGTTCCCCAAATTCCCTCTTTGGCCCAATTTTCATGGTTTTCCCCAGCGCTCACCCACCTGGCCTGCAGATGAATTTGTCAGAAGCCAGGCCTGGGCTCCTGTGCCAGGTGAAAACATCGCAATTCCCACGGAGAGCTCATCCCAATCCCCTCCAGCCGAGCAGAGCCCCAGCCCCAGCCACGCTGCGTTGGGCACCCTCCTGTTGGGGTTCCCTGGGCCATCCCCGTGCCCTCAAACATCACCATTTCGGGGAGTTCAGCCTCAGTTCGACCTTTAAAAGCCACAGCAGTTGTGTTGAGGGAAGCAGGGCAGGGAAAAAGGGAGAAGAGGAGAGCTGGGATGGTTTCCAGGGATCCCTGCAGGATCTGCTCCTCTGTTCCCACTGAGACCTGGGCGACCCTCAGGACCCACAAAGAGCAGCTGGAAAGTGTTGATATTCCCAAAATCCACAGAGGTACCTCGGTTTGCCTTCCCTGCCCTGCCCTTTCCATCTCCTCCCTTTGGGTTTGTGCCACAGAACCCTGCGGGAAAGAGCCCATTAATAAACCCATTAATAAACCCATTAATAAACCCATTAATAAACCCATTGATAAACCCATTAATAAACCCAATAATAAACCCATTCCCTATTCCTGAGGAAAGGAAAATCCCCACCCTGAGCAGACAGCCTTAAAAATTCTGTAGTGTCTGGAAGTGCCAAAAACAGCCTTCCCCATGGCTCCTCCAGGACGAGCAGCAGCAGCCTAAACATTGCATTTTGGGAGAAAAAGAGAGCTGTGAAAACACCGATTTTTGCCCTGGGAAGGAATATTTGCATGGATGTTTTCCTCCTGGCTGAGATCACATCTCCCTGCCTGGGAAATGAAGCGAGGGGGTTTTTTTTTTGCATGCTCTGCATGGACGAGGGAATGGGAGATTTTGGGCTCCAGGTGGAGATAGCAGAATCGCATTGGGCAGGTGAGAAATTGCCTCTCGCTCTGCCGCCACTATCACCACTCTGAGGCAGGGTTTGGACAGAGCAATTACCTCACCAAAAAATAAAACAGCTTCTGAAATATCAGGCCTGGAGGAACAGGTAGCTCATCTGTAAGAGCAGTGCAGCCCAGGAGGGAATTCAGATTAATATTTAGCAGAAGTTACAAACTCTGAACACCCATTTTCCCCCGGAACATTCTCTTCTCTGCTTTATTGTTCTTTTCCTTTAGCTCAGCGTGAATGCTTTGGAAACAACTCGGATGATTCTTTGCAGGCTAAAGCAGTGCTAAGACCTTTTTTGGTACTTAAATTATTTCGTGTACAGCTGACAGAGCAGACTGTCCTGTGGGTGCAGGTGCAGCTCCAAAATCCTGCCAGGTAATTGGGATTTTTTTGAAGGAGCCATTATGGAATTTCTCTTACCCATCCCATGTTTGTTGAGGTTTGGGTTCTTCTCTCCTTTCTAAGGTTGGGTGAGTTTTTAATGGGGTTTGAGCCATTTCAGAATTCTTGTTTTCAGTTTCAATATGGTTTTAATTAAAGTAAAAATGTTAACGGCGCACATAATGTTCATAAAAACAACAGCAATACTCCCCCAGAGACTCACTCAAAGTACATCAGGTTGTGCCTTTATGCTGAAATACGCTGGATATGTTTCCCCACTTAATTTCTTCGTGGCTTTGGACTGGGACTGAATTGAAATTCCAAACAAAAGTCTTGAAGTGGCTAAAACCCCATGAATTTTGACTTTTCCCCTCTCCTCGGCTGGCAAAGCCCATTATCTTGGGCCAAGAATTGGGAGTTGTGCATTGCCGTGGGATTGCTCAGAGCTCTGTGAGGATGGAAGGGAAATCCAAGGAATTGTGGTTGATATTCCCACACTCCTCCTGGCGTTTGGGACTGCCCAGCCTGGCTCCATTCCTTCCCTGCAGTCCCTCGGAATTCTTCCCTCCCTGCGAGCAGCCATCAATAACATATTAATATATTCCTGTGTACTAAGCAGCTCTTAATGATTACCTCAACCCTTAATTTGCTGCGACTCAATTACTGCAGCAGCTCATTGACATTGTTAAGGTTAATAACGCGGTGATTCAGGGGACAGGACACGTTACAAATCAAATTGATTGTGCCAATTGTTGCAGCAAAGCAGAGCAACAATAGGCAAAGTCTTATTTAGCAACACTCGGGCAGCAACTTTGGCAGCAGTCACATCCCTTGGGAGAGCTGCAGAGGTGCATGGATGAGCTTCTGACAGGGAAATTCGAGCACTTTGGGCTGGGAGAGTCTGTCCTAAATCCTGCGGAATTCCTCCTTGTGCTGGAAGAGCCAGGTTTTGGATCCAGTGCTGGTGGGACGGTAAAAAAAAGCAAATTTTCCATCCCAATTGTCTGTGTGGACTACAACATGGGAAAACCCATGGGTTATCGCTGGTGGGATGGTAAAAAAAAGCAAATTTTCCATCCCAATTGTCTGTGTGGACTACAACATGGGAAAACCCATGGGTTATTGCCCCAGCTGTGCTTTGACCCTTTGCCCTGACCATGCCCTTAAATATTTCTGCTTTTCCTCCTTCCAGGTCCTGTCCTCTCCCTCCTTGTCCCCACCGCCATCCCTGAGCAGAGTGATGCTTTAATGTATGTGCTGAAGTGACTCCTCAAATGAATCTTAATCGCACGGGCTAATTAGAGGCTGTGTTTGTTAATCAGATGTGAATAGCAGGCTGATTTCTCTATTTAGATAAACGTCTGCTGCAGAACCTCTTGGCAGAAGGGCCAATGTTTGCTCCCCCCCAGCCTGAGTGGGCATTTTCGCAGGTTGCAAACATCGTTTGGGAGCTAATTAGGGACAAATGAAAACAGCAGTTCTGCTGTCCAGCACGGGGCCCAGCCGCTGTCCCACGGGGGGAGGCAGGGATGTGTTGTGTGTTGGAATCTGTGCCTGGAATTCCCGGGTGCCCCCTGGAGCAGTTGGCATGGGCGGTGCTGAGGATGGCACAGGATCGCTCAGGATTGCTCAGGATGGCACAGGATGGCTCAGGATGGCTCAGGATTGCTCAGGATGGCACAGAACTGCACAGGATTGCTCAGGATAGCACAGGATGGCCCAGGATTGCTCAGGATGGCACAGAACTGCACAGGATTTTTCAGAATTGCTCAGGATTGATCAGGATTGCTCAGGATTGCTCAGGATTGCACAGAATTGCTCTGGATTGCTCAGGATTGCTCAGGACTGCTCAGGATTGCTCAGGATTGCTTAGGACTGCTCAGGATTGCTCAGGATTGCTTAGGATGGCACAGAACTGCACAGGATTGCTCAGGATAGCACAGGATTGCTCAGGATAGCACAGGATTGCTCAGGATTGCTCAGGATAGCACAGAACTGCACAGGATTGCTCAGGATTGCTCAGAATTGCCCAGAACTGCCCAGGATTTCTCAGAATTGCTCAGCATTGATCAGGATTGCACAGAATTGCTCAGGATTGCACAGGATCGCTCAAGATCGCACAGGATCATTCAGGATTGCTCAGGATTGCTCAGAGCTCCCTTCCCCACAGAATAAATCAGGGTGGGTTTCCTTGCAGGCTTTCCAGGCTGATAAGGACAGTGAGATCCTGGGGATGTCCTGTGCAGGGCCAGAGCTGTGTTTGGAGGATCCCTGGGGGTTTCTTCCAGCTGCGATTCTGTGATTCCACACAAAACCGAACCCCACAGCTGCTCCTGTGCCTAACTCAACTTTAACCCAAGTTTCTGATGCCCTGCAGCCCCTAAGGCAAGGGAAAGAGGTGAATTTAGCCTTGCGAGGCCCTCGAGGCTCTGTTCCTTGGGATGTGAGTGCTTCACCTTCGCTCCCATCCTCATCGCCCCATGGATCTCATCCCAGGGATCCCCCTGGGCCATCACCTCCCTCCCGGCTCCTCCAGCCAACAGCTGGAGCTAAAATGAGATTTTCAGTGTGTTTGGCTTCCCTTGCACTCTCCAGAATTACCCTGAAGAGTATTTAAATATCTCTCCTAATAATTACACCGAGTTCCTGCTCCCGATATTCCCAGCAGCTCCTGTGCTGAGTTATCCTGCTTTTATCGTGCCTACCTCTGGATTACAAATAGATCTTATTAACTGCTCCGAGCTGACACATCTATTGGAATAAAGGGGCTCATTTCTTCCCAGGCACCAGAACAATCTTCCTGTTATGCTAATAAATACAGGAATTTGCATAAATGTAATCAGATGGGGAGGCTCAAATGGAGCCCGGCGCTCCTGGGTGCCTGGGAGAGCTGCTCCTGAATTTAGGGGAAATGGTCCCCAGCAGCTGGAACTGGGCAGGGACTGGGAGAGAATGGGGTGAGAGATGTCCTTCTGTCCTTCTCTGCATCCAGGGGGGCTGTGCTGCAGAGCCATCCCAGCCTGGGTTCCACAGCCTGCTGGGAATGCATTGTGTGCATCAAATGTTGGATTAGAGACAAGCAAAGGCCGTTTGCTCCGAGCCCTGGTGGTGCTGGGCCATCCCTTTGGGGGAACAGTCCCCCTGGGGTGGCACTGCTCGGTGCCTGTGCTGCACCCAAACCCCATGGGCTGCTTCTGTGGAGCATCCCCGGCCTCACAAAACCCTTTTGGCCCTGGTGGTGAGCGATCCCTTTCCCCCCAGCCCCGTCCAGGTAAAGAACCCAACCAAACCCTGCAGCTTCGGGGAGAGAAGCTGCTCAAACCCCAGAACCGCTCGTGATGCCCTTGACCTTGTGTAGGGTTTTGTGTCTTGGGCAGCCCTGCATCAGACTGGGCTGGAACAGGAGGTGTTAGGGGTCAGGAAGGGACAGTTTGTGCAGGCTCCTCCCTTTTGGGGCTGGTGCAGGGCTGGCAGGGCTGGAAGGATGCAGCTCTTCCCTCTCTGCAGTGCATTAATGACAAACACGTCTATCCCTGGAATCTCCCTGCTCATCCCTGCTGCCGCTCCCCTTCCGCCTCACCCTCCAGCAGCCCTGGATTTGCGTTTGGAGGGCAGGAGAGCTCTGCCTTCCCTTCCTAACACGCGTCCAAATGCTCAGCAGATGTCTGCTTCCCTGTGGGAAGCTCCCTTGGACCAAAACCAGGATCTGCTGTGCTCGGGGAAGGCTGTTCCGCTGGAGCGGCAGGTGGAGCCGAGGTGTGCCTTCAGCACCAAACCAGGTGCACCCTTCATGCAGAATGAGCTTTAAACCTCCTCTCCCAGCCTGGTTTTGCTGCAGATCCCATCTGGATTCTGGCTGGAAGTGCTGCTGAGGAGCCCTGGGGCTGGTGCCGAGTGTGTGCAGCTCTCCAGGCAAAGCAGCCCCGGAGCTTTGGTTTGTTCCTTTGGAAAACACTTCCCAAAATGCCCAAAATGCTCTAAATGCCTCTCTAAATGCTTCAGGAGCAGAACATTGCTCCAGCTTGGATGGGGCAGGAACTGGCGACTCTCCTTACGTAGAAAAGATGCTCCCAGGACACAAGGGGGGAATCTGTCCTGTGAGTGGCAGGAATTTGTCCTGCGAGTGGTGGGAATTTGTTCTGTGAGTGGTGGGAATTTGTCCTGCGAGTGGTGGGAATTTGTTCTGTGAGTGGTGGGAATTTGTCCTGCGAGTGGTGGGAATTTGCTCTGCGAGTGGCAGGAATTTCTCCTGCGAGTGGCAGGAATTCCACGTGAGGTGAGGCACAGGGCAGGGACAGGGCAGGGTCAGCTTCCACTGATCACACTGCTCTGTCCAACCTGGCCTTGGGCAATGCCAGGGGTCCAGGGGCAGCCCCAGCTGCTCTGGGAACCTGTGCCAGGGCCCCACCACCCTCACGGGGAAGAAAAGAAATGGCAGCTCTCCCCAGAGCTGGAAAATGACTTTTCTGTCATGTTCTTCTTTAGGTTCAGGCTCTGGAGGTGCCCCCATCCCTTCCATTCATGGTCATGTTTAGAGGACAGAGTCCTCTGCCCCCCTGTTTTCCATCTGTTGGAAAACGGGGATAAATCTCGAGATCTTACGGAAGGGATGATTTCATTTTCATACAGAAACTTTGAGCACGTTGCTCCTTGTGACACCTGCACAGCAGAACATCCCAGGTGGTTCGGGAAGGATCCTCTGTGCCCAGCCCCGGGGTTGGGGCACAGCACACAGTGTGGTGCTTTGGTTGCTGAATTTCGGGACCTTAAAAGCCTTTGGTTAGAGAAATGGGTAGTCAGTAGGTAACTCAAGTTAACAACTGAGAGACAGAATATGTGAATTCTAAACCTAGGAAAACAGAATTCCATTTATCTTGTCAAGATCAGAGGGACAAGAATCTGTTTGAGGGCAGCACAGAAACCCTGAATCACCCACCAAGGACTGCCCATGCTCCAGAGAGAAAGGGGAAAAGTGCACTGTGATGAAGACTACAGATCTTCATCACGAGCAGACCCCAAAGACCACCAGGACACACAGCACGTGCGTGGCACACTGCTAATGATATTAATGATTTCTGAGAAATGATTTGTATAACCGCTCCTATCCCAGGGAATGTGATGAATATTCATGAGTGTTACCATAATATTGTGTGTTGGCAGTGCTGGGTGTGTGTGTTTGGAGGAGTGAATCCCCACAGCCGGAGTGGTGAATAAAGCAAATATTCACTGCTCTGACTGTGTCCCTGAGGTGTCTCTGGCCATGCTTGGGGCACATCAGGTTCCCCACGATTCCCCAGCAGGACAGCTCTCCCTGCAGCAGCTCCAGGTCAGCCAGGAGCAGAGTTTGGGGGAAATCAGAGCAGCCCTGACCAGCACAGCCCTCCTGTGGGTTCACTCCACACCCACCCAGGCGATTTATCCCACGAACAATGACCTGAGGTTTGCCCATTTGGTGTGGCTCCGAGGGCCTCGCAGAACATTTGACTTGGAATTAATGCAGGGAAGGACTCGGAGACACAGGAGCAGGGCAGAGCCCTTGGAGGGACTGGGAGGTCTTCCTGAGAGCGTTCGGTGTCGCCTTAAATTAGGCCATAAAAAGTAAGTGCTTTTTAAAAGCAATCTTGCACAGTAGGGTCTGCATTGTCAGAGCTTCCTGGTGATTTAAAGATTCTCCTTCCTCGTGGCTCCTGTGAAAAATTCAACAAATGGGAGTCTGGCTGCTGTGAAAAATACCCTTGCCTGTAAATCTGCAGGAGAAGCTATATATATAGATATATATATAAATATATATATATATAAATGTGATAAACCTCTATAACCCAGAGCCCATAAAACTGAGCCTGCCGTCAGGGGTGGGGAGCTCTGCCAGGGGAAGAGCAAAGCTGGAGGTTTTGTCTGGGGGTGTGAGGGTGGCTGCTGCTGGGATGCTTCTCCATGGTGTTTCCTGTGCCATTCACCTTTTTTGGGAGGCTCACGCTAGCTGTGATGAGCAAGAGAAAATCCCACAGCACTGAAGTGGCTCATTTGTCAGAAAGCTGATTTTTTTTTTCCTTCTCCTTTCTGTTACATCATTTGAGCCTCCCTTGCTTGGTTTCCTGAGCATTTTATTTTCTAAATTTCCTCGTGGGAGAGGTGGTGCTGCTGGATGGGACTTGGGAGCTCTGCTCTGCTCCTTGGCTGCTGATCCACATCCCCACAGTGCCTCCTCCTCACTGCTTGGCTGCAGATTTGTCTCCTTTGCTGATGGAGCTTTATTCAAATACATTTTAATTATTTTATTTTATTTTATTTTATTTTACTTCATTTTATTTTACTTTCTTTTATTTTATTTATTTTATTTATTTAATTTTACTTTATTTAATTTTACTTTATTTTATTTTATTTTGTTTTACTTTATTTTATTTTATTTTATTTTATTTTATTTTATTTTATTTTATTTTATGTTATTTTATTTTATATTATGTTATTTTATTTTATTTTATTTTATTTTATTTTATTTTATTTTATTTACCCCTGGGTGCAGCGCCAGCTGCCCTCCCTGGCAGCATCTCTCTCCCAGTGCCTCTTACACAGTTTTTTTACCCCTTGAACCCCTCTGCCATTTAGTCCACCCCTGGCCTTCAACTCCAATCAGCTTTTCCTCCCTGGTCTCTGGGTCACCTTTTTTGGCTGTTCTGGGGTTCCCAAGGAATGGTTCGGGCTCGGTGTGGGGCAGGGTTAAGACAACAACGTGCGGAGGAATTAGCGCGGGGCAGCGATGGCCTGGCCTTTCCCAGAGCGCCGTGAAAAAAAAAGCCTTTCAGAGCCACTTAGTGTCCCCTGGCAGGGCTGGGGGCTGACCCAGGGGACAGGAGCCCCTCGGTCCTGCTGGGGGCTCTGGGTCACTCACAGCGTTTGGGTTTTCCTGAAAACGTGCGCACGGACGAGAAACAAAAGGGGGAAACAATCGGCTCGGTAAATAACATTCCCTTCCCCGTCAGGAGCTTAACAGGGAAGGACAAGCCCCGAGCCCAGCTCCGAAAGCCTGCTCCTAATTTCTGGTGACATCTGGAGCCAGCACCAGGCCGAGGAGGAGGGCACAGGAGGGGACAGAGCGATTTTGGCCTCCCCAGGACTTTGTTGTGTTTTGGGGCAGCCCTTGGCTGTGCCAGTGCCCCACAGCAAAACCAGTGCAGGCTGGGAGGGCACCGGAATGGAAATCGGTGGAGTAATTAAATATTCTTCAGAGAGTTGGTTTGGTTATCTGATCAGTCGGTTTGGGTATCTGATCAATCAGTTTGGGTATCTGATCAATCGGTTTGGTTATCTGATCAATTGGTTCAGTCATCTGATCGATTGGTTTGGTTATCTGATCAATCAGTTTGGTTATCTGATCAGTTGGTTTGGTTATCTGATCAATCGGTTTGGGTATCTGATCAATCAGTTTGGGTATCTGATCAATCGGTTTGGTTATCTGATCAATTGGTTTGGGTATCTGATCAATCAGTTTGGTTATCTGATCAATCAGTTTGGGTATCTGATCAATCAGTTTGGTTATCTGATCAATCAGTTTGGGTATCTGATCAATCGGTTTGGTTATCTGATCAGTTGGTTTGGGTATCTGATCAATCAGTTTGGGTATCTGATCAATCAGTTTGGTTATCTGATCAATCAGTTTGGTTATCTGATCAATCAGTTTGGTTATCTGATCAGTTGGTTTGGGTATCTGATCAATCAGTTTGGTTATCTGATCAATCGGTTTGGTTATCTGATCAATTGGTTTGGTTATCTGAGCAGTCGGTTTGGTTATCTGATCGATTGGTTTGGTTATCTGATCAATCAGTTTGGTTATCTGATCAATCGGTTTGGGTATCTGATCAATCAGTTTGGTTATCTGATCAATCAGTTTGGTTATCTGATCAGTTGGTTTGGGTATCTGATCAATCAGTTTGGTTATCTGATCGATTGGTTTGGGTATCTGATCAATCAGTTTGGTTACCTGATCAATCAGTTTGGTTATCTGAGCAATCAGTTTGGGTATCTGATCAATCAGTTTGGTTATCTGATCAGTTGGTTTGGGTATCTGATCAATCAGTTTGGGTATCTGATCAATCAGTTTGGTTACCTGATCAATCAGTTTGGTTATCTGATCAGTTGGTTTGGGTATCTGATCAATCAGTTTGGGTATCTGATCAATCAGTTTGGGTATCTGATCGATCGGTTTGGTTACCTGCCCGGGGCTCGGCAGTGGAGCAGCCCCAAACGAGCTGAGCTGGCCAAGCGCTGGTGGGAAATGCCCCAAGTGCTCCCAGAGAGGACAATTCCGAGTGCTGCCTCTCCTCCGGGGGCTCTGGCTGCACCTTGCTTGAAGCGCTGCCCCTGGGGAGGAAAAGGACCTGGGAGCAGCAATTCCTGTGGGACAGGGACAGCAGGAGGCACGGGAGGCTCTGGAAGCAGCTCTGGGGGTCCAGCTGCCCCAGATCCTGCTCTGCTCCCAGCGGGAGCACAGCAAACCCACGGGACCGAGGAAGTGTCTGGACAGGGCGGGCAGGAACTCAGGATTTGCATACAAAGCGCCGAGATAATGAAAAAGTCAAATTAAAAGCATTAATCAGGCCCCTCATGGTTTAATCATGAGGGCTGGCGGGAGCAGGAGATGGCTCTGCAGGGGAAGGGTTTGCTGGAGGAATGCAGGTGGATTCTGACACCCTGGACAAATCTACACAGGGATTCCCTTCCCTTCCCTTCCCTTCCCTTCCCTTCCCTTCCCTTCCCTTCCCTTCCCTTCCCTTCCCTTCCCTTCCCTTCCCTCTCACAAATTCCCCTCTGTGGAGAAAACAGAATAGAAAAGCGGAATATTCAGTGATTCAGGAATCCTCAGGGGATAGCTCTGCTTTTACTGCAGAGTCACCACCAGGAAAAATTGTAAATCACTTCTTCTCTGCCTTCCTCTCAATGCCTCGCTATTTAAAAATGTAATTAGATCTGCATGTTCCTTGGTTTTAATTTTCATTATGTGTCTGGAGCTGTGTTGTTAAGGTTGTTTGATGTCGGTTTCTAAGTGAAAATAACTCTGCTCCGTCCTGAATATCCCTGCACTTGATTTCATTTTAGATCAGGGAAATGGATTATTTTAAAAATAATAATTTTTAAAAAAAGCTTTTGAAGACATTTAATACGTATTTTCCTAAGGCTATCCCTGGGGGTAAAATACCAGAATTTCAGAAATGCTGCATGTCTCCACCTCCTAGAACCAGCTTGTTCTCAGTTTGTACACACAAGAAAATGCAGAGCTGCTGTGTTCCCTAAAATCATGGATGTGGTACAGCTACAAGAGAAAAATTGCCTTTTTTCATGCAGGAAGTGTAAGCACACAGCAAAATGCTCTTGGTTTTGCCCCTGGAGCATTCAGGATTTAGGAATTCTGCTGAAGTCCTGGGCTCTTTGGAAACACAGAAGTTTCTCAGTGTGTGACTCTCAGGACGAGGGCCAGGGAGTCACTTTGAAAATAACCAGACTGATGAATAAAATAAAAATAGAAATGAAAACCTGCAGGCCGGCCAGGTAAATCCAGTATCCTCTCCATTCCCAGTCCAACCAGTCCTTCCCCATCCCATGCTGACCCAGCCCCTGTGCCCTGCAGCTCATGAATCAGGGAAGAGTTTTATTCCTGCGAACAGGAGCTGCTCCCCTGGAGGAGTTTCCCTCAGAAGCACATCCCTGATTCCCAGCTATTAATAACTGTTCATTTAATGAGCTTATTCCAAGATCACCCAAGCAAGGTACAAATGGCTCTGCTCACCTCGTGAGAACCCAAGGAAGCTGAGGTGATTTGGGCTCAAAAATGGGGTTTGATCCTGGGTTTTGTCGGGAGATTTTTGAGGAGATTGCTTCAAAACAAGGGATGGGCTAAAGGGGCTCTCCGTGAGCTGCACGCTCCGGGATCGTTCTGCTGCTGGCAGCGGGGCAGGGCTTTGTTTGGCTTCGGTTTGTTTGCTTTTGTTTGTTGATTTGTTCCTTCTGTAAACACAAACAGTGAAACAGCAAATATCCGTGAAGTGGAAGTGCTGGGTGCTCCCCAATCCCTGCTCTGCTCCGATTTCTCCTGCAAGGAGCAAATGCTGCTCAGCACCGGGAGCTTTTGGCCCCAGAGCAAACCCCAAATGTACAGCCCATTTCTCCAGCTTTTGGCCCCAGAGCAAACCCCAAATGTACAGTGAATTTCTCCAGCTTTTAGCCCCAGAGCAAACCCATGGACAGCCCATTTCTCCAGTTTTAGCCCCAGAGGAATCCCATGGACAGCCCATTTCTCCAGCTTTTAACCCCAGAGCAAACCCCAAATGTACAGTGAATTTCTCCAGCTTTTAGCCCCAGAGCAAACCCCAAATGTACAGTGCATTTCTCCAGCCTTTGGCCCCAGAGCAAACCCCAAATGTACAGTGCATTTCTCCAGCTTTTGACCCCAGAGCAAACCCCAAATGTACAGTGCATTTCTCCAGCTTTTGACCCCAGAGCAAACCCCAAATGTACAGTGCATTTCTCCAGCTTTTGACCCCAGAGCAAACCCCAAATGTACAGTGCATTTCTCCAGCTTTTGACCCCAGAGCAAACCCCAAATGTACAGTGCATTTCTCCAGCTTTTGGCCCCAGAGCAAACCCCAAATGTACAGCCCATTTCTCCAGCCTTTGGCCCCAGAGCAAACCCCAAATGTACAGCCCATTTCTCCAGTGTCTGACCCCAGAGCAAACCCATGGACAGTGCATTTCTCCAGCTTTAGTCCCAGAGCAAACCCCAAATGTACAGTGCATTTCTCCAGCCTTTGGCCCCAGAGCAAACCCCAAATGTACAGTGCATTTCTCCAGCTTTAGTCCCAGAGCAAACCCCAAATGTACAGTGAATTTCTCCAGCTTTTGGCCCCAGACCAAACCCCAAATGTACAGCCCATTTCTCCAGCTTTAGTCCCAGAGCAAACCCCAAATGTACAGCCCATTTCTCCAGAGCTTTAGTCCCAGAGCAAACCCCAAATATACAGTGCATTTCTCCAGCTTTAGTCCCAGAGCAAACCCCAAATGTACAGTGAATTTCTCCAGCTTTTGGCCCCAGACCAAACCCCAAATGTACAGCCCATTTCTCCAGCCCTGCAGGGAGAGCAGCGCAGGGTTCTGGAGTGGTCTTTTGTGGACTTTCCAATTCTGGGACCATTTTAAGCAGCAGCAACTTCTGCAGGGCCACAGCAAAGCTCATTTCTCACGTCCGTGGGTTCAGCCTCTTTGCAGATTATTTGGGTGTAAAGCTTCTGTCCATCCCCATTGCTCTCTGGTTTCCCCAGAGCTCTCTCAACCACACACATTTTAATGCTTTCCTCTGCTGCTGTCTCAAATCTCTCTTGCTCTTGGATGCTCTTTATGGGCAAAGTTTTTCCTGGATCCTTACAGATCCCACAGCCGTGGGACTTTTCTGAGTTACCCGTGGGCTGTCAGAGGGGCATCCCCTGTCTCTCTTTACAGAGAATCCCATCAAGACCTTTTCCTCCTCAAAAACCACGGCCTAGGAAACAGAACCGAGAGTTGCCTGAGGTGTTAGAGGAGCAGAAGGTGAAGATATTTGGTGAAACTTGCCGTGGTTCTCCTGTTTGAGGTATTGATGCTTTGCAAGGATCGAAGGATCAATCGCAGTGATTCTCTCAGCAGTTCCCCTCAGCCCCTCTGGGTTCTGTGCCCACTCCTATAGCCTTGCAGAGCTGTCTCCTGTCTCCCAGCATTAAATTTCTCATTATCTGCCTGCTCAGAGACCAAGGCTTTCAGGGCCAGGGCTGCTCAGCTCCGGTTTTGTTCAGCAACTGATGAAAAAGTCTTTGCTCTGCTTGGGGTTCTCTGGGTAATGAATTTATATGGACTCGGAGAGGAAAGGTTTAACTGAGATTGTATTAACTAAGATTATATTAACTTTGATAACTCTTGATTAGCAGCAGCTCTGGGAAATCAATCCAGGAACGTTCAGGTGCAAAGGTGTATTTTCCCTAAAGTGTTCTCCCCCTCTTTGGGGCAAGAAGGAAAATGGGAAAGAGAAAACACTTTTGGTTCAGGTATCATTCTCAGTAAACGGAAATTATTGCTGAAGCATCTGCAGGGCTGCTTTTTTCCTGCAAAAGATGAAATTTTCCTAAGTGACGATGAACATGAAATATCCGATGGTTTCTCTGCAGAATGACAGGCAGGAAGTTTCCAACCCCAGCCAGCCGAGGAACTTTCCTCTTCTCCCTCTGGCCATGTCGCAGCAGCTGAATCATTTGCTGTGTCCTTTGTAATGATTCTTCCCTGCGTTTGTTCCTTCTCCCCTCTCTCTCCCCCACCACTGAAGGCAAATCCTGTTCCTTTTTTGTGATGAAAACAGTCAGGAACAGAGCTCAGCAAGAAAAATCCAAAGTTTTTCCAAGCAAGGCCAAGCTGTGCGAAGCCAAACATTTTTCTCAGGCAAGGAGCAATCCTTCAGGAGCCAAGTGCCTCCAGCCCATGAATTCTGGTGTCGGCAGAGCGGTGACTTGTGACAGATCAACTCCAGAGCAGGTCCAGCACTGAGAGACATGTAAATGTTCCTTTCCTTCCCATTCATCTCCCAGAGAGCCAAACAGAGCATCCCTCCTCAATTCTGGGGAGCTCAGCAAGGAGGGGACTCGAGCTGCTGATGGAAAAAGAGATCCCAGCCCTGCCTGGGGTGTTTAGCTCAGCTTTTCTGCTGGAATATCCAAAGGCAGAGTGTGCAGCTCCTGCTCTACGTTATGGGATGTGTGGGAGTGATCAGACAGAGCCCCAGAGCCTGAGTGAGCAGTGGGATCCGTTCTGCTTCTCCTGTTCCCCACCCAGGTGCATTTCCCTGTGGCCCCAGCAGTCCCTCCCTCTTCCCCCCGAGCCCGCAGCGTTTCGGATTCCCGGGAGGAGAAGGCGATGGATGCTCAGGTGCTGCCATGAAATGACTGTGCCCCGAAATGCAGCGCAGAGCTGCAGGATTGCCCCAAAAGCAGGAGAGTGGGAGGTGAGGATGAGCAAACAGCACCCACCAAAGCAGAAATGCTGGTTTTTAATGCTCCCCCCCAGTTTTCTGTACCACAAGGGCAGGGAAGAGGGAGATACAACATATTCATGGCCAGTACTGATTTTCTGACATATTTACTCCGTGGCTTTGTTTTAGTTCACCAAATACAGCCTGGCTGCTCCAATTTATCAGCCCCATCTCAGCTGCAGCGGATGCTGGCCAAGGCCTTATCATTTAATTTTGCTAACGTCCCTCATTCCTAATTCATAAACCCAGCTCTCTGACAAATTGAATTTGTGTAACACAGTAAACAGAAGGGCTCCAGCTCCGGTTTCCTGTAATGGCCTAACCTTGTTGGGAACACACATTAAGTGGAGCAGGCAGACCTGGGGAAAGGGCTCAGCTTCCCTGGGACTCGCTGAGGGTTATTCTGCAGCCAGGGCGAGAGGGATTTGCACCTGCTGCAATTATTTCTGGTGATATTAATTACCTCCCGAGCTTTCTGTGAGGACGTGGGGGGCACCTGTGTGCGGTGACAAATGGCAGGTGACCTGGCTTTGTTCTGGGAGGTTTGCGCCTCAAAAGGGCTGAGCAAAGTCAGGGCATCCCCACAGCTGATGGAGACTAAACAGAATTCCAATTCTCCCCGAAAATCCTCGCTGAGCTCTCTCTGTCCTTCTGAGCTCCCTCCACACTCTCCCTCAGCAGCAATTCCTGCTGCTCCCCATTTCTCTCCCCTCACCGCCGCCTTTTCCCCCTCTCAGGCTTTTTATAATCGCTCTGTTTGTTGTTATTCCATCCCCTGGGAGGGAATGGGAGCAGCTCCAGTGCCCTCCTGATTCAGCACCTGGATCAGGGCTGGCTCACAGCCCATGGCACCAGCCCCTGCTGCTGCTGGATTTGCCAGCTGGGACCTCAGGATCCATTTTTTCCCCCATTTTTCCTCCCATTTCTGTCAAAAACCTGAGCGGCTCCCACCCTCTAAATGTAGATTACGGAGCAAAAGAGAGAGAGAGAGAGAAATTCTTGTCAGTCCTTTGCATCCAAACACAGAATCCAGGGAGACAAAGTCTAATTTTAGAGTACATCAGAGACAGCAGCATCTGAGTAAAGTCATTTCAGTCTCTCCAGCGCTGGCCCCCGGGGAGGCTGCGTGTGTACCTGCAAGCAGCTGATAATAAATAACATTGCAAGGTGGAAACAAAAATAAGCAAGAGATTCTTTCCTTTTGGTGCCCAGCTCTGTCCCGAGGCAGAGCCATTTCCAGGGCTTTGGTGCTCGGAGGCAGAGCGCAGTTGATGCTCTTGAAGTGATATTTAAAGGAGGAAAACGTCCTGTGTTGCCTGCAAATAGAAAGGGCAGGGTTTTGATGGCACAATCCTGCATCACAAACCGTGCTCCCTCTGAAATTTAGCTCTCCTGGATTTTCTTCTCCATTTCAGGCTTTCATTTCAAAACCTTGGTGGGGGGAATAATCCTGACAATAGAGAACAGATATTTAGGCTTCCCAAATAGCTGAAAAAACAAGGTTTTCCTTCCGGGATTTACACGTGGAAATTGCAAATAAAATACATTTGTGGCTGAACAAACTGAGCCACACTGAGTTGAGACAGGAGGAGCCTTTTGACCTAGGTGGGTTTGGCTCCGAGGCAGCAGTGCCACGTCCAGGGGGGCTGAAAATCCAGGAGGGGCTGAAAATCCAGGGGGGGCTGAAAATTCCAGGGGTATTCCAGGGGGGCTGAAAATCCAGGGGCTTGAAAATCCACGGGTATTGCAGGGGGGCTGAAAATCCAGGGGAGCCGAAAATCCAGGGGCTTGAAAATCCACGGGTATTGCAGGGGGGCTGAAAATCCAGGGGTATTCCAGGGGGGATGAAAATCTGAGAGGGCTGAAAATCCAGGGGCATCATGGGGGATGAAAATCCCAGGGGGCTGAAAATCCAGGGGGGGCTGAAAATGCAGGGTTATTCCAGTGGGGCTGAAAATCCAGGGGTATTGCGGGAGGGCTGAAAATCCCAGGGGGGATGGAAGTCCAGGGGTATTTCAGGGGGACTGAAAATCCAGGGTTATTTCAGGGTGGATGAAAATGCAGGGGTGTTCCAGGGAGGATGAAAGTCTCAGGGGGACTGAAAATCCTGGGGTATTCCAGGGGGGATTAAAATCCAGGGGAGCCGAAAATCCAGGGGCTTGAAAATCCAGGGGTATTGCAGGGGGGCTGAAAATTCCAGGGGGGATGAAAATCCCAGGGGGCTGAAAATCCAGGGGTATTTGAGGGGGGCTGAAAGTCCAGGGGCATCATGGGGGGATAAAAATCCCAGGGGGCTGAAAATCCTGGGGTATTCCACGGGGGCTGAAAATCCAGAGGGGCTGAAAATCCCAGGGGGCTGAAAATGCAGAAGCATCCCAGGCAGAAGGGAATTCTTCTCGACGGAAGGCACTAACCTGGGGCTCAGGAGCATCCAAACCCCACCCCTCAGGTGTTCACCTTTCTGAGCGTCTCTCCCAGAGCCGAGCAGATAAATCCTCCCAAAAAAGGCCCTTTTTTCCTGCCTTTCCGTGTCATTTTCCCCTGGAATTGCCGAAAGCAGGAGCAGAGCAGTATTTTAGGGTGCCGGTGAAGGTTCCCCTCGTGTCAAACCACGCAGGGAGATCTCAGGAGCTGCCGGGGGAGCAAAGAGCCTGGAAAGAGCTTTTGTCTCGGGAGGCTGAGCCTCTCCAGGGCATCATTCGCTGCTCCTGAGCAGCTCTTCTGAGCTGGGAGAGCTGATGGAACACCAAAGGCATCCCAAGGGCTCAGGCAGGATTCTGCTGCTGCTGCCACAGGTGCCAGGGAGCTCTGCAAACAAGAAGGAAAAAGTGGTCTTTTATCCCAAATTCCTGCTCCAGCTCCCTGGGATTCAAAGCAGACCCTTCCCCAGCTTTGAAGTTGTTCTTTCTTCAGTTTTTTTCGCAGCCCAAGTAGGCTTTGAGTGGGGCACAAAAACATCTTGGAGGGCTCAGGCACTTCCCACAAATTCCATTTTATGCTTTTCATGTGCCCTTAAGTTCCCATTCTGCGGGGGAATGAATTACACACAAAATTTCACCGTTCCAGGAGGAGAATGGTCCACAGGTCTGACTTCTTGCTAATGTGTTGTCAACACACAAAGGGGGATATTTAATGCCAGCGCTGGCAGATTAACAAATTGCCTTGTCTGGTGTTCTCTGGGATGTCACAGGCCTGTCAGGGAAATGCTAAAACTCTTATCTTCGGCAGGAGCTGGAAATGAGCTGGCCTTTGGATTATAGGGCAATTTAAGCCCCAAAAAAACGCAGGGCAAATGTTATTTTTTTTATTATGCCAGGTGACAGATTCAGAACCTCCGCTTGCTGCTGGAGCATCCCATCACTCATCCCTGCTCTGAGCATGGGAAACCACGTTAAACGGAGTTAAAACTTCCATTTTGTGTTTAATTTAGTGTTTATTTCGACGTTAGAAGTGTCACCCACACAAGAAGGGGGCAAAGGAAGAGGAGGGGGTGCAGTGTAATTAGTGAAAACTCCCAGAGACAGGGGCGGAGTTGTGGTTGGATAAATCTGATTGTCGCAGGCAGGTGCAGGTGGATGGAATCCTCTCCTCTGCACCCCAAATTTTCCCTGTTTTTCCCTGTTTTTCCTGCAAATGGGCTGACGTCAGCCCCTAATCAAATCTCCCGGAGCACTCTGAGCTGCTGCAGCTCCCGGGGAGATAAGGTCCCACCTAACCGAGTTATGCCTGAGAGCTCCCTGATGAAATTACCGATGTGACGTCCCCTCCTGGAGCCCCAGAGAGACAATCTGTCCTTGCCGCGCCCCTCTGGGCTTTGCAGGAGCACCTGGCAGCACAGCCAGGCTTTCAAACCACGGATTTGGGGTGCTGGGTCCTGCTTTTAGCATCCCTGGGAGCTGCAGATAGCTGCAGTCTAATTAACAGGGAAATTAGGCGCTGGCTGAAGCATTCTTGCGGTTTTTCTCCATCCTTCTTGGAAAATTTCCCCCTGAAGTTGCACCCTGAGCTCTCAGGCAGAGGAAATCCTCCCCAGAGGCAGAATTGCCCTGCGGGGCTGAGGTTTTTGGGGCATCAGTGATGTCAGGAAGGAGCCGAGCACAGCAGATCGCGGTGGCTCCGTGACAGAGTCACAGCCAGGCCCAAATGTCACAGCAAATTCCACCTCGGGGAGGAGAACGCGAGAGGTGTGATGCTAATTCAAACCAGGACGGGTTATTGTCTGCGCTGTTATCCCTCCGGGTGACGCTGGCAAGAAGATGACATTTCAGGGAGGTTTTGCTCTTCACAGAGGTGGAAGCATTTCCCATTTTTGGCTGTTGGAATAAATCTGTTTCTGTCAAGGATTCTGGCTGCTTCCCCTTTGGCTGCTCCAGAGCCTCCTGGGACTCCTAAAACACTCCCTGGAAGGAGCTTTATTATCTTCAGTGGCCCGTGGAAAATCCTCGGCGCTGCTGAACTCTTGTTCCCCACAACCTGGAAGGTTTATTTTCCATCGGGGGCCCTGAGAAACAGGATCCCGTGAGTTAATAAACACCTCTGCCGCTCCAGCTCACAGGAAAACGGACACAGATCCAAAAGCAGAGCAGAGCCTCACTGCCCTGGCCAGGAATTTCTCTTTTCTCTCTGTCCATGAGCAGGGACACTTCTCCTGTCCCAAACCCCATCCAGCTTGTCCTTGGACACCTCCAGGGGTGGGGAAATTTCCATGCTGTGGTTTGGCAGCTCCCCTGAGCCAAGCCTGGCTGTTACACCTTTAATGAAACAAAGCACGGACACCAGGACAGGAATAGGTTGCTGGGAATGCCTTTGGGAAAGGTCATTGCAGATCTGCTTCCCTGTGCTTTCTTTTCCTGGAGAACCATTTTAGGAAGTGCTGGAACATCTCAGGCTGGGATTTTCAAGGCTCTTGGAGGAATTAAGGAGGAAAAGCTCCCCTGCAAGTCCAAGGAAGCTCTGCTGAGCATCAGGAACCAGAAGAAAACACATTTGCTCCTTTTGCATCTCCCCGGAGCAGCAGGGCTGGGGTTTGGTGGTGATTTCAGGTTCCCGGGGCTGGGATCACAATTTATCTCCACTGTGAACACTCCAGTTCAGGAATATTCTGTTTGACTCCAGCTCTGCCCCTTGCGCTCTGCATTTAGAAACACTCAGGACATCTCTGGAGCCTCAGCTCCGCCAGTCCCTGCGGCAGGAGGGCACAGAGTGAGGTCAAACACACCCAAAATCCTCACCGGTGCCACTGAGACCTGGATTTTCCATCAGCCCACCAAGAGCAGCACGGGGGTAGTTAAACTCAGCCATTAATTGATGAGAATGAGCAGCCCAGTGCAGTGTCTGCTTTCGGAACACGAGGTTTTGGCTCTCGCAGTCCCTGGAGGTTCCTGCAGCCATTGATTTGTTTGCTGAGCAGCAGCGATTTCGCCACGTGGCTCTCTCAGAGCTGCCCCAGACATTTCCTGCCGAGGAAATCGGTGAAACTTCTGCAGCCTCGTCGTGGCCTAAAAAAAGAGACGAGTTATTCTTGCTGCAGACCTCAGTCTGCCTTCCCTCTCCGCTGGGGCAATAAACACATAATTTACTGATTAATTTTGTGACTCTGGCTGCTGCCTGAGTATTCTCCTGTGGATTTCCTCTCTCCCTGCACAGTTTGCTCTTCTACAACAAAGCTCTTGGCTCCGAGTGAGAGCTGCTCCCAGCTCTGTGTGTTCAGCCCAGAAATACCTGCTGGAGCTAACTGAGCTTCAACCCTCAGCTCGGTAGAAAAATTTCTAAAAAAATATAGATAAATCCCTGCCCTTCAGTTTTAAAACAGCCAGTGGAAATTATTCCAGACATAGACCCAGATTTTCAGTGTTTTCCTGGAGGTTTCACACAGGTTTGTGCTGTGCCTGCACCTCCTTCCCGTGGTCCTGGAGGAGGTTGGGGTCTGTTTGAAACCTCTCCTTTTAGACTTTACAGCTGTGCTCAGCGCCTCCATTCCCTCCCCCTGCACATCTGGGCAGGCAGGTTTAGTTGTCACAGGGAATCAAGGAGTGCAAAGAGAAAAACATTAAATATATATATATTTAAAGCTTATTGCAGTGGGCTCTGTTGCCCATGGCAGGGATAAGAGGTAAATAGAGTTTTCTCTCTTTTACAGAGCTCTTCTCTCTTTTACAGAGCTCTTCTCTCTTTTACAGAGCTCTTCTCTCTTTTTGCCACCTCCACTCTTGCCCACGCTTTGTTGCTTCTCTCTTGCTCTCATTTTTTCCCTTCCATGTCCAATTGCCCTGGTCAGATGGGCTTGTCCAGGCTGAGTTATAAAATCCCCAATTGCTTCAGGGCTCTCAGGTGTTCAGCCTGGGAACTCTGCGATATTTTCTGCTCTACTTGCCCAGGGCTGCAGACCCCTGGTCCACCCTGTTGGAGAGAGAAATCTCCCAAACGTTCATTTAATCCAATATTTATTTCGTTGCTCGTGTTTTTCTGCTCTTTTAAACCTTGGATAGCAAGAGGGCTGACAGGAAATGTGTGCATTCTGCCTGTGCCTGTATTTATTACAGATTTTGGGGTTGTTTTGGGGTTTTTTCGCAGCTTTAAATGCCTGCCAGTGGCAGGGTCAGCAGAGGATTTAAAGAAATTTAAAATTTCCTCTGCTGAAGACCAAACCTGACATCATAGCAGGTCCATCACGGTCTCCATGCCTTATCCAAGGGAAAATGAAGTGTTCCATCTCTAGGATTGATGAATCCATCCCCAAAACTCCCCGAAATTACGGAAATGAGAGGAAATCAAAGCAGCAATTACACAGCAGAACAGCACTGGGGCAGGTGCGAACCCAGGAGCTGCCTTGTGCCACCCTCAAAAACCAAACTGTGAGCCTCCAGTTTCTGTTTGAGCTGAGCAAAATAAACACTCTTAACCCAGGAACACTTAGGGGGAAAAATGCCAGGAGACTCCTAAAGCCGGCAGTGTTTGCAGGGATGATTTTAACTGGCGTTTTACATTTCCTCCCTGTGCTCCAGGCAGCAAAAAAATCCATCCCCGAGTCACGAAAATCATGGAAAGGGGAAATGGATTTGGATAAAGCAGGGCATAAAGACAGTGTTTGCAGGGATGATTTTAACTGGCATTTTACATTTTCTCCCTGGGCTCCACGTGGCAAAAAAAATCCATCCCCGAGTCACGAAAATCGTGGAAGGAGGAAACGGGTTTGGATAAAGCAGGGCATAAAGACAGGAGTGAGTGTGAACAGAACTAAAGGAAACTGTGAGGGGTCCGGAGTGAGCTTTTCCTGTCTGCTCCAGGAACTTGGAGCTGTGATGTGTTTTTTGTGCTTGTCCCCTGAGGATTTACTGATTGGGGATGTTCAGGGGTGCTCCAGTCACAGGCAACTCTCCTAAAAACCAACCAGGAGTTGATACTCAATATTCCCCTTCTCAGATCCCCCAGAATTCGAGTTAACAAACTTGGAGCTGTGATGTGCTTGTGCACATTCCCTGAGGATTTACGGATTGGGGAATGCTCAGGGGTGGTGCAGTCATAGACGTTTACCTCAAATCTCCTAAAAACCAACCAGGAGTTGATACTCAATATTCCTCCTCTCTGATCTCCCAAAATTCGAGTTAACAGACTTGGAGCTGCGATGCGCTTGTGCTCATTCCCTGAGGATTTACTGATTGGGGATGTTCAGGGGTGCTCCAGTCACAGGCAACTCTCCTAAAAACCAACCAGGAGTTGATACTCAATATTCCCCTTCTCTGATGTCCCAAAATTCGAGTTAACAGACTTGGAGCTGCGATGTGTTCGTGCTCATTCCCCAAGAATTTACTGACTGGGGAATGTTCAGGGGTGCTCCAGTCACAGACAAATCTCCTAAAAACCAACCAGGAGTTGATACTCAATATTCCCCTTCTCTGATCCCCCAAAATCCGAGTTAACAGACTTGGAGCTCACTTTGGTCTCCAGGTCCCACCCATTCCAGCCAGGCTTCCTACAGGAATTTTCCTCCTGCCTCTCCTTTCTATATTTAACTTGGCAGGGCTCATTAAGCACGAGCCTGCACCTTGTTACCACATCAATCCCGTGGAGTTATTTTTCGGCTGCAGCTACGCTTCAATTTGGAGTATTAATTTCCTTTAACTCCTGCCCTATTAATCACTTTAACAATCAAATTAAGACAATTATTTTAATGAGTTAATGGATGAGACAGAGCAGACGATGCACATTTATAACCACTCGTGCCAGGGCACTTTTACCAAAGTCAGCCTCGTCAATAAAATATGAGAACATAAATGTGCTGCTATAGGGCTGAGGGAAGGGATGGCAGATCTGTCTGACTGATTTAAACCTGTCTGTCCCAGCTCTGGGGGAGCTTTTATGTGCTCTGGGCCCATTAAAATCAAGTGGCAGCCACTGCAAGGCAGAGCTGTTATTTTTTCCGGGGATATTAATGCTGGATGGCAAGGTGTTCTCTTTTGGACTGCCTCCAACGTGGCTGCTCTGGATCTGTCATCAAAATGGAGCTTTTCTCGCCGCGTTTTTCACGTGTTTTCTCAAGGAGAGGCTGCGCTGCCAAGTCCCAGCCTCTCCCCAGGGGTTCACGGCTCTCTGCTCCTCAGGTGGAAATTCTGGCCTGGGGAATTTGGGGAACTCTTCAAGCATTGAGTCCTGACACCTTTCGTATTCCCCTGATTAAAATCATGATTTCTGGTGGGATTCTGGGAAATTCAGGCTGGCATTTCCAGGAGATGGAGAGTGGAGGGACCAAACCCAACCTGGGCAAGCGTTTCTGGATGTGTTTTCATCCAGGGTCAGGGTGGGTTTGGAAAGGCCGAGGTTTTGTCATTGGTGAGGCTGAAGAGGTGAAATTTTAAGGTAAAAATGTTCTGGCCACAATCAATAGTCCCGAGTGCCTTCCTGAGAGGGTTGGGATGCTCTGGGGTTTTATTTGCAGCCACGGGAATGATTGCTGGGAGATGTGTGTCCCAGATTTCACCTGTCAGCTTGGGAGTCTTGAGCCTTTCGGGGACTTCATTAATATCCTGCGCCAAGATCCTCCCCAGGACGAGCGCTGGGAAGTGCATCCTTCAAAGCTCCTAAATCCAACATCATCGAAGCTCTAATCCAAACCCATGATATGATTATGTTCATTTTATTTCCAGCTTTGGCCATATTCAGGTACATTTTATTCTCGGCTTCGGTCCTTCGCGCCTCTCGCTGCTTTAAAGCCCAGTCACTTCAGAGGAGCTTTTTAATGGGGAAATCCATTTTCTCTGCGTAAAATTTCCCGATCACGGAGTTCTGATTCAGAAGGAGCAGAGGGTGGGGGTGAGCGGAGTGCAGATCACGACGGAGCCTTCCCCAGGTTGGTTTGCACCCTGAGGAGTGCCCAGCCCTTGCAGTGGCACAATGAACAGTGGCAGGCACCTCACGGGGAATTTGGGGAACCAAATTAAGGTGAGAAGAGTAAAATGTGCTCCAGGAATCCGGAGATGCCCCTGGAAAGCCGAGTGCATTGAATTTCCACTTTCTATCCCCAAAGCTTCGTTTCCTGTCGTGCCCTGCAAGGCCCCAGTGCTGTGATTTATGTGGTTTTTATTTTTATTGACACTTGTGCAGAGCTCCTTGCTGGAAGAAGGGAGATGATAAAAAATTAGTGCCTCCTTTATCCCAGGTTTGAGTGGAAAACCTCAGTTGTGACTTCTGGCTGCCCAAAAGAGCCAAACTGAGGCTCTCTCATTCTCAGGGCTTTATTTCTTTGATGTTTGAGGTTCACCATCAGCGTGGTTTTCTTCAGCTCTTTCTAGGCCCAAGACAAAGCCAAAATAATTCCTTTTGCCTTTGAATCTCAGCCTTGCCTTGCAGGAGTGAAGTGGACAAAGTCAAATGTTGTGATCTCGTGATTTTACTTGACTTAAAAACCAATTAAATTGTGGTTTATGCTGCGGGCAGTCAGAGCTGACTTGAGGCGGGTGGCAACAAATGAAAATACAGAAAAATCAGAAATTGTCCAGGGCGTGGAACTGCCAAAGAGCACGAGCAGACCGTGGGGAAAGGGAAATGCTGGAAATCCCAAGGATGTCCTGGATGAGCAGGAGGGCTGCTTCCCATGGAAGCAAAGTCCCTCACCCCCTGTTTGAGATGACCTTGCTAAAGTCTTGTGCAGAGTCCTGTTCTGCAGAAATCCTCCCCATCAGAAACCCTCCAGTACAGTAAATTACAGTAAAATAAAATTTAAATTAAATTAAAATAAAATTAAAATAAATTAAAATAAAATAAACCACCTCCCTGAGATAAATGATCAGCAAACTCTTGACTCCCCCACAACAAATTCTCTATTAAGCAAATGAAACAGAGACCTCCAGGCTCTCTTCCTGTTTTTCCCTTCCCTGTGATTAACTGCCCAATAAAAAAAGATATTAAGTGGGTATAAATTTGATCCAGGCCCTTCTAAATGGGAAACTGTTACAACTCCAGCAATAAACAGGAGTCATTCTGTTGGAGCAGTGTTTCAGAGCAGTTGTGAGCTCTCCGCTGCAGTTCTGTCCCAGAAGAAGGAGCTGCAGGGGAACTGGGCACCCCCAGCTCCCAGTCTGTGGTTTTGTGTTGGGGTCAGTCTGCACAGGATCCAGCCCCTCTCCCTTCTTATTCACACCTTTCCGCATTCCCAGGCCTCCAAATTAAAAGCAGAAGTGCAAACAAAGCCCCAGCCAGGGAATTTTGGTCCTAATCCTGCTGCAGACCAGGGATCGGGGGGTTTTTTTGTTTGTTTTTTTGGGTTTTGGGGTTTTTTTTTGTTTTGTTTTGTGGGGGTTTTTTTTTTGTTTGTTTGGTTTTTTTTTTTTTTGGTTGGTTGGTTGGTTGGTTTGGTTTTTTTTTTTTGGTGGGGATTTTTTTGGGGGGTTTTGGGGTTTGTTTTCTTTTTTTTTTTTTTTTTTTGGTTGCTGGTATCACTCCTGTGACCTGGTTCCATTTTTCTGGAAATGGGGACAGTTCAGCAAATGGAACAACATTGGCAAAGTCAGTTCTCTTCGAAGAAGTGACAAATGTGGGTACAGAGGGTTCCGTGTCTGGAGAGCAGAGGTTGAGGCAGGCGTCTGTCACCGTGGGGAAAACACAAGTTTGCCTTCCAAAAAATAACCCCAGCAGCCCCCAGAGCCCTGGGGCTGAGGGCACAGCAGAGCTCAGGTCGTGCTCCTCACCAGCAGCCCAGGGATGGAGCTCCGATGGCTCAGGATGGGCTCCAGTGGCCATGGAAACTCACTGAGGCTTTTGCCTTTTTCTTTTTTTTTTTAAATAAAACCATAAATAAATCATTATCAGATTCCAGACAGTTCAGACCGAATCCTTTGCAAATGCAGAGCTCAGTGATTTTAAAGTAACTGCTGAGCCCAGTAATAAATTTTAGAGGGAGAAGTCGCTGACCTTTGGAACAAAACTCAACTCCTACATCTGTTGGATTCCATTCCAAGGTTTCCTTTGCCTAGAAAGTCTGCAGAGTGGAAAAGTTGAATTCGGCTGCTGGAGCTGCTGAGCTCCAGCTCTGCCCCTCCTGCAGACAGGGCTGGTGTGCAGGAAGCAGCTCTGCAAATAAGGAGACATTTCTGCACGAGTCCTTCCAAAGAGGAGCAGCTTTTCCCTGTTACTGCAGGCTGCAGGCACACTGCTGACCCGTGCTAGCCAGCTCAGGAAAATAAACTCCTTGTGGTTGGAAAAAGTGCCAAATCACCTTCCCAGGCTGCCCCAGCAGAGACCTTGGCTGTTCTGCTCGGAGACACATCCGTGCATCGCTTATTGTCCTTCCATTGAGGCCGGAGCCTCGTTAGCAGTCCCTCATTTGGTGTAATTTGCAGAAAACAGCAGGTTAGGCTAGAGCAAGGGAAGAACTTTTTCCCCCCCTCTGTTCTTTTTTCTTGGTGCCTTTCCAGTGAGGGTTGGAGCTGCTCATCTGGAACACATCAGGCTGCACAGCCAGCGGGAAAGGCTTCCCAGAACGGCTCTGCTGGAGACTCTCCTCGACAGAAATCCTTCCAAAAGGTCCTTCTGGCTCAGCACATCTCCTGAGCTGGAGCTGTGACCGTCCCACACCGCACTATATATGGAATCAGGGAGCCACGAAATGAGGAGTTTCTTTCCCTTTCTTTTATGGGCTCAGTCTGAGGCTCCTCACAGAGATTTTGGCTTTTCGGGGGATCTTGGGAAGGATCTTGGGAAGGGTCTGCCTGTGATGCACCAAAGGTTCATTTTATACTCAGGGCTTCGGGGAGAAGAAAAGAAAAAAACCGAGCAGAAATTAGGCTTATTGAGATTCCTTCTTCTTACAGCATTTACAGGAGATAATGTACAGTGGGCCAAGACAAAAGTTTGGGGTCCAAGGAATCAAGGGCAGCTTTAGGATGCATTAATTCACCTTGCAAAGCTCTTTGGATGTGCTGCTGACTCTGCTAGGGTCAGGGTTAACCCAGAGCTGACACAGCTACCACATCGCTCTGCGTTCGGGGGCAGCTGTTGAGTTTGGGTTGTGAATCCTTTCTGAGATCACTCAGGATTTGTCTGCTCCTGCAGAATCACTGAGGAGCTCGTCCAGAAAAGCACAGCCTGACTAAGCAAATGTTCTCCCTGCTGTGATGGCAGCATCCACAACAAATTCGGGGGAAAAAAATACAATAATCACAAGCAAAGCAAACTCCAGGGTCTCTGCAAAACCTGTTTCCTAATAAAACATCATCCCCTCAGGAAATTAATTTGTATGCTTAATTGGTTCAGAGAAATAATCTCCAGCACGATCCCTTAAGGACTTCGCCTTAATCTTCTTTTATTATCCCGTGCTTGCTGGTAGGAGCTGGAGCACTTCCTGCTGAATTTTGGGATCGGTGGACAGCACATTCCCCATCCCTTTGGACCACTCTGGCCCTGACGAACTTGTGGGATCGTTCTGCCATTTGTCCTTTTGAGGAACGAGCACTCCAGGGCACAACCCCCCTGTCCCTGAACCAGAACAGCAAGCCTGGCTTTTATTCAGTTCTACAAAAGCAAGAAGATTTTAGTTTAGTTTAGTTTAGTTTAGTTTAGTTTAGTTTAGTTTAGTTTTATTTTATTTTATTTTATTTTATTTTATTCTATTCTATTCTATTCTATTCTATTCTACTCCTATTCTATTCTCTTCTATTCTATTCTATTCTCTTCTATTCTATTCTATTCTGTTCTGTTCTGTTCTATTCTATTCTATTCTATTCTATTCTATTCTACTCCTATTCTATTCTATTCTATTCTATTCTATTCTATTCTATTCTATTCTATTCTATTTTCATGTTTGAGGCGATTTTTCGTCGCCCACACAGCATCTGCTTGAGAGTGAGGGGAAGTCCTTTATCCCTGGGAGTTGGGTGATGCTCACCAGGGAATAAAACTGCCACTGAGAAGAGGGACAGGAAAAAGCTGTTCCTTGGATTTTTGCTCTGCTGGAATGACAGAGCCTGAAGGAATCATTGCCATTTGTGATGTTAAACACAGGTTTGACAGACCTCGAGCGCAGGTTCCTGGAGCTTCTCACGAGGTTACAGCAGATTTCAACTCCTAAAAAAAAATTAAAAAAGGAAAGGGAAGAGAGAGACAGAAGTTGATCCCAACTCCCAGAAGGTGGGAGAGAATCCCAGGCCATGCAGGACACATTTCATCTGCACTACAGCTGGCCTCTTTCTCCTATTTATAGGTCAAGAAAAGAACATTTTTGAATCCAGGAGCTGAGGCAGTTGCCAGGGGAAACTCGATATTCTAGAGGGAAAAATCGTTCTTACATTTGCAAAACTGCGGAGTTTCTGTAACAACGAAATGTAAACCAAATGTGACATAAGGAGGAGGAGGAAGGAGTGGGTGGGAGAATGCAGGGATGGAGCAGAAAGTCAACTCGGGGTTCGGTGTGGAGGGCCAGAGTCAGTCTGATCCTTTGCCGGGGGAATTTCGGGAGCTCCCGGGGCAGGATCTGTGCTGCTCTGCTCTTGTGTGGCACAGGGCTGAGCAAAGAGTTTAATTCAGGCTGAGTTCTCGAGCTGGGCTGAGCTTTCAGCAGCCAGAGCTGCTTGAGCCCCAGCTCTGCAGAGAGACGTGAGCTCAAATCCGAGGGTGCTGAGCTCGCCCCGCGCTGCTCCCGTGCAGCTCTTGTCCTGCAGGAAATGCTCTCGCTGCTGTTTAGAACATCACCGGTTTGGGGTTTTCTTTTGGGGTTTCCAGGCAGGAGAAAATGGGTGTTGGACAAAGAGCTGATGGGAGCCAGGAAATGCTCGTGCAGCCGCACGGAGAACACAGGCAGAGAGCTGCTCTGGGGGGAAAGGGACGGGAAATGGGGAGAGAGATGGGAAATGGGGAAAATAAATGGGAAATGGGGAGAGGGAAAGGGAAATGGGGAGAGGGATGGGAAATGGGGAAAGGGAAATGGGGAGAGGGAAAGGGAAATGGGGAGAGGGAAATAGGGAAAGGGAAAGGGAAAGGGAAATGGGGAAAGGAATGGGAAATGGGGAAAGGGAAAGGGAAATGGGGAAAGGGAATGGGAAATGGGGAGAGGGAATGGGAAATGGGGAAAGGGAAAGGGAAATGGGGAAAGGGAATGGGAAATGGGGAAAGGGAAGGGGAAATAAGGAAAAGGAATGGAAAGGGAATGGGAAATGGGGAAAAGGAATGGGAAATAGGGAAAAGGAATAGGAAATAAGGAAAGGGGATGGGAAATAGGAAAAGGAATGGAAAATAAGGAAAAGGGAAGGAAAATCCATCGAAAGCTGCAGCCGTTGGCTCCTGTCTCCAGGTGTGTGGCAGAGGCAGAGGCAGCAGTGGTCTCTCAGTGCCCCCCAAGGGCTCCAGCCCTGCCTGGCTCCCCCAGCCCCTCTGGGCCAGCCCAGGGTGGCTCTGCAGGGCCAGGGCTGTGCCCGCTGTGCTCCGAGCCCGCGGCTGGCACGGCCTGGCCCCGAGGCACGGCAGCATTTTCCATTCTGTCACACAGCCCCCATCGATCTGCCCCGGCCCTGGGCTGCTCTTGGCTGCAGAGCATTGATTGATCGATCGATTGATCGGGAGCAGGAGGATGGGACTGGTCAGGCGGTGCCGTCCCTCGGCCCTGCTCACGTGGATTTGGGGTTGTGCCCTGTTTCGGGGCTGGGCTGTCCCTGTGACCTCCCTGGCGAAGGGACTGTCCCCAGAGCTCTGGGACAGAGCTCGTCAGAGGCTTTGGGGACATTCATTCTGTGGGCTGGGGGCTCCTGCAGGTTTGGGGTGGCAGAACATCCCAGGAGCTGCTGTTCTGCCATGGGCTGGGGGAAAACCCGAGAGATGCTGAGGTTTTTTCCCATTTCACTGTGCACTCTCAACAAATGCTTCCCTCCCCGCTGGAATTGATGTGTTGTAGGAATTTGTGTCAGTTCTGACAGCGCTCCCCATACCCACGATGGGGTGAAGTACCTTCGGTGTCAAAACATCCTGTTGTGATGTTTGCAGAGCACTGGAGGGGCTCCTTTCAGGAGGCTGTCTCAAAATGGGATTTGTTTTCTCAACGTCGCAATCATCTCAAAGGTTTTGACAGTCTGGAGATTGTTGTGGTGGATTTTGAAAACTTTTTCATTCCCTTCATGCACAGAAATGTGAAGGTTTTAATTGCTGCTGTTTGTAAAGAAATGGAAGATCAGTCTCCCCCACTTTCCCCTCCCATCTGGAGGGAGCTGCATCAAAAAACATTTCTTGCTTAACATTTGCTTGCTGTCCTCTCCTACTAATGATGTTTTCCTCCCGCGTCTCACACCATTTATGGGAACAAATTAATCTCTGGAGCTCCCAAGATGCAAAAAAAAAAAAAAAAAAAAAAAAAATTCTAAAAAAGAAAAAAAAATTGACAGCTGGGAACTTGAGATTGAGGAGGAGATTTGGGTAGCTAAAGCCAGGTAAGGATGTGTTGCTGTTTATAGGAATGCCACGGTCACCGGGATTGCATCTTCAGGGATCAGAATAGCTCTGAAATGCACCTGTGACTTGCACAAATATCAGAATGAGGCTGAAAGAAGATCTTTCAAAAATCTTCAGAGGTGAAATTGTGTCTGCTCGTGGCAGCTGCATAAAATATTTCCCGGTGGAGTCAGGAGAGCAAGGAGCGGAGCCTGGGCTGTCTGGAGTCTCTTCCAAACCCCCACTGCCTTGGCACATGTTGTCAGAGGCATTTGATGGCACTGATAAATATTTGCAATATCAAATCACAGCTTGAACCCTTCCCTTGTTTATCAACTGAGCTGGAACCGTCCAATGTTCAGGAAAATGCACTCTCAGTCCCAATTTGGAGGCCAGCGCCTCGGATTCCCTGGGTGACCTGCACTAGGTCGTGCTGAACTGACAGCTCTGGAGCAGGGGGACATTAATTTGTCCCCAAACAGCCCCAGGGGCACAGCCCCGAGCATCCCCTGCTTGCTCAGGGTCAGCCCTGACTCTGCAGCAGCCCCACACAAAGCCTGGAGGGACAGAACTCTTTTATGGACAGAACACTAAAAGCTTGCTGGAGGAGGAGACTATAAAACAATGGCTAAAAAAAAATCCCATAAAGTTTCAGTGGTTTTGATACAACAGCGAAGTTAAAAAACGATTGAGTGGTTGTGAGAGCAAGGAAATGAATGCAGGGTTTTAAGTAAGAAATACAGGCTGGGCGATCCTGCCCCATAAACATCCCGGCTGGGCGCAGGGAGCACATTAATTTTCATGGTTTTCATGGCACAGGACAGCCAGGGAATCACTGGAGTCATGTATGATGGAGCCCAGCGCTGGGGGATAATCCTGCCCATCGATCGGGCCCGGCCTTGGTGTGATTTATGGCCAGGGCTGGGCGGGAGCCACTGGAGTTTATGTGCTGTGTGATGTTCAGAGTTAATAGGTTTGGAGTTATGGCTGTGGGGAGTTCCTGCTGGGGGGAGTGCACCCTGAGCAGAGGGGGTGGCACAGCTGGCACAGCTGGCACAGCTGGCAGTGCCCTTTGGATCCCTTGGGGTCACTCGCTGCCACCAGCGCAGCTCCTGATCACAGCAAAAAATGGGTTAAAAAATGGCCCCAGCTCCAGGGCAGGAATCAGAGCTCCGAATGGATGGGGCAGCAGCAGGGTGAGGTGCTGGGAGGGCTCACAGAGCTCTGCATTTCCCAGTGCCAGGACAGAATTTCTCTCTCTTTGCTGGTTGATGTTTATCCCTGAGAGCATCGCTCAGCTCAGAGCTCCTGACAGACACACACAGCCTCGGGTCTGCCTGGGGCAGGGAGAAAGGACCGGGAATTCACAGAAAATTCCTGCTCTTTCCACGGCCTGAGAGCAAAGGCATTGCCCTGGTGTAGGGAGAAAGGACCAGGAATTCACAGAAAATTCCTGCTCCTGCCACGGCCTGAGAGCAAAGGCAATGCCTTGGTGTAGGGAGAAAGGACCAGGAATTCACAGAAAATTCCTTCTTTCCACGGCCTGAGAGCAAAGGCAATGCCTTGGTGTAGGGAGAAAGGACCAGAAATTCACAGAAAATTCCTGCTCCTGCCACGGCCTGAGACCATGGGGCAGGGGGAAAGGACCTGGAATTCACAAAAAATTCTTTCTCTTGCCACAGCCTGAGAGCAAAGGCATTGCCCTGGTGTAGGGAGAAAGGACCAGGAGTTCACAGAAAATTCCTGCTCCTGCCAGGGCCTGAGTGCAGGGATTGCAGTGATTGCAGCACTCCTGGTGATGGAGCCTCTGCTTGGAATTTTGGGGGTTCCACCTGCTGAGGTGAGCAGGGGCGAATCAATCACCCCCGGGATTTATTAGGGTCATGGAGGCCTTTTTCAGCCTCCAGACACAGCGAAAAAATGCCTCCCCTGCCCTGGAAAAGGGCTTGTGAAGGCAGGCAGTGAATCACCCCCATTTCCCAATTAGCACTGTAATTCTGGGCAGTAATTAGGGCGCTGGTGTTCGGAGAGTTGGGCTCTTGCCGACCCACTTCCACTGCTCAGGCGAGGCCCAAAGAGACCCTGAAGTCTGCAAATAAATCGGCAGGAAGAAAATGAAAAGTCAGTCCCAGCCCGTGAGCTGAATATTGGTGACCTGGGAAAGGCTTTGTAAAAACCGGATTTGAGCATGGGAAGAGGAAATATTTCAGTTGTAATCCTGTGGAACTGAAGAAATAGAGGAAAGTGAGGGATTGCTGGGCGAGGGGAGGATGGGCTGCAGGTGGGAGTGCACAAATCGTTCCTTTAGGAGCTCTCAGTTACCCTATGGAGCTCTATCAAGCTTTGGAAACTGCATTATTCTTGTGCGAGAGCAGAAGTGCTCCTTTTTTGGAGTTGTAAACACAATAACTAAAGCCAGAGCCTGGGAAGAGGCTTGGGTGTGAATTCCTCATTGGTACACCCTGGAGAAATGAGATTTACTGGCTCCTGTTCACGTGAGGAAGTGAAATCCGGGAATAAAAGGCACCGGAGATCTGCACATCCCACGTAATATTAACAGCAGCAGCCACAGGTGGGGCAGCAAAAATATTTATCCTGAAGGATGAAAACACTGAAAATCTGCTGCTTTCCAGGCAGGTTAAAGCCAAGTGGAGGTAATTCCTCCCAGGCCACAGGGAGGAGAAGGGAAATTGCAAAGTGAGCTGGAAAATCCACCTTGCTCAGGCAGCAGGAGCAGCCAGAGCTGGGACTGAAATACAGGCAGTGGTGAGGTTTGGAATGGGAATTTCAGGGAGCAGAGAGGATTTTCCCAGGTCACATCTTCTGGCTGTAAATGAGGATTTCCCTCTTTCAAGGCTCTCATTTCATCCTGTCTCACTCCCTTTTTTTTTTTTTTTTTTTTTTCCTGGAAGAGCTCAAGCCCTGAGAATTTTCCCTGGAAAACCCAGCAGACTGGGGGCTCACACGAATGTCGTTTGTTTTCCTTGATGCAGAAAAGGAAATTTCCCTGGAATTTTCCCTGGAAAACCCAGCGGACTGGGGGCTCGCACGAATGTCATTTGTTTTCCTTGATGCAGAAAAGGAAATTTCCCTGGAATTTTCCCTGGAATTTTCCCTGGAATTTTCCCTGGAAAACCCAGCAGACTGGGGGCTCACACGAATGTCATTTGTTTTCCTTGATGCAGAAAAGGAAATTTCCCTGGAATTTTCCCTGGGATTTTCCCTGGAAAACCCAGCAGACTGGGGGCTTGCACGAATGTCATTTGTTTTCCTTGATGCAGAAAAGGAAATTTCCCTGGAATTTTCCCTGGAATTTTCCCTGGAAAACCCAGCAGACTGGGGGCTCACACGAATGTCATTTGTTTTCCTTGATGCAGAAAAGGAAATTTCCCTGGAATTTTCCCTGGAAAACCCAGCGGACTGGGGGCTCGCACGAATGTCATTTGTTTTCCTTGATGCAGAAAAGGAAATTTCCCTGGAATTTTCCCTGGAAAACCCAGCGGACTGGGGGCTCACACGAATCTCATTTGTTTTCCTCGATGCAGAAAACACCAGAAGTGCCGAGGGGAGCTGGGTCCCATTGCTCAGCTCCCCGCTGGTGCTGGGCTCGGTTGCAGTGGCAGAACCCTTAATTAGCGCTCTAAACAAGCCCTTAATGGGGCAGCTCGATCTGCTGGGGGCAAACATTAGTCTGATCAAAGCCAAACGGAGTTGGATTCCCTTCCCTGAGGGAGCCAGGGAGGGAAGGGGTGGTGGAGGGAAGGCAGCAGGACACATCTGGATTGTTCCTCTGGAACCCTCTCTGTCCTTGGAACATCTGCCCGGGAAGCTGCAGCTGCAGATGGGAGCTGCAGGTGGGGTCGGGAGAAGAAATGGAAAAGCTGAGTCCAACCTGGGCTCCCGATCCCCAAAAATGGCTCATTCCAGAGTCAAGGAGAGAGCTCGGGTGGAGATTTAGGGGTAGCATTATCCTGGATCTGGTCACCCACAGAGGCACGGTTCTGCGGCGTTCAAAGCTTCTGCTTGGAAAGGCTTTTTGGGAATGAATATTTTAATGCAAGCCGTGCAGCTTTAGTATCGGCTGTGCATAATAAAGCATTGCAGAGGGTCTGCAGCTCCTGGCAGTCCGTGGGAAGCAGGCGGAGGGAAAACGCTGCCTCGCTGCAGCGCTGGGGAGAGCAGAGTGCAGGTGGAGGAAGGTTTTGGATCCCGAACCCATCCATGTGCAATGGAGATGAGGATGATGTGAAAAAAATGAGTTTTGTGGGGAATTTTTGTGCTGGCCCCAGCCCCAGCGACTGGGGCAGGGAAAATCTCCAGCTGAGGGCAATGGGGAGCATTTGTTTGTTTTCCAGGAGGCAGCACTGGTGATTGTCCCCCAAAATCTGTGTCCTCTCCTCCCTG
The DNA here is from genome assembly GCA_036785705.1 of Acanthornis magna. Lineage (NCBI taxonomy): Eukaryota > Metazoa > Chordata > Aves > Passeriformes > Acanthizidae > Acanthornis > Acanthornis magna. The sequence continues at coordinate 1,978,932 of JAWUZG010000038.1, forward strand.
TGGGGTTGTGTTCCGCGGTGGAACCCCTGCAGCCACACCGTGGGGTGAGGGATGGGACAGTCCCAGCGCTGAAGGGATCTCAGTGTCAGGCTCTGGGGCTGCTGCTCTGCTGAGAATTCGGGGTTTTAACCCCAAAGAGCCCTGAAGCGGTACAAAAATTCACCATTTAAGGTATTCACCATTTAAGGTATTCACCATTTAAAGTATTCACCATTTAAGGTAGCACCATTTAAGGTAATCCCATTTAAGGCTGTGCACCGCAATCGGTGAGGAGAATAAGCGATACAGGATCAATGTGATCAATACAAGCTTTATTCTAACTATTTCTCTAGATTCTCAGCCTTAAGTACATTTTCCAGCAGCTAGCAGGTTTTACATGTCATTATGGCATTGGTTAGTAAGACTACTTGCCACACCATTATTGGTTACTTGCACACAGCTACATCACTTGTCCCCTCCCAGCTCATGGTCTCTTAATCTGATGTTCTGTATTCTTTTGACCCCAATTTCTCTTTCATAAAATTCGGTGCTTCCCAAACCTCCAAGGACACTGTCCTTGCAGCTTACCCTCAAGGTTTTGCTCGCACAATGCCTAGCCTGTGTTCTGTGATGGCAGATGCTGCAAAAGCAGAGCCTCTAGCATCTCACGGTCCTGCTCCTCAAGCCATTTTTCAGCAGAGCCCTTGAGACACCAGGAACTGGGAGAAGGTGGCTTTGGGTGTGAGCTGGCAGCGTCAGCACCCCCAGGAGCAGCTGGGAGCCCTGGGCTGGTGACATCGCTGGTGTCAGTGAAAATGGTCTGATTTTCTCCCTAAAGGTTCTGTAGGGACTCGGTGAGGGCAGGAATGAGTGAGGAGAGCAGCGGGGCTGGTTTGGGGTCCCCAGGAGCCCAGGGAACAATGTCTGTGTGTTTTCCAAGTGCCTGTACACACCGTATGAAAATCAAATATTGGCTCTGCAGCAGGAGCTCTGGTGGGAGAGGTTTGTGCTTCTCGAGAGTTTGTGTGGAGCTCCAGCTCAGGCTCTGCTCAAACAAACCTCAGCTCAATGTTTGCCCATCTGGGCTGGGCTGACCCTGCCGGGGCAGATCCTTCCCACGGGCAAAACTGGCTTCACTTGGGGCAAATTAATTTAATTTAGCACCAGTCCAGTCAGAGAAAATAAAACCTCATCTTGAAACATCTTTCCTTCTTCCCAGGTTCGGTTTTACTCCCATTTTTTTGTGAATCTCCTCTCCCCAGCAGCACAGGGGGGACAGAAAATGAGGTTGGGCTCAGTTTTTCATGCCTTGCTTCTTGAAGAATCCCTGTTTTCCTTTCCTTTAAATGGAAAAAAAACCCAAAACAAAAAACCAAACCAAACCAAACAAAACAAAAAAACCCAAAAAACCAAACCAACCAACCAACCAACCAACCAAAAAAAAAAAAACAAAAAAACAAAAAACCCAAAAAAACAAAACAAAAAAAAAACCAACGCCCCCCAAAATAACAAATATGGAAGGTCTGCAAAGAAAAGGGCTGGAATCTAAGGACAAGATCTTGGAAAGGGAATTTCTTGCTGCCCTAAAAGTGAATTCCTGCTTCTCCCTTCCCAAAAATCCGTGAGGCTCCCACTGCATCCCTCCCGTGCGCGGATCCACAGGCACAGCTCCGATTTCAGCTGCCTTTGAAACGCAAATGGTGCCAATTAGCCAATGTTTTGCAGGGAAAACAGAAAGTCAAAATATTCCTGCAGATCCACATATGGCCAGATCCTTGCTTGGTGTCAACACTCGCAGCTCTGCTGATTTTTTTGGAGCTGGGCCACTTTCTGCCCGCTCCAAAAAAACTGAGCCGATTTTGGCTTTTCTGAGATACAGATCTGGGCCGTTGTTGTTCCAAACCCTTAAAAAACCTGCGGTGTGGATATTGTCCTGTCCTGGCCCATGGAGCAAAGCCTGCTCTGCCTTCCCCTGTTTATTTTGGGACCAATAACGCTCATTTTCCAATTGAATTTAGCATATGGCTGGAAGTTGTCCCCTTGCCCCCAGCCAGAAGAATTGCAGTTGGCAGCTCTGGTTCCTGGCAGGGCTGGATTTGGATTCTGGATTCTCTGTGCACGTCCGAATGGGCCTGGAGTGGGAATATTCCCAAATATTTGGTGTTTAATTGCGGCAGAGGTCAGGGGAGTGTGGAGGGAGGAAATCCTTCTCCGTATTTAATGAGAAATCGCCCTCCAAAATGTGCCCTTGCTGGTTAAAAATAGGGGTTTAACAGAAGATTAAATCTGTAGCTGAGATTTAAATGCAGCAAACTTTAACCCCTCTGGTCAATTAAAATATAAAATAAAATCTCCCTCCTCACAAAGAGCTCTCCCAAGGCAGCGCAGTTTGCACAGAGCTTGCGCTGGACCATGAAGTGGAGGTTTTCCTGCCTGGTTTGTCAGTTGGAGGAATAAATGGAGTTGAACACTAACACAACTCTCCAAAGGGCATTTTAAAAGCAGGAGAGGAGGGGAAAATGGAACAGAAACTCACAAACAGGAGGAGGAACAGTGAAAATGGCAGTGGAGCATGAGCAGCCACACGGTGATAGGCGATCCTGGGGAAAAACCTCAAAATATTTGAAATCAAAATGTTGGTGACCTGTCTGTAGAAATTTCTCCACGCCAAAATTCGTATTTTCTCATGATCCGAGTGACCTCCTTGTGCTTTCCTGGAGCCACTAAATTCAAGGGGAATTTAAAGACCTGGATGGCGAATTTTGCTCTCTCTCAGGACCTGCCTTGGATGTGGGATGGCTTTCAAATTTTGAAATAAATGCGCCCTTTGGAAATCAAAAAATTACTCTGCAATCGCGAGATATCTCTCACAATTAATCGACTCTTAATTTCATTTGAATGTGGATTTGGGAACTGCTCGGGGAAAGGCAGAGTTGCGTGAGGGAAAGAAGGGGCGAATCGGAAAATCCGTGTGGATTCCTGAGCTCGGGGAATCCACAGCTCCTGTCGATGCATGAATGCACCGTTTGTCATGGGAAATAAAACTCCGTAAAAAAAAAAATCAAAATGAATGTATGAGGCATTGAAAACTCGGGTTTTTGTGAAGTCCCACTCTGCCATTCTTTGGAAAGCCCAAAAATGAGGTTGCACACAATGTGGCATTTATTAGGAGCATTTCTGCTGGCGGTGCAGTTTGGGATGGGGGAAATGATGTGGGGATGAGGGGCGGATTGGAGAAAGGGAAAGAAAAACAACCTTTCTCCTCATCCCTCTGCAAAAATCCTCTTTTTGCCCGAAACCTGCACTTGCGTTGTTCAGATTTTGGGGTTGAAAGTCTGATCAGAGTCTGTGCTATGATTTCATGGCCCGGGTAGGGCAGAAAATGGAGTTATTTTTACTCCAAAAGCCTCTGCCCAACACTTTGTGTGGGCACAGTGTCTCTCTGCAGCTCTGCATATGCAGATTTATTATTATTAATTATTTATAGGTCACCAGGAGTGTGCGTGGAGCGTCAGACACGCAGAAAACAAGCTGGCACCTCCTGTGAGCTCCTTCCCAGCCAAGTCTGTAAGGAAGAAACTTGGAAATCCTACGTTTTAAGGACAAATGTGCTGATCCAATAGGGATAACTTGTTTTCCCATTAAAATTAGCACAGACTGGCAGGGAGGCCTTTCAGGGTGGAGGATTCCATTTGAATTTTCATCACAGGAACGCTTTCCCTCACTCCCTGCCCTTTTTTCTGTTCCTGGAATGGTTTATTGATGCCACCAAAGGTCTGGAGGAGCCAAAAGCAGAGCCGGGTTCCTCCGGAGCCACGTGCCAAAGGTGCAGAAAACTTCTGTATTTCAGTTCCTGCTGGGGTGAGCTCCCCTGGGTGTCCCTGTCCAGCTGTGCCACATTTTGGGTGCAATCTGAGCCAGGGATTTGCAGGTGAAGCGTGGGAGAAGCTTTGTTAAAGCCCCAGGATTCCCAGGAGGACATGCAACAGGAATTGCACAAACTCCAGCCTGGCGACTTGGAGCCTCCTCGGAGAGCTCCTGCTGCAAACCCTGCTCTTATTCCCCTGAAATTCTGCCTGGAAGGCTGGGAGAGGAGCTGGGAATGGCTGGGTGCAGCCCTGCAGGGCTCAGAGCTCGGCAGAGCAGCCTGGAAAAGCCCCGGGACAGGGAAAGAGAGAGGTGGGCGCCCACGGATTTTTTCCAGAAGGGGTTTGGGGATGTTTCAGCACCGGGGAAGCTCATGGAGATTTTCCAGCCCCAGAACTGTGGGGAAAGGAATTTCCAGGGCGTTCAGCATCCTGCCTTGAGCCAGGAGGGATGGACAGGAGCTCTGGAGCCAGGAGAGATGATCGGGAGCTCCTGTGCTGGCCCTGCTCCCCTTGGGGACATGGGGACATCCATCCTGGGGACATGGGGACATCCATCCCTGGGGACATGGGGACATCCACCCTGGGGACATCAGGACATCCACCCCGGGGACATGGGGACATGCACCCCGGGGACATGGGGACATCCAGTCCTGGGGACATGGGGACATCCACCCTGGGGCATGGGGACATCCAGTCCTGGGGACATGGGGACATCCATCCCAGGGACATGGGGACATCCACCCTGGGGACATGGGGACATCCAGTCCTGGGGACATGGGGACATCCATCCCAGGGACATGGGGACATCCACCCTGGGGACATGGGGACATCCAGTCCTGGGGACATGGGGACATCCATCCCAGGGACATGGGGGCATCCACCCTGGGGACATGGGGACATCCATCCCAGGGACATGGGGGCATCCACCCTGGGGACATGGGGACATCCATCCCCGGGGACATGGGGACATCCACCCCAGGGACATGGGGACATCCACCCCAGGGACATGGGGACATCCACCCCGGGGACATGGGGACATCCACCCCAGGGACATGGGGACATCCATCCCCGGGGACATGGGGACATCCTTCCCTGGGGACATGGGGACATCCTTCCCTGGGGCATGGGGACATCCACCCCGGGGACATGGGGACATCCTTCCCTGGGGACATGGGGACATCCTTCCCTGGGGCATGGGGACATCCACCCCAGGGACATGGGGACATCCATCCCCGGGGACATGGGGACATCCACCCTGGGGACATGGGGACATCCTTCCCTGGGGACATGGGGACATCCTTCCCTGGGGACATCCTTCCCGGGGACATGGGGACATCCACCCCGGGGACATGGGGACATCCATCCCCGGGGACATGGGGACATCCATCCCCGGGGACATGGGGACATCCAATCCTGGACACAGCCGCCCAGGGAGGGACAGTCACTGCCCTGGGGTCAGTCAGTCAGCGTGGCCTCGTCTGCAGCTCGCAGGGAGAGGCTCGGGAAGGAGGCTGGGGCACAGCAGAGAGGATTTTGGGGAGACAGGAGCTCGGAGCGCTGTTCCCACGGCCCCAGCAGTCACAGGATGCTGTCAGCTCCTGCCTGGGGCTGGCGTTGCTCTCCCGGCCCGGCAGTCCTGCAGCCTCTGTTCCCACTCGGGTTTTTATCTCCTCTCTGCGCCCCTCCTCTCCTGTCACCAACTGCCACGCTCGGTTCTGTCACCTCCCAGCAGCTCAAGCCCAAACACATCCCCACTGCCACGGAAAACGAGGAGGGATTTATCCAAAAACCTGGCCTGGATGAACATTCACCACCAGCCTGATCCTCCCAGCCCCAAACTGGGATCCTCCGTGCCCCAAACTGGGATCCTCCCAGCGCTGTGGGTGCCCACAGAGCCCCCAGAATTCCCGAGTGGTGCCGCTGGTGCTCTTCAGGCGGGAGCAGTGTGCCCAGCTCTGCTCCTGGGCTGCTGCAGCTGCTCCCCGCGGTCACAGAGCCATCAAAGGAGTGGCCTTCATCACTGATGCTGCTTAATTACGCGCCCCTGTTCTATCCCTGAGGCTGGAAATAAATATTTTTCCGTGCCTGGCGAGGCTAAACATAGCATTGTGCTCCGTTCCCAGCTGATTCCCATTCCCATTTCCCCTCCAGCGCTGCTCTTTCATCTGTCTGGGAGCACCGAGCCCTGCACGATGGGGATGGGGAACTTTGCTGCTGTTGGAAGGACCTTCATTCCTTCCCTCCTTCCTGGGGCTGCGTTTCCCAGGGGATCACAGCAGTGCTGCAGGGCAAGCTCTGCACCAGAGCATTTGTCTGGGTGGCAGAGGAAGCTGTTGGTGACATCCAATGTGCGTGGCATGTGTGCAAGAAAATATGGAATATTAACCTATCGAATAGTTCCCTTGCCTTCTTTTCTTTTTCTTTTATTTTTCATTTTAATTTTTTTTCTTTCCTTTTCCTTTTCTTCTGCTTTTCTCTCCCCTCTCTTTCCCTTTCCCTGAACAGCACAGGCTCTCCAGTCCCTCCTCTCCTGACGCCCATCCAGAGCACAGACACCATTAGGAGATAATTCAATTAGCTGAGATCAGCTCTGAGGGCTCATAAATGCTCCAGGAAGGAGCCAGATGAGGAGCAAGGCCCTCCCCGTTAATGAATTGGGGCAAATGTCCCTCTGTGTGTCCCTGGGGTGCCATCCAGGCTGGGCCAGGTGTCCCTGTGCCACCCCCAGAGCTGCCCAGCTGGAGCTGCTGGCCCTTGTCCTTGTCCCCACCCCAGCTTTGTTCTCCTGCAAGCAAATTTTATTTATGGAGGTTGGTAAGAGATTCTGAATCCTGCAGGGGCTCAGCTCCAGCCCGAGCAGAGGGGAAGAGAGGAATTCCATCTGCCCCAGTGGTGCAGGAGAGGCCAAAGGAGGGGAGGAGAGGAATTCCATCTGCCCCAGTGGTGCAGGAGAGGCCAAAGGAGGGGAGGAGAGGAATTCCATCTGCCCCAGTGGTGCAGGAGAGGCCAAAGGAGCGCTGCCTTCGGAACCTTCGGGGTCACACAACAAACCCCAGGGCCGGGGCGGGTCCAGGGCAGTGCAGCAGTGAGGGGAGGTTTGTTGCAGCCCTGTTTGTGCTTCTGACCTGCATTTCCATTTCAGCAGCCCTCACCCTCTGCAGGGCTCACCTGGCCGGGCTGCGGTGGCTGAATGGGATCAGGAAATTTCCCAGAAATACCAAATACCCTGAGCGGGAAACAGCGGAGCTCGAAATGTAGAGCCGTGCTGGGGCTGCCTTTGGCCAGAACTGAGCACAAATCACCTGAGCCACTCTTCTATTCCCCAGCAGGGATGGACTGTCCCTGGATCCCTGGAGGTGTCCCAGGCCAGGCTGGACAGGGCTTGGGGCAGCCTGGGGCAGTGGGAGGTGGAGGGGTTGGAGCATCCTCTGTGTGAGGAGAGCTGAAGCTGCAGAGAGAAGGCTCAGGGGGTGCTGAGCGAGGATTTGGTGCTGTTCCCAGTGTGGGGATTTCCTCCAGCCTGTGCTTCAGCCCCACACCAGCTGTTGGCAGACATGTGGTCAGAATATTCCTGAGTTTTCCATGGATGTGGAAGGCTCAGCAGGTCTGGAGGATGGTGGCACCTGGACAGGAGCCCTCCCTCTCTGCCTGCCCATGGCTTGGGTTTTCCATCCCTGCTCAACTCCCAGACAGGCAGGAACCACTGGGGCTCCAGGGTGTTCTAAATCCCATTTTAACTGCTTCCAATTGCCCAAGCCCAGCCTCCCTCCAGCGGCTCCCTCCGGTGCCTGGCTCCAGGAGCTGTTTTCCTGCAAAAAACGTCATTTTTGGGAACCCTCCATTAGTGTGTGATAAACAAAACCCGGGCAAGCAGCCCTGGTGGTGTCCCAGCACACCTGGGAGCTCGGCATTCCCAAGGTGCAGCTCCCCAGGAAACGAAATCCCCCAGGATCTGAGCTTGGGAAGCAGCAGTGAGCTGAGATATTTAATTGGGCCTCTGTGGGCTGAGACGGGAAGGGGAAAATGATGCAAGACAGGAGAGTTTTCTCACCAGAAAGCTCAGGTGGAAATATCAATGGGAAACATTGGTGGGGAATATTCATGGGAAACATTGATGGGGAATATTAATGGGAAATATTAATGGGAAATATTATTGGGAAATATTAATGGGAAATATTGATGGGGATATTAATGGGAAATATTATTGGGAAATATTAATGGGAAACATTGATGGGGAGTATTAATGGGAAATATTAATGGAAAGTATTATCGGGAAATATTAATGGGAAATATTGATGGGAGATATTATTGGGAAATATTATTGGGAAATATGAATGTTGCCTCAACAAGTTGCCACTATCAACCCACCTAAGTTTCTTTTCCAGCCTGGAGTCCCTTCAAACAGGGGAGAGCTGAGTCCAAAGGATATAAAGCACCCCTGGTTTTGCCCTGTGAGATTCCCAGCGTTTCCCAGCTGCAGTTGGCTCTGATGGAGGCGATTCCTCAGCTGCAAAACAAGGGCTGTTCCATAAGATTTCGGCTGGGAGAAGGATGTCCTGACCCACGGGGCTGTTCCTGAGGCACAGGCGCAGGAATTGCTGCTGTTGATGCATTCAGCTCAGGCCCAGACAGGTCACAATCAGTCATGTCAAAAACACATCACCTGCACTCAATAAGTTTTTGAAAAGGGAATGAGAGGTGCAGGCTGCAGGAATAAATCACGGCGGAACGGGGGCTTGCTTGGAAACAAACCTATCATTTGCTCTGAAAGGATAAATATGTTGTTTGCTCCCAACATTTCCGCAATATTTAACAGACGGCTTGGCAAGGAGACAAGGCTTGCCTTGGGAAAGCTGTGCCTTGAGCTCACAAAAATGGCATTGAGGACCTGAGCCCCCATTTTCCAGACCCACAGCTCCCACCCTGAGGTTTGAATGACACCTTCCCCATGGGCAAGGCTTGGAATTGGGGAAAAAGAGGATTTTTTTTCCTCCAGCACTGCGTGGAAAATGTTGTTCCTGTAAAGATCTCAGCCTGATCCCCAAAGCTGCTGCCCAGGGATGAAGGATCAGCTGTCAGGGCAGGGGGACTCAGCTCTCCCCATCTCCCTGGCTCAGGAGGCTCTCAGGAACAGACCCACATCCCCACGCTGACAGAAGCGATGGGCAGGAGCCTCAGCAGCCCCAGAGCTGTGAGTTATTGTGGCTGCTTGTGTTGGGTCAGAGTAGACCAGCCCAGCTCTGCTGACAGCACTGCAGCTCTTCCAACCTGCCCCAGCTGGGAATTCATCCCATTTCCATCGGCCAAACACAGAATTGTGGAACCTCCGGGGGAGAAAAGCAATGGAGACAGGGCTGCAATGAAACGGATTAGGCTGAGGCAGAAGGGTTAGAGGTAAAGGGTGAAAAGTGAGGCAGGGAGTGTAGGAATGGTTTCACATCTTCCATCAGTGCTTGATACACAGAGTTTGTTTTATTCGGGGTGTTTGACAGAGGAAAAGAAAGAAGAACAAACGCTGAAAGAGCAAACGCTTCTTCCAAGAGTTCCAGAACTCTTCCAAGAGTTCCGGAGCACTTCCGAACTTCCAGAGCAGCGCTCACAGGAGCTGTGCCCTGCTTCGGCTGCGTGAGCCTCACCGTCGGGAGAGGTTCCACATGGATCCAGTCAGGGCTCTGGGAAGAAGCATTTCCCACTCAGCATTCCTGCGAGCCCGGGGAGAGGCAGGGAGCCCCAGGCAGAGCAGCTCCAGTGTTCCCAATTTCACAGATGGCTGAGCGGGGATTGCACCAGCACAGGCTGCTCTGCCAGGGCTTGTGCTTCCCTTCCCATCCTGTCTGACTGCCGGAAAACTTGGGAATAAGCAACTGCGAGAGAAAATCCTGCCTTACAGCTCCCGCCCCGCTCACCTGCGCTCTCACTTTTTCATTCTGAGGGATATCTCGTTTGCCTGGCTGCTGCCAAGTTCCTGTTTGGGAACAGCTCTCCCAATTGATCGATGGGAAGTGAATCACGGAGCTGAGTCAGCCCAGAGCTCGGGCAGCTGATGTCAGGAGCAGCCCAGAACCGAAGAGCCTGCGAGGAGCAGCTCCACGCACACCGTGTTTCCCACGGGAGCAGCCTGGATCCAGAGATCTCAGAGGTGATTTTGGGCATTTCTTTGGGCGTTTCTGCTCTTTTAGAGCAGATCCCATCCCGGGGGAGCACAGTCCTCACACCTGAGGACAAGCCCTGGCAAAGAGCTGCAGGATCTGTGGGAAGTTTCCCGGTTTTTGGTTTGCGGCCAGGAATTGGCTCCTGGCTTTGTTCCGCAGGAGCTGCTGGTGAATCACATGGACTTGCTGGCGCGGGGAGGATGAGCTGGCGCGGATCCCTCGGGGATGAAGAGAGGTTTTGTTGTGTGTCAGTGGCTCCTGGTTTCACGGAGCTCTCCAGCCATCGCTGCAGGAGCAAATGGCCCAGCAGTGCCAGCTCTGCATTCCTTCCGAAGCTGAGCTCGGGAGAAGGGAGAACAGCTGCTGGTGGTGGATGCTCAGAGGGTTAAAAACACTCAAGCGCAGAGGGGACCACCGAGGTTCTCACTGGGGATATCCCTGAGGATGTTCAGGTAACCCAAATTGTGCCTTGGCTCTGTTTGAGAATTATTAGAGCATTTCTCTCCCACTTTTGGACAGGAGATCAGAAGCACCGAGCAGGAACTGAAACCTTGGTTTTCCCAATCCACAAACCGCGAGCTGTGAACCACAGGGCTCAAAGCTTTGTCCAGAACCTCCGAATTCCTTCCCTTCCTCCCCGGGGCTGTCACTCGTGATGGAGTGACCAATATGAGCCAGAAGTGAGCAGCACAGACAGCAGGGCACGGGTGACGTTCCCAGCTGGAGCAAAAACCCAGAGTGATGAACAGGAGGATGTTCTGATTGGGGCTGCTCGACCCAGAGTTCAGCCCAGATATTAAAGAGGAAAGTGTTGGTTGCTTTAGGCCAGGAAAGAGATATCAAGGAGGTGCTCTGAACACGGTGCCTCATTTATCACAGGGACAGAGCACAGGTTCCCTTGGCAGGGAGCTCTGCCCTGGGCCCAGGGGACAGAACTGCATTCATATTCTGACCGTGGGGCAGGGAAGGGCCCAGCTCTGCAGCTCTGGTGTAAAAACAGAGCCCAGGGGAGCTGAGCCAGCCCTGCCCCTCTCCTGGCTGCAGGTTTCCCTCTCTGTCTGTGGAGCAGGAAGGATTTGGGTTGCACGTCCTGGTGATAATCCAGCGAGGCAGGCACGGGATTGTCACAGGAAGCAAAGGGAGGAGGAAACAGTGATGTTCTGAAGGAGAAACTGAAGCCGTGGGTTCTGGCGGGTGGGAGGGGTGGCAGAAGGAAGGAGTCCAGGTTTTCACAGCTTGTGGATCTGCTGGGAGTTCCTTCCGTAGCCAAAGAGCCCAGACGGCAGCTGGGGAAGGCAACAGGCACAGAACGGAGTGGGAATCCTGCACCTTCCCCCGTTGGCTGAACTTTCACCCTTGCACATTTAACCTGGGCAGGGTTCTCGTGGTCAGCATCTGATCTCATTATCAGAAAATCGAAAATCGTCAATTTTCAAAGGACAACAGCCAAACCTATCACACCCACATGGGCCAGAGCCTTCAGCACTGCCACCCCGGGGGAAAATTCAGGGCAATCCTTTCTCCTTTTCCACAGGGGAGGCTTCAGGCACAATCCTCATATTTGGTCTTGATTCTACAAAACAAAATCCGATGTTCCTTCCTAACCGAGCTCCTGGGGTAGGGTTTAAATCAGGCTGTGCTGCTTTGATCATCTGCTTCTGGCTGGACACCTTTCATCTATCCCCAGGGATGTGTTTTCCATGGGTCTGGGGGCAGGGAGCACCAGCCTGACCCCGGGACACTGATCCCATCCCAGCTGCTGCCACGCAGGCTCCCAAGCCAGCAGGGGGAAGGAGATTTGCTTTAATGCTGCCCTTGGAGTATTTAAGGAATCCTCTAGGCAGCTTTGCAATTTTAAAAGGTTTTCAGTGATGCAAACACCTTCCCCTCTTGCCTGAACTCCCTGCTCGGGCTGCAGCGTGCTCAGAGTCGTCTCAGCCCGACCTGGTTTGAAACAGAAGGGGTTGGAAATCCCAAAATCCGCAGAGAAAAGCCCCAGCAGTGGCATCAGCTGCACAGACCTGGGTGGGTCCCTGTCCCCAGGCTCAGCCTCCTCACCCGAGCTGAGTGCTTTGGGAATAGGGTGCCCTGGCTGCTGGAGGATGCTCTGCCACACATCCCTGGGCTCCCCAGGGACTGATCTGCCCAGCCCCAGCCCCAAAGCACAGCTCCATCCACACAGGGAAGGCATTCTCGGGGGGTGGGAGGCATGTGGGGCTGCAGGGAAGGCATTTTCGGGGAGTGTGAGGCACCTGGGGCTGCAGGGAAGGCATTCTCGGGGGGTGGGAGGCATGTGGGGCTGCAGGGAAGGCATTCTCAGGGGGTGTGAGGCACCCAGAGCTGCAGGGAAGGCATTTTTGGGGAGTGTGAGGCACCCAGAGCTGCAGGGAAGGCATTTTTGGGGAGTATGAGGCTCCTGGGGCTGCAGGGAAGACATTTTTGGGGAGTGTGAGGCACCCAGAGCTGCAGGGAAGGCATTTTTGGGGAGTGTGAGGCACCCAGAGCTGCAGGGAAGGCAGGAGCAGCAGTCCCACTGTGAGGGTACCTGGCAGCTGCAGCTCTGAAAGGGCAGAAGGCCAAAAAACCTGCCAGAAAACCCAACCCAGTCCTGGCAGAGCTGTGTTTGTGCCCTGCCGTTTGTTAGAACCTCCTGGCAGGTGAGTTATGTAAAAGGTGACTCTTCCAAGAGCGTTCCTGGGGAAGGAGAGCGCTGAACACAGCCAGGAGCAGGAATAAAACCCTCCTGGCAGACAGGTTATGTAAAAGGTGACTCTTCCAGGAGCGTTCCTGGGGAAGGAGAGCGGTGAGCACGGCCAGGAGCAGGAATAACGCGGATTATTTGAGGGGTTTGAAGCTGCCCCTTCGCAGAGCCTTCCATGCTGTGCTGGCAGCTGCAGTGCCATCGGCCGCAGGGCTCCTCCAGCCCCGTGTGCTCCCAGGACCCTCTGTGTCTGCAGCAGCGAGATGAAAAGCCAGGGGTGGTTTTCATCTCCGCTCTGCCCGTCAGGAGCGCCGTTAATTGGGGCTGCAGTCCTAAATAATCCCCCAGCCTGTCAGATCCCACGTTAGCCACATGAAAGCGCAGAGCCTGCGGCTCCCCTGCACGAATCAATGCCTCCACCAGGAAAGGCAGGAGGGCTGGGGCCCAGGGGGTCGGGCTAGGGCTGCCAGGAGGGTCCCGAGTGCCCAGGGGGAGCTGAGCAGCCCCTGCCATGCTTTGGGGTTTTCTCCTCCCAGCAGGCAGGATTTTTCCTCTCCCAGTAGTTGTGAGGCCACAGATTCAGGGCAGGGAAGGCTTCCCAAAGCTTTCTGGCTCACTTTCTACCCCCATCCCTGTCCCTAGGCTCCATTGTAGGGGATTGTCATTTACTCGGTGATGAACAAGTTTGCTGAAGTTCACTGGGCGCCAGGAAAATGGTGTTGGTGTCCCAGGGATGGAGGTGACACCCGGTGGGTGTTCCTCCTCTCCTCACACCATTAGAAACTTAAAATTCCTTTTCCAGGAGTAAAGACAAACAAAGCCTTTGACTAAATGTACCTGAAAATTTTTAAACCGGTGTATTTTCCAACAGGATCTGCTCCTTCTCCCTTCCCTCCTTTTGCAATAGCCGGCACACAGAGCAGTGAATCCCACGTCCCCTCCTCGTCCCCTGCCCGTGTCCTGCTCCAGAGGCACTGCCACCCCTCTGAGCCTGTCCCTGGCTGCCCTCCGTCCCTGTCACTCCTCAAACATTCCGCCTCCCTCAAAGCCCTGACAAGAACCTCATTTCAAAGGCCTTTCAAAGGCTCTTTAGCCCAGATAAGGCTTGAAGGGTGAAGAGGCAACAAAAAGCAGCTAATCCACTTAACTGCCGGGGAAACTTCAGCAGCCAAAAGAGCAAGTGGTTTTTTTGGGATGACTTCTCCCCAGTCAGATCCTGGGGATTTCCAGCAGCTGCACAATCCTCCCTGCCCGTGTTTTCTGGTAATGAATACTAACGATCCTTCACTTCGATTTTAATTGCCTGCCTATCAAGCTTTGCTAATCTTCCCCATTTTCCTTAATCTTCCATCGTGTCACCTTTTTTCCCCCCCCCCGTGTTTCTTCTGTGTTGACAAGGCATTTAAACAGTTGGCCAAGCAGAAAGAAAAATAAAGGAAGAAAAGGAAGAAAGAAAGAAAGAAAGAAAGAAAGAACGAGAGAAAAAGAAATCATCCCTTTGGCATCTGGAATGCTCGTTTTCCAGATTAGAAAACAAGTGGCTGTGGTGGTATCCAATTAAAAAGAATAGGTTAATTAGTGGATATTTAGATCCCCATCAGTCCAAACCAGGAGCACTGGGGGCTGCTTCAAAGTCACATTGGTCATCAGCTGAACAATTCTTGTAACTCAGACAGGTTTTCTTCCAGAAGGAATCTACAGCAGCATTTTGGGGGGAATTTCACCACAGGTTTGATTTGAGTTCTGCCGAAGGAGAAAGGCTTTGACAGAATCGCTGCTGTGGCACCGACTTCTCCTGGTGTTTGTTGTTTTATCCGAGAGCTGCTCTCGCTGTGGGTTTCCCTTCCAGCAGGCACACGCTGGAGCGTGGGCAGCTCCACTCAGTTCCTCCAGAAAATGAGTTTGTGCAGGAAAAGCCCCCGAGCTGAGCATCCCTGGCTGCTCCCACCCAGTGCTGGCCCAGGTCTCCCATCCCTGGTCCCAGAGCCACAATGCCATCCCAGGAGGTCCCCAGGTCCTGGCCCAGCCCAGCCCGGTGTCACCGATCCGAGTCTCCTTGGCCCTGAGCGCCTCCTCTGCCATCAGCTCCATCCCTGGCTGCTCCCATCCCTGGCCCCAGAGCAGCAATGCCATCCCAGGAGGCTTCTCCTGGCCCAGCCCAGCCCAGGTGTCACCGATTCAAGTCTCCTTGGCCCTGAGCACTTTCTCTGCCATCAGCTCCATCCCTGGCTGCTCCCACCAGGTGCTGGCCCAGCGCTCCCATCCCCAGCCCCAGAGCCATCCCAGGAGGTCCCCAGGAGGTCCCCAGGACCTGACCCAGCCCAGCCTGGATGTCACCAATCCGAGTCTCCTTGTCCCTGAGCGCTTCCTCTGCCGTCAGCTCCATCCCTGGCTGCTCTCATCCCTGCTCCCATCCCTGGCCCCAGAGCTGCAATGCCATCCCAGGAGGCTTCTCCTGGCCCAGCCCAGCCTGGATGTCACCAATCCGAGTCTCCCTGGCCCCGAGCGCTTCCTCTGCCATCAGCTCCATCCCTGGCTGCTCCCATCCCTGGTCCTATTCCTGGCCCCAGAGCCACAGTGCCATCCCAGGAGGTCCCCAGGTCCTGGCCCAGCCCAGCCCGGGTGTCACCGATCCGAGTCTCCTTGGCCCTGAGCGTTTTCTCTGCCATCAGCTCCATCCCTGGCTGCTCCCATCACTGGCCCCAGAGCCATCCCAGGAGGTCCCCAGGACCTGGCCCAGCCCAGGTGTCACCGATTCGAGTCTCCTTGTCCCTGAGCGCTTTTTCTGCCATCAGCTCCATCCCTGGCTGCTCCCACCCAGTGCTGGCCCAGCAAACAGCGCTTGGCTTTGCAGGGAATAAAAATAACTCCACCTGCGAATTGTCCAATTATGGAAATCGCATTCCAAAGCCTTAGAATTGAGATCCCATCGTTCCAAGCGCATTTCTCCCTTCTTAAAACTCCTCCATGGCAGTCTCAATTACTGAGCCATTTTCAGTGCTTTGACAGGTTTGTTTTTCACAAAAACTGATGTGCAGTTTTGGTTGTCTCATCCAGGGTGTCCTTACCTTGCTTTTCCCTACAAAAGAAAGAACATTGTTATTCAACCGCTCTTTAAAGCAAACGAAGTAGATTTTTTGTTTGGGGAAAAGGTGGGATGGTGGTGTCAAACCAAGAGGCTCTGAAGCCAGCCCAGCCCATGTCCTGTGCCCAAGGAAAAGGACAAGAAATCCTCATTTTGGGGGTGTGAGATACCAAATGCTGCGTGAGGAGTCTGCTCCGAGCCGCTGGAAGTCAGACACTGTTTCTAAACAGGACACTAAATACCTCCGAATGTGGGATTATCTCGGCTCCCTTGCCAAATTCGCCATATTCTGGACTCGCTGTGAGGAGTTCCAGGGCTTATTTGCATTTTGTGTGAAAGCAATGTTTCCATCTGCAGCTCAGACTTCGGAATTTCTTCGCTGTGTGCCCTTCCAAGAGGAAAGTGAAGAGATTCCTGGGACTCTCTGCATTGCTGGCCAAGCAACCTTGATTTGGAGGCACACATAGCCTGAGGGTTGCTTTGGAGACAGAAGTGGAGGAGTGGGAGGGTTTCACATCTCTCAAAGCTGCAGATTTAGAATGAGAATTTTTTTAATTTTTTTTTTTTTCTTCTTCTTTTCAGGAAAATCCGAGGGTGTGTTTGTGGCCCAGCCCCTCCCCTGTGGAGGCTGCTGTGTCCTTCCAGAGCCTGGGGAGCAAATGGAGTGATGCTCTGCTCGTTGGGAGAGCTCCGTGCTGAGAGCAGAGCTCAGGAAAAACCCCAACACCAGCTCGGGCTCCCCTGGGACAGGAATCCCACAGGGAACAGCGTTGTTTTCACATCTGCTGTGCCCTGAGAGGTCCCCGGGATGTGTCCCCAGCTCCCCAGCTCGTTGTCAGCACCGGGAGCCTTCGTGGAGCAGCTGCTGCTGCCTTGATTAAACCTGCTCGGGCCAGCTCCTTAGCGAGAGTTCAGAGCAGCAGCAATTACGAGCTCTTAATCCATCCCAACGTGGGAGTGGAGCAGGGTTTGCTCTCAAAAATAGTGCTACAAACTGGGCCACAAGGCAGGGAAGGAGAATCCTGGGAATGGCCCCGAGTCCGAGTGGGTGATGAGGGTGTGGAGGAGCAGGGAGGGGAGCGAGGCCCAGCAGGAACAGCTGTGCTGAATTTTCAGCTGCTGTGGGTCAGCAGAGTGCAGAGAATGGACTGGAATCGTCCATCAATCCGTAAATGACGTTTGTCCAGCTGATAACCTGCCGAGGTCTGTGACACTGCTGAAGGAAGGTTGAATATTCCCACGTGAGATGGGAAATTCTTCCCTCCCCAGTTTTCAGCAGCCCAGTTCCTCTGCTGCCCTCCACCTTTCTGTCATGAACAAAAAGAATCTGATGTCAGCCGTGGACAGGACCCTGGTGTTCTGCAGGGAATCGTGTCTGAGGGCAGCTGGGAGCTTTCAGCAGCCTCTGAAGGCAGGGAGAATTATTTCCTCTGCAGTCCGTCCAGCTTCTCCTCAGGATGGAAAAGCGCAGGCACAGGTGAACCTGTCAGACTTCAAACACTCCCAATCCTCAGCAGGGACCCAGCTCTGAGTGCCAGCAGAGGAGGAATTGCCTGACTCTGAAAAGGGAGGGCTTTGCCTGGCTCCACACACAGGGAGCAGCTCCTCGTGCTCACCTAGGGGACACGTGTGTCCTTGGCAAAGCCAAGGCAGGGCCACCTTCACCAGGCAGAGAGCGTTTGTTCCTGAGGGAAGGAGGAAATTCAGAGCACTTGAGGATGATTTTTGTATTTTAGATATTTAGAAACCCTCTAGGAAGCGTTAGCATACATATTTAAACCCTCTACCCTTGACATTCCCAATCTTCCCTAGGCTGGAGGGAAGAGGATTTGGCTGCGTGGTAACCTTGGTTTGGTATAAAAATTTAAAAGGTGTTTAATTTTATCTTGATACCTTGCATTTTAATAGAGAAATGCAATCAAATAAAGAGATGCAGGGTCAGTCCATATGAAAACGGAATTGATTGGTCGCTGCTGCAGCCACACTGAGAAACAAGAGAAGGTCAATGGTCGTAAATCAGGAGGTCCTGTCAGAGACCTCCATCTAATCCCCTAAAAGGAGAGGATGCCTCATTTCTGCCTCAGCACAGAAGCCAAACCCAAATTTAATTGGAGGCAGGGCTCA
This sequence comes from Acanthornis magna, assembly GCA_036785705.1. Classification (NCBI taxonomy): domain Eukaryota; kingdom Metazoa; phylum Chordata; class Aves; order Passeriformes; family Acanthizidae; genus Acanthornis; species Acanthornis magna. The sequence continues at coordinate 1,996,842 of JAWUZG010000038.1, forward strand.
AGCAGAGGCTGTTGGTGCAATCGCAGCCCTAGAGATGATGTCTCCTAGGTTTTAGTGCCTCCAAGGCCAATTCTGCTGCTCCTGCTGAATAGCAAAGTGAAAAACAAAGCAGGGGGAGGCCACATCCTGCCCCAAACTGCCACCAAATGCCAGGTAATAAAGCACCTGCCTTGCTCCCTCTCAAAAGGCAGGAAATAGGCAATTTTACTGCTGGCCTCTACCTGGGCAGGAACCTGCAGGATGGAGCTTCAAACCCGTGAAGGTGAGACCTGGAAAGGTGAAAAGTTCCCCTCCTGTTCCACAGTGATCCTCACAAGAGCTGAGTGGCAGCAGAGGTGCTGAGCCAATGTCACTCTCGCTCCGCCTGCTCCACTTCAGCTGCTCGAGTTCCACGGCAGGAAAATCACTCCGTGCCACAATTAAATCCCTCCCAGTCCCGCTGGGCCCGGGTCACAGCCTCTGCAGGAAAAAGGAAGGGTACTCGGAGCTCTTCTTTAAAAAATTAAATTACTTTGGGAAGTAATTGCAAATTATTATTGCTATTATTGTTTATTACTTCCCGAACTGATAGAGTGTGCATGATCTGAATGCTTTCAAACCTTCCCCTGCACTGAAGGATGCGTTCTTGCAGGCCAGGAGTGTCTGTGAGGGAGAATACATTAGAAAATGCCATTTTTATTGCCAGCCCTTTGTTTTTTCCTCCCTGAATGGGAGCGGGAAAAAAAAAAAAAAAAAGTGAGCTTTGCATTTATCATGCGGGGGGAGAGGCAATTAAAATCCAGCCCTGGAGAGGTGAGGATTGCTGCTGTAAAACACAGCTAAGGAGCAGACAGGATGGATCTCCCTGCTGCTTCCTCGGGCAGGAGGGACAGAGGGCTGCTCTGTGCTCCTTGTCAGAAAATAGACATCATCCACGACTGGGGGCAGAGCAAAGATCTGAGCCCAAAAAAGCTTTTCCATGGAAGGCTCCTCTCTGCCCCCGAGAGCTGCCCCAGACTGTACTGGGGTGGAATTCCTCGTGCCCATCGCAGCTGGGCTGTTTTCCCGTGGAAAATCTCCGCCAGACGCAGGAAAACAAAGCTTTATCAAATCAGCATCTCCCCGTGGAGATGAAAAACAGCCCAAGGCCGAAGGTGTGGGGGAGTCATTCGTCAGATATTTGAACCGTTGGAGGTGTGGAGGATAAAGTGGGTCAGCAGCACAGGGCTGAGCCTCTCCACGCTCTGCACCGATCTCTCTCCTGCTTTCCCAGGTGTTTCCTACAGAGCCTGGTGGTGCCTTAAACAGGCTGGGAAAAATATGGAGCAGACACAGCAGTACAGGGAAAAGGGAATTCACCTCGGTTTAATAGGATCCTAGGTGCCCAGACTCATCAAAGGTGGAAAACACACCATGGAGAGAGGGATGAACCAGAACCTCCATACAGCATGCACCAGATTTTTATGGACTTCACAAAATCAGCATATTTACTCAAAATCCCCCAATAAGAAACTTAATAAATGAATAATTGCCCCCTATTCTAATGAACTACATGAGATTTTTATGGACCTCACAAAATCAGCATATCTACTTAAAATCCCCCAATAAGAAACTTAATAAATGAATAATTGCCCCCTATTCTAATGAACCCCCCCCCCAAATGAGACTACAGCCTAGTTTACAAAAACATGTTCCAAGAGAGAACAGGTTGGAGCCTCTAGTTCTGAGATAGTTTGAATATTTGGTCTTTCTCGCTTTGCAGGACCCCAAACGAAGCTAAATATCAAACTGCAAGGGTTGTAAACATGTAGGGCTAAAGTACAAGGAGTGTTTGTGCAGGGTACAAGGAGTGTGTAGAGAGGGGAACAGGGAAGGGAAAGGGTATAAAATATATAAAAAGGGTATAAAAAGGAAATACAAAAATCACTGGCATCACTGGCACTGCTGAGCCTCTCCCAGCTCAGCAATATCCAGTGTGGCACCTGCAGCTTTGGGAACAGTGCCCCGAGTTTCCCTCCGAGGGGGCACAGGTGGGACCCACACGTTCCTCTGGTCCCTCTGGTGACTTCTGTGCTGCTTGGCTGGCAAGCAGAGCTGCGTTCCTCCGGCTCTTTAAAGCAGCAGCGATTTCTCCCCAGCAGCATTTTCCTTGCCCTGTCAGCGCTGCTGTCAGCCCTCCCCTCCCAGCAGAGTGTGTGCCCAGCCCTGCACCCCCAACATCGGTGTCTGTGCTTCCCCCCAGCCCTGCAGGTTCTTTTGCTCCAAAACACCAGTGCTTTCCATCCCCTGTTGGTGTTTTGGTGCTGTGCTCTGTGGCTGTGGCTGCAGCGTTCCCCGGGGTGGCTCTGATCCCCAGCTCCGACAGACACTCCCTGGGACACAGAGACACTTCAGCACAGGCTGTCACTGCCCTCGGAGCCCCTGAGAGCCCCTGAGAGCCCCTGAGAGCCCCCAAGAGCACCTGAGAGCCCCCAAAAGCCTCCGAGAGCCCCCGAGAGCAGCCCCAAGGGGAGCCTGCTGCTCTGCACGGCTGTTTTCCCTGCTCAGATGTGGCAGGGAAGAGGAGCCTCAGAGACTGGAGCTTGTTGTGGCAACAGCACTCTGCTGGGGCTCTCAGAAGCTGTTGAAAGGCCTCCTGTGAGGACAGCAGGGCGTTCTGAGAGGTTCTGCAGCTTCTTTGGTGGGCAGTGAGCAGGTGACAAGGGAAAAGCAGAGCTGGCAGCAGTGACAGTGCCCCAGAAGCTTCAAGAGCCTGGGTGGGGATGCTGTAGGTCAGCAATCCCATTCCAGCTCTGCCTCTGGAAAAGCTTCTGAGACCTCATGGCATAGCTCAGCTCCTTCCCGTGGCTGCCCAGAGCCCGGGACGGGGCTGTCCCCAGGAACAGAGCCCTGCCCTCCCCACGGTGACATGGGAACGAGCAGAGCCTGCCTTTCTCCCGCCTGGGAACTCGGGCAGGGCCAGTGTCCCACTTGACACGCGGAGAACAAGGCACAGAAAGGAGATGGGATTTGCTCCAGGTCACACAGCGGAGCAGTGGCCAGGAACAGGAGCCAGCTCCCACTTCCCTTCCCAGAGCCCTGGCCCTGCTCTCTGCCATCCCTCCCTGGGGGCTTTAATCGCCAGACCGTGTTTGTTTTCACGGCCACGCATTCCTCACGCCCACACGCCATCGGATCCTCGCTGCCCTGCTGGGCCAGGTGGGTGGACAGAGGGACGGAATTGTCCTTTCCCCCGAGCCTTTTCCAAGTTTCCTGCTTGACTGCAGCCCTGTGAGTTCCCTGGGGGGGTTTGTGCTCCTTGTCCCCTCACCCTGGGGCACAGGAGACCTGCAGGGCACTTGAACCTGAGCTGGAGACGCAGGGCAGCGAGCGCAGGTGACACAGGTGACAAGGGACCGAAATGTGCCCATGCTGACGGGAGGGAGCACAGCAAAGCCTGTTCGTGCTGTGAGGACACATCCCTGGTCACTGTGGCTCAGCGTGAGAGGGTCCTGCCCTCCTTGAGGCCATGTTTGGCTCGGGAGGAAGGAGCTGCCAGGCTCCTGGCTGGGTCATCAGCAGGGTTTGCAGTGGGAAGGGCAGGGCTTTGTGCAGAAAAGGCTCTCTGCAGCCCCAGCAGCAGGGACAGGGCGATTGGGGTGGCTTTGGACACGGGCAGGGCCAGGAGGCTGCAGGAGCAGAGCACCAGGAGCCACAGGCTCCAGCAAAGCACAGAAATGGTGTTTTGGAGCAGGAGGCACCGAGGGGAGCAGAGAGCAATGTCAGAGACTCTCAGAGCCTCTGCTGCTGACACTGCTGCACAGGACAAGGAGCAGAGTGTGGTGTGGCCCTCCGGGATCAGCCTGGAAGGGACACCAGGCAATGCCTGACTGTCAGTTTGAAGCATTTCAAGATTTGACCCTTAAACGTTCAGTTCTACGAGTCAATCCTCTTCAATCCAGCAATTAGATGTTTTAAATAATGAGAGATATTAGGGGGAAATCCTTCCCTGTGAGGGTGGGGACGCCCTGGGATGGATTCCCCAGAGAAGCTGTGGCTGTCCCTGGATCCCTGGAAGTGTCCCAGGCCAGGCTGGATGGGCTTGGAGCAACCTAGGGTGTCCCTGCCATGGCAGGGGTGGCACTGGACAAGCTTTAAAGTCTCTTCCCACCCAAACCATTCCATGATTCCATGAGAATAAATCCTGTCTGGTTTCCTGTCGCTATTTTCACCTCTCCTCCATTTATTGTGCCGCTCTGAGGGCTGGGTGACCCCGGCAGGCTCCAGCAGCTCCTGCAGGGCTGCCAGGCCACAAGCAGGGAAGAAATGCAGCCCCAGCCACCCTTGCAGTCCAACTCAGTGGTCAGGGACTGCGGGAAGGAGGAATTCTGCTCGGGGGAGTGAGGGATCAGCAGGAGAGCTGTGCCATGACCACCTCTGCAAGGGCAGCTGTGCCCAGGGAAATCAGGAGTTTCACAACGCAGACAGAGTGGGAAGTGGCACTGTCTGTCAGCCAGGAGCCAGAGGCACAGAATGGTTTGATTTCAGCTCTGGAGGGAGCCTTGGCTCAGCGTGCCATCTGCACTCAGGTTCAGCTCCACACGGGGCAGGTTTGGCTTCAGCTCCCCTGTGCTCTGCACAGACAACAGGAGCCTGCAGGGAGAGCTCCCATCCATCCCCAGCTCTCCCTGGGGAGAAAACCTCAGCAAAGAGGCAGGAAATGTGGAGGACAGCTTTCCAAAAGGGGCTCGAGTCCCCAGCCTGCCCAGGGCACTGCGGGGCAGTCCCTGCAGGGCTTTAGATGATGTGGATGTGGCACTCGGGGACCTTGGCAGTGCTGGGAGAACTCGAGAGCCTTGGGGACCTTTTCCAGTTCCCGTGATCCCACGGTTCCAAAGCACCACCAGCACCGCACAGTGCAATCCCAGCCCGGCGAGGACATCATGGCAGGGCACTGGAATGGCAAGGAAAATGCTGCTGGAATCCTCCTGCTTGGCCGGACAAAAGACACAATGGAATCAGCAGAAGGTGCCCTCGAATGTCACCAAATGGAGGAATTGCAGGGGCAGGAGCCACAGACTCAGCGAGAGGGGGAGGATGGATGGCCTGGCAGTGCTGCTGTCCCCATGGGTGTCCCTCCTGCCCCTCCAGCCACCCTGCCCTGGGCAGCTCCCCCAGGCTCTGTCCCCAGCAGATCCAGCCTGAGCAAAGCAAATCCAGATTTCGGCCAGCAGAGCTGAACTTTAGCTGTGAGACCAGTGCCACATCGCCATGGCAACTGCGATGTGCTGGGCAGGGCTGACTGCCTCCAGCCTCCATCCCCGCGGGGTCAGACCTTCACTTTTCCGTGCAATCACGTGGATTCCAACCAGGAGGTCGGAAAAGATCTGTGGGATCATCCAGGACCAAGCTGTGCCCAATCCCCACCTCGTCCCCAGCCCCGAGCGCTGAGTGCCACCTCCAGGGATGGGCACTCCAAACCTCCCTGGAGATTTCCACCAAACCCCAAATTTCCTGTGACGATGAGATGGATGGAGACACAGGAAGAGATCTTTGGAGAGAAACATTAGGGGAGTCCTGCATCCATGTCCCTGAAAGATTTGGGCTTGTGAAACCCTCCTGGCGAGGATGGAGCTCCTGTCACCCCACCCTGGGGCTTTTGTTGTGGCACAGGAGCAGGAACTGGGGCCAGAGGCTTTGAAGCTTCCTCAGGAACACATGGATTGCCCAGGGTTGGGCTCCTGCAGGTGTTCCCTTTGTCCCATCCTCTGCCACGCCTTGGATCCCAATCAAAGCCAGGAGCTTTTCACAGAGCTCACTTTGATATCCTGCCTGACCACGGTGTGTTCAGTCGGGAATTTAGGCCAAAATCGCCTCTTAACAACAGGAAAGCTCCACGTTTTTTCTGAGAAAACCTCCAATCCTGGTGCTATCAAGCTCTGCAAATTGGATTTGTCTCCTGGATGCAAACGCCAGCAACCCGTCGTGGTTAATTGCGAGTTTTCTTCGCCCGGCTGTAAGTGATGGAATCTCACTACAAAAGACATTTCTGATGTAGGGTGCTCTGTAAATATTTATGTTCTTTCAGTGGAGGAATGCCTTGCAATCAGACAAACCACACAAAGGCAAATGAACTCATCAAAAGAAACCACAACTGAAATGCAAACATTATTGAAAAAAAAAGAGGGAAAAAAGCCTCTCTTCTGAGAGAACTCCGAGCCCAGGTGGTGCTGGGGGTTTTCCTCAAGAGAGGATCTTTTTTTTCTGTAATCTGCAGGTGCTTCCAGATGATGAACAGGGTGGAAAATCTGGCTCAGGCCACCTTACATCTCAGGATTTATTGGAATTTCAGTGTTTTGTCAGGCACAAAGGCTCTAATTACTGACCAGGACATAATCACCACTCACACTCTAACACTCCGACTTCCACCTGTGTCTTTGGTAAACTTCAGACCTGCTCTGAGCCAAATATTTTGCCTCCTAATCACAGTTTACACCCTTTATTCCTAAACATTTGATAGCAGCAGGAAGGGAAAGTCTGTGTTTTGTCAGTTAAAGGTTCCTTTACTTCAGCCTTGTTTTTTAACACTATCAGCTAATCCCCAGCAACAAAACAACATTAGAACTTTGTCAGGAGTTCGCTGCTGATATCCAGAAATATAATTGCATTTATTTATCTCCCACCTCCAAATTTTAATGGATTTTTTTTCCGTGGCAGATAACAACAAGGACACAATGGGCCATTGATAGGCTGCAAATGTAAAGTCCCTGTTTTTCTTCTTTCACTTGAGCTCCTCTTGGGACAAATACAAACAGCACCAGGACTGCAGGAATGTCACAATGGGCGAGCCCAGATCCTGTGTCCCTGCAGGAAAGTGGATTCCACCCTGATGGTGCAAATCAGAACTGCCAAAAGGCTTTGGATTGGAAATAATGGATTTCCAGGGCAAAATACAAATGATCTTCGTCAGACCACCCTCTTCCCCTCAGTTTAGGATCTTTTCCTCGCACGCCATTATTCTCCACATCTCAGAGTGTGATGGAGGTGCTGCTGCTGAGAGGATCTGAGTTTGTCAGACCAAACCTGTGGTGCGATGGAGCCCTCAGTTCCCAGGATGTGTTCAGGAGCTCTGGAGATGGGTCTGTGCAGCAAATCCTGGGGTGCAGGGGCACGGGGAGGTGGGGAAGGGGCAGGAGCAGCAGGCAGGAGATGGTGCTGTGGCTCTCCAGGGAGAGCAGAGCCTGGCACAGGCGATGCTCAGGAGCTGCAGGAGCCCCCGGAGCTGGCAGGCACTGAAACAGAGCTGTCACCCCTGCCAGGCTGGCGTGGGGTGGCTCAGGGGGACCTGCCCGGGCTGGGAGGGAGCTCCAGCCCTTCCCCAGGGCCAGGCTGGCAGGGACTCCTCGTGGATTACCATTCCCAAAGAGGCTGCATCCCAGCCCAAGGCAAGAGCTGGAATCTCAAAGCACAGCGGGGACTGAGTAAGTGATGAAAGGGATGAGTTCTGCTGCCCATTTTCACCTCCAAACCTCGCAGCAGCTGAGGCTGGAACAATCCAGAGAGCCTTGGGTCACTGCAGGGATCTGGCAGAGCCGGAGGAACCTTCCTGTCCCCGAGGAGGGGCCCTGGATCAGGATCAGGGAACAAAGGCAGCTCCGATCTCTGATCAAAGCCGTGGCTGGAGCTGCTGCCTCCAGCAGCAGTCCCTGCTCCTCTGCAGCCCCAGCCCCGCTGCAGGCGAGAACAGGGCTGGGAGAGCAGCAGGAGGGGCTCAGAGCGGCAGAGTGGGGCTCAGCACATCAGCAGTGACCACCCGAGCCCGGAGAACCCCTGACTGACCCCCGAACCCTAACCCAAACCCACACGGTGTAGGAGCTCACGCCTTTCATTCTGCAGCTGCTGCTCGGCCTTTGCCATCACCCCTCCTGCCAGGGAGCTCCAGACCCCAAAGGTGAAGATCCAACCCCTGAATGCTCCACCAGAGCCCCCCGGGCAGCCCAGGTCAGCTGTGCGCTCAGAATCCTGGTTGTTCCAAAGGGCTTCGGGTTATTTTCCAGGAGGAAGCACCAGTTTGGGGATTCGTAGGTGTGCTGGGGCCAAAATCAGCAAAAAACAGAAGGGAAAAGGCAAACCATGACTTCTAAAAAAGGGATCAGCAGCAAGGAGGAGGGATGGGCAATTATCTCAGTGCTTTCATGAGGCTCCAGCAGCAGCAATTCCCACTGATCCTGGATGTTCCAGCGGAGCCCAGAACTTCACGGAGGCAGAGGGAATTTTTTGTTTGCCCCCGAAATCTTCGAGCTCCCCCCACGCTCAGTGCAGCTCTAGGATTTACACAGCTCTGAGGGCTGGGTGGGAGCTTGCCCCATCCCAACTGAACTGTGGCTGCTGGAATGGCAGAAACCTCGGCTGCAGCTGCTCTCAGTAACTTTCTGTGTGTCTGCGGTAAATCCAACCAATTTGCTGCTCTGAGCACCCCCATAATAACACAGCAAAGTTCTGGCTCAGGCAACTGCTTGGAATTGGGGTTTACTGCCAGGATGCAGCTTGCTTGTAACAAATCCTGGACTTTTCCAAGTTGGCCTCTGTCACTTTCTGCTGAGAGAGCGAAACCTTTCATTTTTAATTCTGGGTTGTTTTTTTTTTTTTTTTCATTGTGTTTTATTGGTTTCTCTGGAAAATAAGACAACTCAGTCAGGGAATGTTCGAATGGAAATTATTCTTCCAGAAAGTCTTGCAGATTTGCAGGAGGTTAAACCAAGGAAAATTGGAAGCCATTATCTTCCCAATGCCAGAAAATGTGTTGCCTGAATTAATGGCTGATTTCAGGAATACATGCAGTAATGCCATACATCAGAAATGAGATGCTAAATTACCAGCAATAGCCCCGTTCTTTATTAAACACTTTGGCTAATTAGTCTGGGAACATTTCACAGGCTGGGGCACTGTGAAGAACTGCAGAAGGTCACAGCAGAAGGCAGCAGGCGATGGATTAGTGAGCACCAGAACCCAGCAGGTCTGCTCAGCCTCTCAAATCCGACTGCCTCAGCTCCCCAGCCCTGTTTTTTCCACCTGTAACCACGTAAAATAAGAGTGAATAATGATTATTATGGTGAGGAGGCCATGAAAATTGTCATTTCTGAAGAGGCTTGAGGCTGCCAAGTCTGAGCTGAGAGTTGGTGTGGGTTCACAGCCAGCCCATGCTCACTCCATGAACACCCTGGGGCAGCCCAGCACACTCTGGAAATGCCCAGGTTTGGAACTGAGGTGGTTTTTGTCCATGGCTCAGCTGCAGTGAGCAGGCAGGGCTGGCACAGGGTAGGATCCTGCCTCGGGGTGCCCTGAATTTCCACAGGGGTGGGGAGGGAGCAGCTTCCCCTGCAGGAATCAGAGCTGGATTTGCTCCGAGCCCCCTCTTGCTGCTCTGGGGGCTCGGAACGCTGCTCTGCAGGTGGGGACAGGAGTTCCACAGCCCTGCCATTGCCATTCCCCTGCACCCCACTCCATGTGAGTGTGGGCAGGGAATGCTCCAGCAGCCCAGGGACTGAGCTGAGCGTCACCACTTGGCTCTGGGGGGCTTTTCCTGGGCAGGGAATGCTCCAACAGCCCAGGGACTGAGCTGAGTGTCACCACTTGGCTCTGGGGGGCTTTTCCTGGGCAGGGAATGCTCCAACAGCCCAGGGACTGAGCTGAGCGTCACCACTTGGCTCTGGGGGGCTTTTCCTGGGCAGGGAATGCTCCTGGATGTGCAGTGGGACAGGGACCCCCACTGCAGCCTCTGCCTGCCATAGACCTGGGGCGATGGTCTCAGTCCATCACTCACAGGACAAATCCTCTCTCACCAGTGGCACGAATTCTCTCGTGCTGCTGGTGGCAGAGGGTTTGGAGCTGGGGCTGCTCCCAGGCTGGAGCTCCTCTCGGAGCAAGGAACCTTTCCCAGGCTGCAGAGCATTCCAGCAGCGATGGCAATGCCACCTTTCTCCTCCATCTGCATCCCTGCTGCCACCCTGACGGAGCAGAGCCGCCGCGTCCCTCCCTTCCCGAGCCAGTGCCGTAAATTAATGGCATTAGAGCTGCCTCGTGTTGTACACGACGAGAGTGCTGTTGATATAATTCCCTGGCAGAGGCCCAAGGCAGGTAATTACCTCTGCCTCCTCATTTGCTGGCGGGCAGTGCCCTGAGCGCTCTGTGCAGTGCCTCCCGAGCCCCCCAAAGCTTTCCCCTCTCCCTTCCATGAAAACATCTCTGATTTTGGGGCAGCTTCGCTCAGTGTTCAGTATTCCGGGGAGGGATGTGTCGCAGCTCTCAGCTGGGATTGTTTACGTCCAGCTCTGCCCTGACAAGGGCTCTTTGTGGGGCTGGCATGGAGGGGACAGCAGGGAAAATGATGCTTCTATTTGTGGGTGAGCACCGATTTCAGGCTGGGGTTTTACTCCAGGAAGGGCGGAAATACAAAATGACTCCTCAGAAATCAGGTCTTGCTGTACAAGAGATTGTTATGCAAAATAAAAAACCCAACCCCTGGGGTTTCATTACAGAAAAATGTGGTGAGTTGTACTTTTAGCTTAAATTCACATGAATCGGATCTCAAATTAAAAATCCAGGGACAAATTCCAGAAATTATTGCTGAAAAGAATTTTTTTTTCCTCTTGAAGTCAGAAAAGAGTGAGGAAACAACCCCAACAATCTCAGGTAACAATTTTGTCATTTGGCAATGTGATAAAATAATAAATGCGATTAAATAATAATAATGATGAGTGTGATAGATGTGATAAAATAATAAATGTGATAAAATAATAAGTGTGATAAAATAATAAATTTGATAAAGTAATAAATGTGATTTTCCCCCAGTTCTAGAAAGGTGTCCAATGTCAGCTGACCCCACCTAACCCCGTGTATCACTGAAACGAACTGGAAACACAGCACAGAAACACGAAACAGAATCTTCTGCTATTGTATTTCCCTTTTATTTGCTCCATTTGTTCTGTGATTTATATGGAGAGCACAATTTGGAAGATTGCATTGTGCCAGCAGTGAGACCACACATCCTTTATGCCAAGATGAATTATTTTGCAGCTTTTTCCATGCTGTTAAATCATAAATGGGGGCAATGGGCAGGAGATGAAGCTGTGATTAGGCAGGATTTTCTTTCTCATGCAGATTTCTGAATTTCGAAATATTTTTCAGTTGCATCATAGAAAGTACTTTAGGAAAAAAATGTCTTTTCTGGAAGAGCACTGGAGGTGTCACCCCAGCACAGAGGGACAATGCAAAAAAATGCAACACCAGAGACAGAGCCAAGGCTTCCCCGAGGGCAAAATAAGGAAATTTTTGATGGATTTAAGTTTTCCCAAGGCTTGTCAAGCTGGACAGGCTGGCAAATCCCTGACCAAAAGCAAACCAGTATAATACAAACCCTGATTTATGAAATATTTCTCACTTTAGAGAGGTTTTCGAGCCTCTACCCTTTTGTTTCGGCTTTGTTTTCCTATTTCCATCTTCAGTGGCGTAAATAACCTCACAGACATTGCTCAGAGCTTCAACAAGAGCGAGAGGAAGAAGAACAAAAGGAGGTCGTGGAGTTGAGAAATGCACTTTAAATGTTCAACAAGTGTCCTGGAGGAAGATGCACGTTCCACATGCATTTCAGAGCTCCTCCAAATAAACAGTTTTGCTCCCTCTGCTGAATATTTTGATCTTGGGAGCAAAAATAGGAAATAGCAGCCTGACCTTAGCACAGAGCCCTTTCACTGCAGGGTTGGAAGGCTCTTTGCAGTGGGATTATTTCAGAGATGGAGCTCGGTGAGGAGCACGAGATGGAAATGTGCAATATGTGATTTCCTCGGCTCTGCTGAGTGTTCGACTGTTTGCAAAGCAAGAGCTGATCCCCAACTTAACCCCGGCAGGAGCGGCTGTGTTTAATGGCTGATTCCATGGCCGGGTCTGACTCTCAGCAGTGCTGTGAAAGGAGAGCATTGTGGATATTGATTACCCCTGTAATCATGAGGCATTTCCTCTGATACACTGCTGAATGTTAGGGTGCCCAAGGGGCTGGTTTAGGCTTCAAAAAAAAAGGGGAAATACAAAGGGAGTGTGGGCTGTGGAATGGCAATGACTTTCATTCAGAAAAAAAAAAAAAAAACCATCTTTGCAGAATAGCTTGGCTTAGAGAAGGAAAATATTTACATCCCTTCTAATATGGAACTGGAATAACAAGAAACAAATGGTATTAAAAAAAAAAAAAGGCAAGATCCCACAGTTCCAGAAGCTTTGTAACATTAAATACACTTGAAACAACAAATCACAGCTTAGGTTTTAATTACTCACATTATTGTAATGGAGCTTTTGGAGAAGGACATGAGGGAGAGGGGAAGGAATATTTTGTTATTCTCGCATTTAATTCCATCCTACTGCTTTCTGTACTGGCCTTTTCCTTCCTAGTTTAAACCGAGGCTCAGGAGCTCTGTTTTCAGCTTCCTTTTGGCCGCAGGTTTCCCACAGGGAAGCACAAGACACATCAGTAAATCAAATTCCTAAATATGTTCGGCTAAGGTGACTTTGCTTCGCCTGTTTTGGCTGCGTCCTGAGCAAGGACTGCGCTGCTCAAACACACCGAGTTTGGGTTTACCAGACACTAACGGCTTGGGGAAACCAAGTTTGGTGAAATGAGAGATGGAACGCTAAAGGAAGGTGCTGAATTCCAGCGCCTTGCCAGGGCTGCTGGGGCTCAGGGAGAGCCGCCCGAGCCGAGCTGTGTTTAGGGGAAATGATGCGTTTGTCTTCAGGAGATTCATCCAGACAAGTTACGGACCCCAGGGACACTCTGATTGCCAAATGCAGCGTCTGTCCCTGATTGTCCTACCTGACTGGGATCAAAATCTCCTCCAAGAGGATCCTGAGTGATAGCAAGGCTTTTTTTGGGTTGTTTTTTTCCCCTTCCATAACGAGCACAGCCCTTCTCCAAGAGAGGCTGGAGCAGCTGTGCAGATGGCAGACATCTGCCAGAGAAATGCATCATCTTACATCATCTGGCAGCGCTCCTGCCAGCACAGAACCAGTTATTTGTCACCCAACAATTCCTCATCAGAGATGAAACTTGTGCGAACAGAGATAAAGCCACGCTAAAGATGCTTCCCTGATCCCATCTGGGTGGGTTGAGTGGCATTTGTGCCAGCCCAGGACCTCCTAACCCACGCATGCAGATAAAAACCACCACATATTGTTATGAAATGCTCTCTCTGATGTACCTGTCCGTGGAGCATCACCTCGTGTTCAGGCGATCATTTCATGTCACGTCCATTGGGATTGGGGTCCAAGAGCAGCAGCAATAAAAACTGACCCTAAAAATCCAGGAGGGATTTTCAGAGTCAGGATTGGAGGGGCGCTGGGTGATGCTCACGAGGGAATTTGAGATTGGTGATGGCAAAGATTGAAATCCAAACGTGGTGCCCAGAAGCTTCATGGCTGAATTTTACCATCCAGATGTGCCTGGGAAGCTGCCTCAAAACAACCTGGATGTTATAAATCCCAGAGCCTCATCCAGCCTTTGCTAATAAAGCAGAGGATGTATTCAGTTCCAGAAAAAAATGATTTTTGCCTCAACAGCAAGAATTTTCCAGGATCTTTTTCTTTCTCACTGCATTTCAGCACCATCTTAAGACCATTATGTAAAAATAGAAACACTCCTTTACTCATATTTTTATCCTCTCCACAATATTTTTAGAGAAATGTGAGGCTGACATAACACAGAATCAGAGACTGAGATTCTGTTACAAGTTTTATTCTTCTGTGCCTTACATCCAGTCACAACCAAAAAATGTTGGGGAAACATTCAGCTCTGCTCGGGGCTGGTTTAAAAACGGAATTATTCCTTTCTCTGCTGGAATGACGGTCTACCTGGCTGCCTTTTAGGCAATCAGCATAATCCTGTTTAGTTGCCTCTCAGCAAGAGGAAAGTTTAAAGCACAGTTCTGCTTCAGAGGATTTGTCTTTTGGAGCTCTGACTGGCAAGGAGCTCCCTGTGGTAAGGAAAAAGAGGAGGAGAAAGTTGTAAATTACTCCTTTTTGCCATTTTTTGGATAACTCTTTGCTTTTGGGGGGTGGGGGAGCCTTCATTAAGTTTCTGAGTGAGTCCACTGGTCATTGATGCTTTAGATCCAATTCCGTGGAGCAAATCTGCCGAGGTTGGGTCTGGCAGTGCAGCTCCATGTGGAGAGAATGTGGTTTCTCATAACTTTCACATGTGCTTGAACATTCCTGCCAGGCATATTTATACTTTTTTTAAATCACAGCAGACTGAGGGCTGGATTTTTTCAATTAAAACAATCGTTTATTGCATGCTACCAAACATTTAGCCAGAGACACCCTCTCGTTTTAGTCTCTTCTATTCTAATTTTGCACACACTGGTTTTACACTTGCATTAATCCACGTGATGTGATGGTGAGCCTTGTAATTAATATTATTATAAATAAAAGCGGCAGCTAGAACAGCTGTTCTTTTAAAATAGCCAGGTATTAGTGATGCTGATGTCTGTTATTCAGAGGCACTGGGTGATGGAGGTGCTTTAAATGCCTTCAATATTTTAAATTAAAGCAGAAACCGGTGACACCACGGGAAGAGTGGAAGAGAACAGTCAATTAATCCTGATGTTCTCCTGACACCCCTCCTCATTTCTCAGCTGAGAGTCCTTTCCTCCTCTGAATCAAAGCATCAGGCTTGACTGGGTAGGTTAAAAATATTAAAATGAGACATTTACCGCACACTGTAATGGTTTTATACATGGAAGAATGCATATTAAATTTAACATTTTAGCTTCAAAGATGGAAGGCTCCTGTGATTGCCATAACTGCCGGGTGACCTCCAGGAGTGGCACCAGCCTGTGACACGTGGGCTGTGAGTCAGGGTGACAGAGCATTGTCACACAGGGCCTTTCCCAGGATATTTCCGTGACTAGCAGCTGTCACATCCCCATTTCCACAGCTCTGGGTGCGGAACCATCGCCCGTTTGTGGGAAGAACATCCCCGGGACAAAAGCAGGACCCAGGCTGGAGTGGGCCCAGGTGTGGAGAAAAACCGCAGAGGTTTTGAGGGCACAGATTGTGAATTTCTGGGCTGTGATTTTACCTCTCTGGTTCTGATGACTTCACCCTCATTCTTATGGTTTGTGACATCACCAGAGACCATGAATATCTTTGTAAGCCGTGCAGGCTAAACAAGGAAAGCGAGATACTCTTACTTTTCTTCTATATTAAGACTTTTAAAAATAATCCGTGACAAAGAGAGGGATGTTTCAAGGGACTATCTCTGCTTTTATTGCCTGTCTGGGAAGAATATTGATTTGAGGTCATTTTGCATAGTGTTGTTATCCACCACCATAAACATCTGCAGAGCTCAGAATGATCCCCTCCGAGCAGGGGGAATTCTGAGGGGCATTCCCTATTTACGCCCATTTTCCAGAGCCTACAAAGAAGGGATAACTCTGCTTTGTGCCTTATAAATCTGGGTCTAATATCTGTGAAATGCCTGTATCGTTGAAATTCACTTGTAGGATATTTGCATAGCAGAAGTGGAATTAATTTGACAGATTCCACCGCTGCTGCTTTTAAATGTGGCAGAAAACTTCAAATTTCCTGCTCCCTTTTGTGCCAAGTACCCAGTGAAGTCAATAACTGAAACTTGCAGTTCAGTTATTGATTGATGGGATTTTTTCCCCTTTTCGTTTTATAGATTAACAAAAAGAAATGCACAGGCATGGCCCATAAACCTTTCTTAATGGCCAAAAAAAAAGGGAAATGTGTCAGGTAATGTACTTGGAGCACCTCATTCCATTTGGATATGCCTGGCACTCGTCTCCATTGGATTTTCATCATAAAATCCATGATTTTGTTTTTAAATTACTTAAATTCAGTCTAGACATTTGGTTCCTTTGCTCTCTCAAGTATTTTTAAGAGAAAATCCCATATTTCTGGAATTCTGCTGCAGGCGAAAAGGTGTCCCCAGATTCTCCTTTACTCTGCCCCATCCCTGAGCTGGGGGGAGTTTGGGGTGATTTTTCCTCTGCTGAATTCCAAGTGAGTAATTCCCTCTGTTCACCCTGGGACCTCAAACTCCCACACCATGGACTAAAATATTGTTTAACAAGAATAAAGATCTACTGATATCTCTAACACAAACAACCTCTCCCCCACGGTATACAATAATTCATGTTATTTGTTGTGTGGAATATTCTTTCCTCGCATATCCTTCTGCTCCAATTTTTTGGGATGTCAGCTAGCAGGGAAGAAGAGCTGCCTTAATTGATTTAATGTTCTCTCCAAACTATTGTTTACCACAGAGGAATTCTCCTGCTTTGCAAGTGTTTTACTCTTGTGTTGATTTTTGCAGAGAAGGTGAGTGGGCTTTCATAGAAACTCAGTTCGTAAAAACCGTGTCCATAACAACCTGTGCATGGCCATGATCTCTGATTTTTCCAGGGACACCTCCCACTGTCCCAGGCTGCTCCAACCTGGCCTTGGACACTCCCAGAAGCCACAGTTTCTCTGCCAGGGTCTCACCCCCCTCACACGGAGGAATTTCCTCCCAAAATTCTATTTAAATATCCCATCTGTAAGCGTGAAACCATTCCCCTCGTCCTGTCACTGTCTGCCCATGGAAATAAAAATAAAAGGTGTTGTGAAACCCTGTTTTGTTCTTTTCTCTGGTTACTCTTTCCAGGCCGAGCTCGTGGAGATTTAATCTCTTGAAATTGGGTAATACTTGCTGCAAACTCAGTGTACTCTTCATGATAAGAGAAAATATATCTAAGATATAGAAATCAGCTAATTATTTGCAGGGTAAAGAGGTGTTTTTTTCCTTAGGATTTTATCCCAAATGCTCTTAAGGCAAGGTTGGCTTTCTGCTGCAAAATGGGCGTGTGTAGGACCTGAAAAAATTTAATTACTATTGGCATTTTCCTGGATGAGTGATGTTCTGCTGGGGAGATGCAGAGTTATTTTGGGGATGCGCAGAGTTTGGGAACGGTGTGAACTGGGAGAGAGCCAGAGGCGCCCCAGTAAGAGCCATGGGGTGCTGGAGCAAGGTGGATTTGCAGATCATCAGTCCAACACGGGGCTGTGTTTTTCATCACAGGGCAGGCATGTTTTTAATCACAGCACAACAACTGATTTGGGTGCTCCTTTTAGAGAAGGATTTTCTTGTGGAATGGGAAGGGAGGAAGAGATTTCTCAAACAGATCTGGCCTGGAATGATCCTTTAGAGCGCTAAACCCCGGAGTGGATGGACTCTGCTAAAATATCATTGAAATCCTGGTGTCAAGCTGTGTTCAGAGGGAATTGTGTCTTTACCTAAGAAGGCATTTTTCTCCTAAATGGTTTGCATTTGTCACTCCTGTGCTGATAAAGCCTCCGCGTCCTCAGGAGCCACCCCAGGTGCTCTGGATTTCACTTCAGAACGGCAGCCCCAATTAACACGGGTTATTAGCAGAACATGGGTTATTTGCTGCTGGGTTATTGATGTGACAAAGGCCACAGGAGCTCCAGGGCTGCTCCCCAGCCATGGAATGGAAACTCAGACTTGGCAAACAAACACCCAAATTCCCTTTCCCTGAGAACTTTCTCCCTTCGGAGCACAGACCCTAAAGGAAAGGAACACAGTGCCCAGGGGATGAGAGCTGTGAGGAGCTGCACTTCAATGATCCTTGTGGGTCCCACCCAGCTCAGGATATTCTGTGATTTCATTTGCTGACAGTAATCATTATTTAGTTATTATTCCATAATCATAATTATTAACACTCTAATAATTATTATACTACAATAATTAGCATCATATACACTATAACAATTCATATATTTTAATAAGATATTGTTGTATATTATTACTTCTTTGTGTATATTATATACTTATATTATCATACTATATACTAGTATACACTAAATACTATATATACACTATAAAGATCATACTATAATGATTATATATCATAGATATATTTTATTTTACCATAGTATATATTTATTTAATACTATACAATATAATAGACAACATTATAGATATATGTTATTGTAGAATGTAATGTAATATATCTTACATCTTATATCTCTTACATATATAATACATAATGTATATAATAATGAATGTATATGCAATATATATAATATATATTATGGCATGTACATAATATTTTATAGTTATACTCTGTAATACAGTATATAATTTATATATTACATGTTGGAACATTGATTTTATGCTATAGTAATTAATATACGGTTAACACGAACATAATTAATATGACATTATTAATAACATACTATAATTGAGACAAGCTACATACACTATATATCTTTCTATATAGCACATAACACATAACATACACATATTTTATATAGCACGTAACACACATTAGATACACATTTTATATAAAAAATACCGCAATAATTATTAATTCTCATCACAATTATTTTTATTTGGTTATTTATTCAGTTGGAGGGGTTTTTTGGTTTTTAAAATTTTTTTAAATTTTTTTTCTCATTCCCCGCCCCCCCCTCGGGGCGCGCAGCGGGCGCGGCACTACTTGTCGGTGCGGCGGAAGGATCTGCGGCGCGCTGCCGCGCAGGGATCGGAGCGCGCTGCGGCCGCTGTCAGTCAGCGCGGCGGCGCCGGGACGCGCCGGGCGCAGCGCAGAGCGGAGCCGAGCCGAGCGGAGCGGAGCGGAGCCGAGCGGCCACCCGGGCACGGCTCCCGCGCCCGTCCCCGCAGCCCCGGCGAGCGGCTCGCCGGCCCGCCGGTGCGATGCTGCTGCCGCTCGCCGTGCTGCCCTGCGCCTTGGTCCTGCTGCGAGCCGCAGGTACGGCGGGCGGGCGGGCAGGGGCGGGGGCGCGCCGCGAACAATGGGGTCGGGCGGACCCCGGCGCTGCGCGGGGCTCTCGGGGTGCGGGGGCTCGGCGGGGAGGGCGGCGGGGGGGGGCTGGCCGGAGGAGCGGCCGCGCTCCCCGCGGGGACCCCCGGGCCGTGCGGGTCGCTGCGCGGGGCGCGCAGACAATGGGCGCGGAGGCGATGCTGCGTGCGCCGGGGGCGGCGGCCGCGGCCGCGGGGTCGCGCCGGGCTCGGGGCGCACGGCGAGGATGCTCCGCGGCCCCCGCCCTCCGCCGGCGGGGCGCGAACGGCGAGGGAGCGAGGGATGCGATCGCCGTGGAGCGGCCGGAATAATGGGGGGGAAAAAAAAACAGAGGAGAGGCAGAGAAAAAAGGAGGGGCGCGGGGCGCTGCCGTTGTGGAGCGGCGCCGGGCGCGAGCGGCGGAGCGGTGGCCGCGCCGTGGCCGCTCGCTAGCCGCCGGTGGCCGCCCGGGTCGCCACCGCCCGCGTTCGAGAGCGGCAGGTGGGCTGGGAGCGGCAGGATGGAGCGGCCACACCTGCGCCGGCCCCGCCCCGGCCAGCATCCCTCCCGCGGGCTGCATCCCTGTGCCGTCCGTCCGTCCGTCCGTCCGTCCGTGCGCCCTCCGGAGCGCATCCGTGTGCCGTCCGTCTGTCCGTCCGTCCGTCCGTCCCTCCGCCCCGGCGCTCCCCGGGGAGCGCTCCCCGGAGCCGCGCTGGGCTCCGCCGCTCTTTGCTGCCTGTGCTGTCCCCCTGCTCACAGCCCTTGTCGCCTTCCCTGGAGAGCATCCCGGCCCGGAGCGCCGCCCGGGCTGCCTGTGCCATCGCCGCCTCGCGATTGTCGCCGCGCTCGGCTGGCAGTCCCCGCGGGCTCCGGGGTCCGTGCCCGGCTCCCGGGGCTGTGCCCGCTCCCTCTCGGTGTGTCCTTGCCGTGTTCCATCCCTCGCTCCACAGCCGCCACCCCTCCCGACGCTGAGCGGTTTGATCTCCTTAAGCAATTACTGCTGCTGGGGCTCTCTCTGCTCCGGCGGTGACAGTCGCTGTCGCGGTGGACCATTGCCACCAGTGTCCCCAGGGCTGCTGCCAAACCGGAGCCACCTGTTTAACATCAGCACGGCACCCACCCTGATCCATCCCCGTCTCTCCCGTGGCAGAAGCGCTGCTATTTAGCCTCTATTTAATTTAAAAAAAAAAAATAAAAAATTAAGCAGTGCTTATTCGAGGGTCTGTGTAATAAAGGAGGGTCGCGCTCCCGTTGCCAGCAGCTCTTGCCCATATCCAGCTCTGCATCTGGCCCGGCCACACCCTCCCATCCCTCCCTGCACATTCCTGCTCTCACCCGAGCGGAGATGCCAGACTGCTCCCTGTGATTGCACAGCCATCGCCTCCCTGACACATTCACACAGCCTTTCTCAGCTGTGGGAGGGCACAATAAAGCGGGTTGGGTTTTTTTTTTTTGGTGGTTTTTTTTTTTTTTTTTTTTTTCAGGGGAAATAAATGGGAGTAAGCAAAAGAAAAATTATCTGCATATCATCTGTTGCCCCACTCAAATACATGTTTATCCAATAATAATAATTATGAATATGGAGACTGCCTAGGGAGCTGCACAGCTGGAACTGTTAAATCAGCATAAAATGGAGAACACAAAAACCAAATAAAATATTAAAAAGCTAGAACAAAGCAGCAGCAGTGTTTATGGTGAAAGCAGCACCCAGCACATCAAGCTCTGCTTTCCACCCTAAATGATGCTCTGGTCTTGTACCTTCTTTTTTTCCCCAGCCAAGCTCACCGGTCTGTGATGGGGGAGAAGGGATTTGGCTTTGAAAGCTGTGGAGTTGTCAGTGAAAGATGGTGTTTTATTTATTTTAATTTATTTTATTATATTTATTTTATGATCGTGCTGCTAAAGAAGCCTTAAGCTTAAATATAAGAGGAGGCAAGAGACAGATATCTGTTAGTGAGGAATCCCTGAGGAAACTGTTGTCTGAGCACAGTTGTGGGGTGGGTTCACAACAAAACCGTGCCTTTTATGTCTTTTAGACTAATTCCACATTTTGTGTGTATTCCTGTGGCCTGTGATGGTGATGATTTATTTAGTCTGCTGTTAAATTAAAACATTCTCTGATAATTTAGAAGCTGATTTATAGACAGAGCAGATGGCTCCTCTCCTTTCATGTACATCCTGAGAACCATGGTTTCCTAAAGAATAGAGCATTTTGTATAAACTTTATCCCCTTGACACATGAACTTGAAAATTCCTGCCTTGACTGTTGGGTTGTTTTTTTTGTTGTTGGGTCTTTTGTGTGTGGGGGGGTTTTTCTGGGGTTTTTTTTAAGGACATTTAATATAATAGTAACTTAATGAATACCCAGATTTTAAGTGTTAAAGATTGTGGCTGCTCTCCAGGCTGAAAGTGCCTTCACTTTCCTTGGCTCACCTCCAGAAATATATTTTAAGGATCGACTGCTCTGCCATTGGGTACAAGTGATGGTTTCTTGCTGGTAGAGAATGCCATGGGGGGTTTTTTGTGGGTTTTCCTGTTTGTTTGGGGGCGGGAGGGCGATGCCATGGATTTCCTCCACGGGCTGCCAGGGAAGCAGAACCAATTGCTGGGGGAGGAGGAGGAGGAGGAGGAGGGGATCCTGCATCTGCTGCCATCAGTCTGCGGGAACAGAGGAATAGCTCGGGGACGAGACAAAGCACAGTTTATTTTCTCATTTCAAAGGCCATCCTGCAGTTTTTCTCGTTATTTAACACACCTGGTGATATAAAAAAGGCTCAGTTCTGGGGGGATTTGGGGGCTCTCTGGTGTGGTTTTGGAAGCATCGGTTTTGCAGTGTGTTCCAGTAGAATTCCAACTTGAGATGGGTATTATGGACTTCCCAAAATGCCTCTGGAAGCAGCCTGGGAGAAGCTGTTTCCTTTGGAATTGTGTCGTGGCTTTTATGCAGAAATTATGAGAAAGGTTCAGGTATCTGATGATACCATGGCAGTGTTTTTCAGGTGCAATGAAAATGTGATATCTTCGTTTATTCCCCAATTCTGTGCTTTCCCAGGGATGTGGAATGTGACGTGAAACAAAGCGGCAGTGTTTGTAAATACAAACTCGAAGTTTGTAAATATTAAACTTTGAAAACAACTAGGAAACAGAATTTTGGTGTTTTCCTTCTGTTTATGAACAAGGAGAATGGCAATAACTTGGCTGAGGGTGTGTCTGCGCAGGGAACTACAGCTCCCAGGCAGCTCCTCTCTCCTGGATGGTTCCTCTGCGCATGTTTTTTTAGGAATTAATGTGTCGGTTTTCATCCCAGTGCTCTCAGGAAAAGAAAAAGAAAAAAAAAAAAAAAAAGAGCCACCAGGCAAATAGACTTTGAGCCATCCAAATCACAGGAGCAAATTTGAAGGTCAGATCTCGGCTGGCTGTGGCTCCTTTTGTTTAGGAAAACACATTAGCATGGAGCAAAGGCCTGGCTGATGCAAAGGGATGGAAATGAGGAGGGTTTGGCAGCAGTGCCATTATGGCCTCGCAGTTCCTGGTGGGGAAATGCAGCTGCTCATTAGGAACGATGCCTTTTGAAGTGACCGTGAGAGCCAAATGGCAGCCCCTGCTCCTCCTGCCTCTGCAATGGGCTCGGGCAGCCGCTGCAGTGAGCTTTTCCTGGGGTTTTCAGTTTACAGGGTACATGGAATGGAGAAAAATGGGTACAGATCGAGGATAAATGTCACATTAAAATAAATGTATGGCTTAAAGTCCAGTGGTTTCCACTGTATCTAAGATGGTGAGAAGGCAGATAATCCTTCTGCAGCTCCCAGACCTTCCAGGGATAAATGGCAGATAAGGGATGGAGTCACCATCCCTGGAAGTGCCCAAAAAATGTGTGACTGTGGCACTGGGGGACAAGGGTTCAGTGGTGGTGCTGGATTGACAGTGACACTTGGTGATCCTAAAGGTCTTCTCCAGCCTTAGTGATTCTCTGGTTCCACAAAGAGCAATTTCAGGAGGCATTTCTTCATGGAAAGGGTTAAACATTGGAAGGGATTCCCCATCCCTGAGGTGTCAAGGAATGACAGGACGAGCTGGGGATCGGGCACAGCTTGGACTCGATGTCCTCAGAGAGCTTTTCCAGCCTCAGTGATTCCGTGATTCCATGGAAAACCTTTTCCCAAAAGTACTGGGGGAGTGCTGATGTATTTAAAAACACCCAAAGCCACCCAAAATCTTCCTTGGAGCATTTTCTGAGCCCTGTTACAGCTTTGGCTCCTTAGGTTGCTTTTGACACGAGCATTTATGCACTGGAGGTGTTTCAGCTAAATTCTGACATGGACAAATGTGGGACACCAACAGCCTCGGTGCTGAGAGCTCCAGAGCTCCAGGCAGCTGCCGGAAAAGCTGAATTTTGGGGAACAGCACACAATGGGAGGTTTATCCTGCAAGGCAAGTGCAAATTGCTTTAAGATTCCAGAGCCTTCTGAAGAAGCAGCAGCAGCTGTGGGGTACAGTCACAGAGAGCTGTGCTCAGGAGCTGGGGGAGTTATCCAAATTCTTAAAAGGGAATAATAATAATTAGTGTGGAGATGTGGTATTTGCAGCAGGAGTCAGGGAGCCATGTTGGCTTTGAACAGAAAAGAATAAGATGCTTGTGCCTGAAGATTAATGTCGGCACTTCCCTCTGCATGCTCAAGGATAGAGCTGGGCTTTGGAAATGTGGGATTTTCGGCTCTGAAACTGTGGGTTCTGTGCTCTGCCCTGCCCAGGCCATGGAGGGACCAAAGGTCTGTGAGAGCCTGACTGTCCCCAGGTAAATTCAAGCTTCAAAGCAGGTGACAGAGGGGACAGAACCCCGGGAACGGCAGAGCCCAGGGAGCGGCAGGCGCTGTCCCTGCAGCTATTCCTGCCGCGCTGTGTCACCCACAGGGCAGGGATCAGCCCTATATCTGCACATCTGATGCTGAAATTCAGTTCAGGCTGAGGCAGTAATGGGATCCGTGAGGGGCTGACCCATCCTCTATTTGCATCCCAGATCTGGTGACAGACACACGCAGGGGTGCTGGGAACACTGGGACTCGGCTGGGTCAGTACAGCCGTGGTAGAATAATGTGGAAAATATTTGGGAAATCCATTGAGGTTGATAATTGTGGAACGATTAGAACAAACAGAGGTTCTTTAAATGGATTCTGTCCTGGCCAACAATGCCCTGGTGAAGTGATGGATGTTTGGTTTAACTCAAATCCCGTGGTCTCTCCATTCTAAGAAAGTGACAATCTCACCATGTCTTGAACAAAAATATTTATGTTTTCTTTATAGCTGAGGTTTTAAGACGCTACAACCATTGGGTAAATCAGGATAGGCAACTTTTCACAGTTTGGTTCTCAAATCAGGAAAGTTGGGTTAATTTTCTGAAAATCCACCTGCTCCTCACTGCTGAGGCCACGTTTGGAGTGCGGGGTCCAATCCTGGGCTCCGCAGTACCAGGAAAATCTGTGGATTTACCAGAGCGGGTCTGGAAGAGGAACTGGAGCATCTTTGGTGTGAGAAGAAGCTGAGACTGGCGAGAGGAGACTCGAGGGGATGGGATGAGGATAAATTCCTGCGGGGAAGGAGTGACAGCAACCAGTGATCAATGCCCAGGGACAGAGCAAACTGGAATACAGCGAATCCTCTCTGAACATCTGAAAACACACCAAAAATTATTTTTTTTTTTTCTTGGATGAGTCCTGGAGCAGGTTGAGTGGAGAGGTTGTGGGTTCTCCATCCGTGGAGCCTTCAGAAGCCCCTGGAAAAACCCTGGTGTCCTGCAGGAGCTGCCTGCCCCTCCCGGACTGGATAACCTCAAGATGTTCCTTCCAACCCCAATTATTCTGTGATTTTCCTACCTCTACTCTTATCAAAATAGTTATACTAGAAGCTTATGTGAATATTTACTTTTCCTTCTTTGTTTGTTTACATTCATCATATTTATCACCCTCGAATCTCTAAGATAAACAAGGATGTTAATTACTTGTTACTGGTTTATGGTTAATTATAATTTACCACATTGATTAACTCGAAATATAATTCCAGAGGCATGAATGGGAGTGTGTAAATCTGTGTAAAGAAATTGGGAATTGTGTGAAATCAAGGGTTAGAGGAAGAAATTAGTCAGCTGAGATATTCAGGCTGCATTTTGGGCTCATTTTGGGTGAAATACAATCTGAATCAGTGCTTGAAATTCAAGGTCCTTTCCATAGGAGAGATCTGGCTGAGTTGTGGAGTTGAGCAGGTGATAAATGATAAAATAAAGTGATAAAGATTTTAGACAATGGAAATGGAAAATTGTTGCCTCCAAGTCTGAATGGGTTTTTCCAGATGTTTAATATCTCTTGTCCCAAAAGCAACTCTATAAAAAAATTCTTTAATTGTTAGAGGAGCTGCAATATATTCATGCAGAATTTACTTAATTGCTCCTGAAATCAAATTGTGGGATTGTAATTTCTCTTGTTTTATGAGAAAAAACCCTAAACATTTATTTCCAAAGTGCAGTTCTTTGCAGAGGGCTCTCAATGCAGTTCTTTTTACCACGAAGATTGATGTGCATTAAGCATTCAAAAATTTAAATCCCATTTTTTTTCCAGCGCCTTCATATGTGGGATATTGAAGGCTTCGTTTCACCACGATACAAAAGAGGAGCAGCCAGTTCGGTGGTGTTTGCACAATATTGGCAAATTGGGCTTTAATGTGTGGCATTATTGCATAATCTGATGTTTAAAATAAACACGGGGAGAGTAATTGAGGGAAGCTCGGAGTTGGGAGATGCTCGGTGGTGGTTCTTCAGAGCCCACTAAAGAGCAGCCTGTCTTTGCATATTAATCACTTTTTCAAAGGAGCTCTGCCTTATTTGCATTGTGCAGGCACTGAGGAGTCGCAGAGTGTGCCCGAAGGGAGGAGGGGGGCTCGGGATTGTTGTGCTCAAAAGGGTTTTTATTCCATTCAAGTGGCAGGGCTGGAAGCAGCAGAATCACTGCAGTGTTTGGGGAAGGACAGCCCCGCTCCGCTCCTGGTGTTCCGTGGGCTCTGAGCGCCGCGACGCCAAATATTCACAATGGGACCTGCGAAGATCTGTGCCTCGTCAAGCAATTAGGGCTTGACGTAAAATATTGGGGAATTGTTGCGTGGTTTTGCCTTTTGGGAGCACGGCAGGTCAAGGTCTGGGCCTCGATCCCTTTGGGGGAAGGTTGGGGAAATTTCGGGTTGTGTGGGTTTGGGAATGACGGCATTTCCCAAGGCATTTCCTACAGCATTCCCCTGGTGAGGTGGTTTTATGCAATTTCAGCTGTGAGGTGAGGTGGTAATGAGCTGTGTCTGTATGAAAAAATCCAGAAAAGGTGAGATTTTGGATCCTTTTCTTTGTGCAAGTCTCAGAAAAACCCCTAGATGTTGAAACGTGGACTTTAGTGAGCAGTAGAGATGTTTCGATGAGTGGTAGGTTGGTATCCTGAAGGGGAAGATGTGCAGATAAAATATATATATATATGTATATATTTACACCCATAAATAGTAGTACAGGGTAAAGGGAGTTAAATATTTTGGCACGAGTAGGAGAATTGGCCTGCGAATTGTGGTTGTGGGGAGCACCAGCAGCTTGTGGTGTAAGGACAGGTGGAAACTGATCCTGGTTCTGCTGAAAAATGCTTTTGTTGGAAGGAAAAACTGCATTTCACACAAGCAGAATCGCTGTGCTCCCCAAATCCAGAGATGTCATCGCATGTTTGTGTTTCATCAATATTATTGAGCTGTTTGTTCAAGCCCTTGGTATCATTTCCTTCTGCTTTTCCTTGCTCTATCAACTCGTTGGGTGTCTTTTCTTACACTTGATTTTTGTTCTGCTGGAAAACTGTCAGAGAGTTCCCTTTTCTGGGAAATTCAGGAGTGAGGTTATGGAAAGCAGCAGTTCCCATCCAGGTGTCCAAGGAGGTAAAAACCAGAACAGCCCTGAGTGATGATGTTCAGGCTGGGCTGAGTTTGGTTTTTTTCTTGGGAAGGTCTCCATAGAAATGAGCACTGGAGTGGAGATTTTGTGAGTTTATTGTTGCTCTCTGTGTGTTCAAAATGCTATTTCCAGGGGATTTTTTTGTAGTGAACAGGAGGAATTTCTGTGTAAATTTGATAACGCTGTTAAGGAAAGAAGATGGGGAGAGCATTCTTCTGCGAAATGTTCATTTTGTTGTATTTTAGTGCGAATTGGTGGCTTTATGTGTACGTGTTGTGGGGTAGGAATGGGTGGATTTTTGTGAGGTAGCAGAGCCTTGCCTGTGTCGCTGCAGTCAGAAGGAAACCCCATACCACCCAGGGCAGCCAATTCCCATTTATTTCCCTCGTATTGCCATATAAAGCACATTGCAGCTGCAGTATTTAGAGGTTACGTGTAAATAATATAATATTGTGTGCAAATAATGCACACAACCAATGCTGACTTTTCCCTTTAGTGAGAGCTGCCTTCATATTGTTTTATGGCATTAATATTAATTGTGGGCAAGCTGTGGCACTGTTATGATAAAGCACTTAGTGCCCACCTGGGTGTGCTTTGAGAGCCTTAAAATAACCATTTTAAAACTTTCTTTTGGCCTCGTTGATATACATAAAAAATCCCGTGCAGTTCAGGATCTAGTGAGCAAAACGCACGCTCATTATTGGCTAATTATGATTTTTCAAGGACTTGATTTTACTTTTTCAGTGCGTTAATAGTGAGAGAAAATCATCAGACACTTGCGCATGGCATTTGAGAAAAACACAATCAACAGCTGCTTGGCCAAGGAACTTATGAAATTATTCCAAGGCTGCAGAAATCAAAAGAACAGAGAAGTGGAAGTGTATTTCGGCTGTGTTTGCAGCAGATAATCCCCGCGAGTATAACGTGTTTTAGGGCCGGGAGCAGACACGCAGCATTACTGCAGCCTCTCCTAAACCCTGCTGGAGTTTAATCTCCTCGTGAGCTCTGGGATGCAACTGGAGGCACTCGGCCTTCATTCCAGACTCCCTGAGGCTGGGATTTCTTGGGAATGAGGGAGGGAAGCTGGAATACACGAAGAAAATAAAATGGGTGAATTTATTTATATGGACACAGCCTGCAACAACCTTTTTTTTTGCCTGTAAGAAGAGCTACAGCATCAGAGATATTTAATTTCACATTGATTCCCTTCTAGCTTTGCCATTGTATTTTATTTATGGATGAGCTTTGGCCATTTTGCTCTTAAATTTTTCTCCATTTCTCTGGAAAATGAATATTTCATGTAATACAAGCAAACTTGGAGTAGTTTGTGCTGCAGTGTATGTTTGTGCTTTTCATTTCCCACTTCAGGTTAGCAAGGCTATACTGTGAAATATTCCTATTTCATAGAATAAAAGTTATTTTTGCCTAGAAATGGGTATTTCTGCTGGTAGGGTGCCTTTATTCCTGGAGGAAAAAATGTGTATTTGATGGTCGTGCTGTTGGTTTTTGCACAGGGTCAGTGCTGAGGAGGGAAATCCTGCTTTTTTCCCATCAGGGACAATCCCAGGGAATGCCCAGGCAGGAATTTGTCTCACCTGCCCACAGGTACTGAGGGATCACCTGTCCCTGGGAAAATTCCAAACTGCTGAGTAAAGATCGGCATAAATCTGCGAAATGGCCATTTCTTTTTAAATGGATGAGCTGTGCTGATCTTTCTTACTCCTGGTGAAAAAAAAATGGGGATTTAATTGAAAAGGAAAGGGTTTTTTTCCCAGCCAGGCCCTGCCTTGCTGCTCCCACTGCAATTAACGTGACCTGCTCTCATTAATGGCTTGCTGTGGGTGGGTAGGGAAAAACAGAAAATTCCTGTAAGCAGTGCTCTTTTCCTTGCTGGATGCTCTCAGCTCTGCCAGAGGGGAGCACTGGGAGGATTTAAAGCAATCTGCCAACATTTTGTGGTATTTCACACTTAGGTTCTGGTGTAAGAACAGAAATCTTTGCTTGCAACCAGCAAATCTCAGCATCATCAGCAAAGCACTGAACAAACTCAGTCCTGAGATATTTTTTTCACTCAGTCTCTCTTCCAGGAGAAAACTTGCACTTCAAACCCTTTTAATTGGGCTCTTTTAAAAAATACACTTCTTTCAGAGCAGCTTTTTCCATTATTTTACTAAGAAGTCATTGAATATTCAGGGTAAAAAGGTGCACTTGGAGCAAAAGCTCTTGGAGCAGTCCCTGGAGTGTGTTTGCCTTGGATTTTTCTGTGTTCTGGGCAAACACACTTCAGAGATTTCTGCTTTTATCAGTGGCAGTCGTTGGCGTTTGATTATAAAACAATAGTAAAAAGAAATGTTCCATACACAGGCTTGTGGGGTTTGCATCATTTTAATGTGAAAATAATAACTTGTGCGAGATGAGAGAACTCTAAAGGCTGTCCTTCAGGACAATCTCTGTTATTGCTATTTAATACTAATAAATTGAAGGGTTTTTTTTGCTTTTTAATAAACGTGCTTAGGTTTCCAATAACCTGTCTCTGGTTTAGTTACTTTTTACCTGTAAACCCCCAAAGAAAAGGCTGAATGCACCAGTTACCTGCAGATCCAAGTCTCTGAGTTTTGAAATCCCCATTACTTCGGTTAAAAGAAAGCATCTGCTTATTCTCGGATCTAGATTTAAATGAAGTCACAAACTCTTGTGGACCATTTTTATTGTGTTTAGCCCTGAATTTCAGGTTCTGCTCGGTAGCTGCAGTCACTCTGGCAGGTCTGGAGAGTGATCAGTGCCCTATTCCAGAGCTTCTGTGTATTCCCAGGAGTTGTTTTTCATCAATTCCATCAGCCTAAATTGGTGCATCCAAAGCAGTCTGGAGATAAAAATAGCAAATCCCACCCTCGCTGGTTTTGTGCGTTCAGGCCCTGCATTATTGATGTGTTTCTGCCCTGTCCTTCATGTCCAAAAGCAGCTGTGATTCATTATTTAGTGGCACATGCAGAAGTACCCCCGAGCATTAAAAAAAACCAAAAAGATAAAGGTATTTTCTTATCAGGTGAATGGTTCCCTTATCTCCTTTTCCTTGAAGATTGCAGCGAGTAGTGGGACCAGAGGAATTTAGTTGGAGTGGTGAGTGAAAGCAATGCCGCTGATTCCCTGGGAATTTAGCACTTTAAATGGATTAGAACTAAAAATATCCCTGCCTGGCATTGCGTCAGATCCAGAAGCCTTTTAGAGTGTCTGCATTTCCATGTTTGATGGCAATTTCAAAAGATTTCCACGTTGGAGCTAAGTGGGAGCACTGTGAGGGGAATTAGGATTCTTCGCTGGAGCAGCAGAGTTGGACAGAATTGTAGAATTAACGGGTGGTGTAAAGTGGGAGCCCACAGAGGCAGCGTTTGGGGAGGAAAAGGTGATTTTTGTTCTAGACAGGATGGGTAATTCTCTCCTTGGCTATGTGGGAGCCTTAACAGGAATTAGTGTCCCTTTGGAGCTTTGGGGTGAGGTCTTTGAGCAGCTGCACCAGGTCTTGTCGATCTCATTGGTCAATTCTGTTACCAAGAAATTCACTCTTAGCTCATATTTGGGGTTTTTTTGTTAATAATGTGTGAACACTGCAGCAGGGCTTGACATGGACTCCTGAGAATCCCAGAAATTGTGTTTTAGCATTGGGAAGGGAAATAATCACACCTTGTGCTTATCTAAGAGCCTGCAATTTACCACAAAGGAGACTTTGATTGAACTTGTGGCGTGTGCTCCTGTTTGGTTTGGGCAAATTTTACTTTCCTCTAGCAGTTCAGTGATCTCGGTGCCCTTGCGGAGGGGCTGAAACAGAGAAATACAGAATCACACAGTGCCAGTTGGGGTTTTTTAAATGAGGTGTGATGGTAGCACTGTGTTAAACATCCTCATGCGTTGTTAGTTCCTAAACCGCTGGAAAAAGAGCTATAAATCAACGCGGCTTTTTTTTTCCCTTTATGCAGAACATTTCTGTTAATTTTTGGCCCACGCCTATTGTGACTGCAGAGCTCTTGGCTGCACTTTCGGGAGCTGTCAAGGTGAGCTCCTGCCCAGGCTGGAGGTGTTTTGGGCTGCAGGGCTCTGCAAGGTGAGGGAGACTGGAGCGCAGTGTTGAACTGATCTGTGTGATGGATCAGCTGCCTGCGCTGCAGGGAAGGCTTTGAGAGGCTGGAAATTCAAGACAGGTAAGATTTGGAAGCTGTGGTCCAGGTTAACATTTTGGACTCCACTAGATGGCACTGATTTATTGTGCTGTTGACAAAAAAACATCAAATGCAGTGGGAGATTTTTATTTTTTGACCAGGAACCATAAAGGAGCTGATGAGGATGCTCAGTACTTATCTCTTTGTCTGGTGGGTGCAAGTGTAGTTTCCTTCATGAGCTCCTGCTTTTGGAGTGGAGTTTAGGATGGGTTAGGCAAATTGTGAGAGTATCTTTTAAATATTTAGAACTGGGAAGGCATTTCTAAAATAAATACCTGTATTTTCTTACCCTCTTGGTGCGAACATCCTCTGCTGTTGGAGAAAGAAGCTGGCCCAGTGTCAGTGCAGGCAGCTGGGCTTCCCAGAATTGTGTCTCAAACCATCCCAGAACTCAGGATAAAGATCAAGTCTGATCTTTCTGCTAAGAAAAGGCTCCTGGTGGATTACAATCGTACAAGTGCTCGTTTTGATCAACACCAAGGTGATTTCTGTGTGGAGGACGCTGGGTGTGTTTTGTCCCAGCTCCAAGGGCAGAAATGGCCACGAGAGTTTTTTTTGTCAGTTTGGTACCCAAATGCTCCCAAGGACCTCCTGTGTCCTGCTGCTCAGGGTGCAAGGGCAGTGAGCAGTCCCAGGAGATGCTGCTTGAGGAGAGAATCCATAATTCCACACCTTTTGCCCTTTTTTCTGCATTCCCTGTGCCACCAAACGCTGCCCTTGAAGGCATCACGGATCTCACACGGAGCACGAGATGTTCTGCTCAGCATTTCGGATGCTCCACGAGGATAAACTCTTTGTTCCACCTTGTTTTCCTCCTCTAATCCTCCTTCCCTTCAGCTGAGGGGGAGCTGAGCAGAGCTGCAGTTTGGCCTCGCTTGACTTCAGAACTCGTGGGTGTTTTAATCTGGTGCCTCACGAGAGAAACGGATCCTACAGAGCGTGCAGCTCTGCCTCCCTCCAGAAGGTAAAGCCTGCCTGTTCTTTGCCTTCCTTTCGAGGGATTTGGAAGGAAATGGCTTTCCAAGGAAATCAGGAAATCCCTTTTGCCACTGGAAATCGCTGTTCTCTGCCTGGCCTGTGGCTGGAGGGGTGAAGCCTTCCAGGAGTGTCAGATAAATCCAAAACACAGCATTGGCTCCCCAGAACTCAATTGTGGATGGTGATGGTTTGTGCCATCGAGCTGCTCATCCTTCAGCCACACTTTTTGGGGCTGTGTGTGGGATTTCTGCAGCTCTGTGCGTTCCCTGGGGATTGGTGAATCCCAGGTCCTGCCCAGGACCTGCGTGGGGACATTTGCAGGAATTCAGCACTGAGGTGATGCAGGAGGGAGCTGCAGTCCAAACCTGGAGATCTGCCTTCAAGTGTTTGTGGAGTGAGAACGGCAAAACTGCGATTTCTGTGCTGATATTCCCTGTCTGCTTTAGGGTTTCTCGCTGGTTTTCCCTTCTCCCCTCTCGCACTGGAGGTTCAGTTGTGACTTTGGCCTCCCCTGTGTGATTAGTGATGTTTCACAGGCACAGCTCCCTGCAATCTGTGGGACTCCTTCCTGTGACATTGACAGGGCTGATGTTTTCCAAATCTCTTTTTATTTTTCCTCTTGATGCCGTCAGTTTTTACATTAATTTATGAATTTAACCCTTGGTGAGGAAGTATTAGGTAATGTGCCCTGGCTTTGAATTAATTCCTAATGCCATTGTTTCCTGACTCCATTATTAATATACATTCCATTTAATGCCAGGATTTATACATTATCAATTCCTAATTCAATTATTTCCTGCTTTTTTTTTTTTTTTTCCCACTGCCACTTTTTTTCTTCTTTTCAGAATGTTTGCCCCTTGTTTGCTGTGTGCTGAAGTTTTGCCATTACCACTCCAGATATCCCTGCGTAAACGGATCATTAATAAATTTATCATGCCCAGCGTGGCTCCAAGAGCTTGGGAACAGCCTGGCTGTCCCCAGGGGTGGATGGCACCGGGTGCCTGCTGTCCCTTGGCCATTTCCCAAATCTGATTGGAAATTGGCCTAAAAAGGGGGGATTTAGTGGAGCTTGTCCGGGGCTCTTGGATTCATCCTGGTGGGAGAATCAGGCAGGGGGGACAGGCTGGGTGGGGACTCCAGGGAGTGTTTTCTGTTCTGTTTTCCAGCACAGAAGGTGGAATAGTAATTTATTATCTGACATTCTTCGCAAACAGATGGAAAACACTCTGCTTGTGAATTTGCAAGGGAAAGGATTCTGGGAGCAGGCTTTGCATATGTCCTTCCCCCCCTCGGTTTATTTGCGTGCTTAGGAAAACAACAGTGAAGTCATTCCTTGTTTTTGGGAGTAAATTTGTGTGGTGTTCCCACCCCTGCTGTTGAGATGGATCAAAAGTCCCCAAACCTGAGCATGGTAAATGGGTTGAAGAAATGGGAATAAAATAACGGAATTTTAAAAATGGGAATAAAAAAATGGGAATAAAATAATGGAAAGAAGTATAATGAGTTCTGCGAGCTTTGCTTAATTCTCATCCTACAATTTAGATTTTTAATGCAGAAAAAAATGTCTCTGCTGGATGTAATGATCTGGTGAAAGAAAGAGGAGATGTTAAGGCTAAAACCATCGAAATTAAAAACTGAGCAGGTGAATAAATGGCCCAGGAATCAATGAGCAATGAGCGTGCCCTTTGCAGCAGTGACACCTTTGTGCTGGAGTTTGGGTGTGTTTGGAGCTTTTTTCAAGTGGACAATAAATTAGTGTATTCTTCCTTTGGGTGGCAATTTTGCCTTTAGGGAATTCAAACCAGGCAGTTCTCACCTTGTAGTTTGGATTTATTTGTAACTTTTTTCAAGTGGACAATTAATTAATTGGATTGTTTTGGTGGCGATTTTGCCTTTAGTGAATCCAAACCAGGCAGTTCTCACCTTGTCTTTGGGTTATTTTGTAACTTTTTTCAAGTGGAGAATTAATTAATTGGATTGTTTGGGTGGCGATTTTGCCTTTAGTGAATCGAAGCCAGGCATTTCTCATCTTGTGTTTGGGTTATTTTGTAGCTTTTTTCAAGTGGACAATAAATTAGTGTATTCTTTGTTTGGGTGGCGATTTTGCCTTTAGTGAATCCAAACCAGGCAGTTCTCACCTTGTTGTTTGGGTTTGTTTGTAACTTTTTCAAGTGGAGAATAAATTAACTTGATCGTTTGTTTGGGTGGGGATTTTGCCTTTAGGGAATCGAAACCAGGCAGTTCTCGCCTTGTGTTTGGGTTATATTGTAACTTTTCTCAAGTGGACAATAAATTAGTGTATTCTTTGTTTGGGTGGCGATTTTGCCTTTGGTGAATTTCAAATCGGGGAGTTCTCACCTTGTGTTTGGGTTATTTTGTAACTTTTTTCAAGTGGACAATTAATTAACTCGATTGTTTGGGTGGGGATTTTGCCTTTAGTGAATCCAAACCAGGCAGTTCTCACCTTGTTGTTTGGGTTTGTTTGTAACTTTTTCAAGTGGAGAATTAATTAACTTGATCGTTTGTTTGGGTGGCGATTTTGCCTTTAGGGAGTCGAAACCAGGCATTTCTCACCTTGTGTTTGGGTTTATTTGTAACTTTTTTCAAGTGGACAATAAATTAGTGTATTCTTTGTTTGGGTGGCGATTTTGCCTTTAGTGAATTCAAACCAGGCAGTTCTCACCTTGTTGTTTGGGTTATTTTGTAACTTTTTTCAAGTGGAGAATTAATTAATTGGATTGTTTGGGTGGCGATTCTGCCTTTAGTGAATTCAAACCGGAGAGTTCTCACCTTGCCATTGATGGCTCTGGATTTGCCCTGGCCGGAGTGCAGATCAGAGCCCTTGGGAATGAGGATTTCAGTGCAGATCAGAGATTTCGGGAATGAGGATTTCAGTGCAGATCAGAGATCTTGGGAATGAGGATTTCAGTGCAGATCAGAGATCTTGGGAATGAGGATTTCAGTGCAGATCAGAGCCCTTGGGAATGAGGATTTCAGTGCAGATCGGAGATATTGGGAATGAGGATTTCAGTGCAGATCAGAGCCCTTGGGAATGAGGATTTCAGTGCAGATCAGAGCCCTTGGGAATGAGGATTTCAGTGCAGATCAGAGATTTTGGGAATGAGGATTTCAGTGCAGATCAGAGATCTTGGGAATGAGGATTTCAGTGCAGATCGGAGCCCCTGGGAATGAGGATTTCAGTGCAGATCGGAGATCTTGGGAATGAGGATTTCAGTGCAGATCACAGATTTTGGGAATGAGGATTTCAGTGCAGATCGGAGATCTTGGGAATGAGGATTTCAGTGCAGATCACAGATTTTGGGAATGAGGATTTCAGTGCAGATCGGAGCCCCTGGGAATGAGGATTTCAGTGCAGATCGGAGCCCCTGGGAATGAGGATTTCAGTGCAGATCAGAGCCCCTGGGAATGAGGATTTCAGTGCAGATCGGAGATCTTGGGAATGAGGATTTCAGTGCAGATCAGAGCCCTTGGGAATGAGGATTTCAGTGCAGATCGGAGATCTTGGGAATGAGGATTTCAGTGCAGATCACAGATTTTGGGAATGAGGATTTCAGTGCAGATCAGAGCCCCTGGGAATGAGGATTTCGCTCCTTTTGGGGTGCAGTGCCCATGGGCAGCAGAGCCCCCGAGCACACAGACTGCACACAAAATCGAGCAGTGTTCGTGGCTGGAGCTTCACCCCTGCCAAGGAGAGAGCCTGGAGAAGGCAGAAGGTGTGGATCAGCCAGATGGTCACTTAACCCAAATCCCCTGAATTCCCTGCGGACACCTGGCCCGGGCACCTCTGCTGGGAGCTGCTGTGGGAGGTGATGGGGGAGCTCTGTTCAATGTCCGGGGTCACCTGAAATGGATGGATGGCAGGAAATGTCCCTCAGAGCTCCTCCAGGGGTGAATTCCTGCTCCGAGCTCAGGTGGCTGTGCAGGAGATGGCACCAAGGGTCTCCTGATTCCTGGGCCTGCGGAGTTACATCAGAAATGTGTTTGGTTTGGAAATTTCTATTTACAGCTTTGGTTACCGCTTTAGTGGACGTTTATTCTGTTTTTCCTTCTAATTAAAAAAAAAAAAAAAAAAAAGGGAAAAAACATGGCATGAACATTGACTATAGATAAGTAGGAAAATCACATTCGTGCATTAACAGTGCATTCCCATTTTTTTATCCATGGCATGAACGTTGACTATAGATAAGCAGGAAAATCACATTCATGCATTAACAGTGCATTCCCATTTTTTTATCCATGGCATGAACATTGACTATAGATAAGCAGGAAAATCACATTCATGCATTAACAGTGCATTCCCATTTTTTTTATCAACCATTTGTATCTATCAGTCTCGCTTTCAGTATATTTTCACCATCTGAGCATTAATTTTAATCTCTAGCTCTGCCTTTCTGTTTCCCATCACAACATAAATTATCTTTCCATGTCATCCCTGTATTTCTTCCTCTGCTGCCTGCAAGGAGCAACAATGGGAGATGCCCAAGCAGTCATTTATTCCCCGTGAGAATGAGCAGGTCCTGCCTGATTCCTGTCAAGTTCCTGCTGCAGAATCAGAAAACCCCGTTAGAAATCCTGGTGCCATTCCCAATTAATCCAAGCCAGGCGTGAGCTCCCATGTTCCTTGTTCTGGTGCCCATTAGGAGCAGCTGCATGGTGGACTTTGATGTCTCGGGAGGACAGTGGGGTCACTGTTCAGCCCCAAACTGCTTTTCCTTGCTGTTTTCTTTGTTCCGGGGGGATGGCAGTGGGTAAGACGTGAGGGGGAACACGAGATGTAAATCTCTGGCAGGAAATTGCTCACAAATGCCATCACTGGAACGTCAGGATTCTTAGCGGAGATGCACTTGGAAAGCAGCAGAATTTTAATGCTGGCGAATAAATGAGGATGAAGGGGAAAATTGTCCTCATTGAAGAGGGGAGAATCCAGCTTAATTCAGAGCAAAGTGTAATTAAGGGGGGAAAAAACTTCTGGCATAGATGGAGAGAGCTGGGGAGATGGCAGGAAAAGTTCTTGGGCTTAAATAAAATGTATCTATTTCTGTCTGGGTTTTTTGGAGGATATGCCCTTGTTTTCCTGGGCTGCTTTATGAACTTGACACCTAGAAAGTTTGGGTAATTCCCTCCTGATTTGTGCGGTGAAGGAGGTCCCTCTGTGCAGGAAATGGAATTTTTGCAAAGGGAGATGCTTTAAAAGCAGCAAGAAAAGCAGAGACAGTGGATCCTTGTGTTCATAAGCAGGAGGGAGGAATTGGGAGCGATGGGGATGGGCTAATGGGGTGACAGAAGCACCAGCACAGAGGTTTGGGTTAAGTGTAAAAGCGGTTTTGATTTGGTATAAAATAACACTAAAAGATTTTTCTTCCTCTTCTCTCACTGAAAGCTCTCATTATTTGCCAAATCCACCCCAAAACTGTGGCTATTGAAGCTCAGAGATAAATTCTTATTTATATTTTCACCACGATTCAGTGTCAGGCTCTGTGAGTCACCTTCTCCGAGGGTTTTTGTTGCTGTTCCCTAAATGACAGAAGTGACTGAATTCCTGCTTCCAGGCATGTAGGAGATCCCACATTTCTGGTGCCATCTGTTACCAAACTTTGCGGGTTTTGTTTTTCCCAGTTTGCAGCAATTTGAGGGAGAGTAGGGGAAATAGAGCAGGTGATTAAAAGGAGAATTCAAGTGGGATTGCAGTGATGCAAAACATTGGGGTAATGACCAGGAAAAGAAGAGTATCTGCTGTGGGTTTTTAGTAAACTCCAGAGCCTCTCCCAGAAGATGATTTTACTCAAATATTCTGCCCAAACCTGCAGGTCATTCACTGCATTCACTGTGTCATGAACCAATTGATGCATTTATTTATTTATTTATTTATTTATTTCCGATTGTTCTTGCTGTAATTGCAGCTCATTATCTGTGTTGTGATGAAGTGAGGGCTGAGCTGTCCCAGGAGGTGCCGGCTGATAACAAAAATCACCTTGCATGTGAGCTCTGGGTCCCAACCAGGCCTCCAGAGTGCATTTTTTTAATGAGCTCACCCAGTAAAAGATCCATTGTTCCCTCCACAAACAATTGCTGGCTTGTGCTGTTTGGAGTTCTCTGCTCGGGCAGAATTCTTGGCTGCTGTGGGAATTGTCCTTTGGGTTTGGCTTTTTCTTCACTAGATACGAAAAGGAAAAAAAAAACCCATCCAAATACATATTTATTTGTGTATTAGTGAGAAACCTTCCACTTTATTATGTGATGTTTGAAGCAGACTTTTGAACAAGGATGAGCAAACAACTCGCGGTGGTTTTCCCACAGGAGAAGAAAATGTTGCTTAAAACTGAAATCCCCCGTCATTCATGAGTCAGGGCTGATTTTAGGAAGGAGTTGATTGGACGTGGATT
The DNA here is from genome assembly GCA_036785705.1 of Acanthornis magna. NCBI lineage: Eukaryota > Metazoa > Chordata > Aves > Passeriformes > Acanthizidae > Acanthornis > Acanthornis magna. Next base: position 2,035,231 of record JAWUZG010000038.1, read on the forward strand.
ACGTAGATGCTACTCCAGAGTTGAAATTATCTTGGGTTACTGTGGGTATTTATATCTGTGCAGCTGCAGGATTGAAGGCAGAACTGTGCCTACAGCTCTGCTTTCTGTAAAGAGAAATTTATAACAGAACATTTTCATCTTTCCTTTCAAATATTCAATTAGCAAGCTTTGATTCTTATCTTTTTCTGTCACGCAGACAGATCGCACCTGCAGGTTGGATTCCCTGACCACACTGGCTCAGGCACAGAATCGTTTCCCCCTCACTGCTCGAAGTGTGTGCGAATGTGCTGAGCACATCTGGCCCCAGATGTGAGGGGCAGGCTTGGCCCAAGGGCGTGGCTTTGGCTGCGTTGGGATCTGGGATTATTTGGGGTTTCTCAAAGCAGAATTGTGCTGAAATTGAGCAGATGAAGCTTGGCAGGTCCCATGTGGGATCTGCTGGGGCTCCTCAGCCTCTGCTTTCAGGCACACCAAACCCTTTTATCCTCTTGCAACCTTGGTTGGTTTTATTTATTAATACTATTTTTTTCCTAGAAGGCACAGTACATTTACTATGAGCCGTGAATGATCTCGTTCGTGTATTTTTGAAACCTTTGGGGAAGAGCAGCCTGGAAGTTGTTCCTATTGTGCTTCTCACCTCGTGGATGTGTCAGTGAGTGTCCAGATCCAGGGGAAATAATGGACATGACAATCACAGATCAGCTTTGGCTGCTCTGCTCCATGTAAGGTATTATTAGCTGTGCTGAGCATCCAATCCACCCAAATCCAGCAGCTAATCCAGTTGTTTAAAGGAAATTTTAATGCTGCGCGGTGTTAGAAATGATTGTTAGTGCTTCTCTGTCTCCTGTGTTGTGCCTGAGTATTTTGGTTTAACTTGAGTCGCCTTCAGGATGATTTTATTTGCTGGGATGTCACTTGGACTGGCCTGGGTAAAGGAATTAAATCAATCTAACAGTGACAGCTCTGAGGAAAACAGACCTGGCTGCTGCTGGTGTGTTCGAACTCAACAAACTGAGCATTATTGAAGTGCAGAAGGTGATGTGAAAATCATTAGTCAAAGGAAAACGATGAACAATGAGTAATTGTTTCATTAAAAAACCACTTGGAAGCCTCACTGGGTGGTCTCAGCGTGGAGCACAGAAATCCTGGAAGTTAGGAGTGATTATTTCCTGCAGGAGTTGTGTCTGTGCCCCTGACTGATGGAGTCGTAAGGGCAATCCTTTACCGAGCAGTGATCAGAAACCCCAAACATCTCAGTGCAGATCCGGCTCTAAATGAGCTTTCCTGAGCATCCTCTGGAAGGAGCAGCTCCCAAGGGTGGGAATGCTCTGCTGGCCCAGCCTGTGCTGCTCCCGAGGGGCACAGAGCTGTCCCTGAGCTGTCACCTCCCCCAGGTGTGGCACCAGGGGCTCTGTCCTGCAGCCACACCTGCTGCTGGCACCAGGTGCCTTGGCTTGGCTGAGAAAATGGAATATTCTGGGAGGGGCAGCTCCTACCTGCGCTGCGTTTTCTGCTCCTAAAAGCAAAATTCCAGCTGGGAGCACCTTGTAGAGCATGTCTTGGCTTTGTCATTGTGAAAGTGAAATTCTGGGCTGCATCCTACAAAACTGATATTGGAGTCCTGCAGTGTACTTAGGAACATTAAATGTGCCTTTCTCTGCCCTTGGATATCTTGTTGCACACGGCTATTAACACCTTTTACAGCCACATTAACCCTTTTTATAACATTTTCTCTCTGTCCTGCATTTTTCTCTGCTGCTCAGAGAAGCCATTCCCATCTTTGAGTTCTTCACCTTCGGGTGCTTCTGGAGAACTCTGTGGAGATCTGATTACCCCATAAAGTGGCCAAAATTGGCCAAAGTGATTGTTTTATAGGATTTGGATTGCAGCGTGTCCTCTGGAAACCTTTTCACTGTGGTACCCAAACCCCATGACCAAATTCGTGCCTCACTTGCAATCCACAAGCTTTACTAAAAATGTCGTTTTTTTCAACGCGCACAGATGATGTCAGATGAACATTAAAACACTGAAAATTAAAGCACAGATGCCCTTTCGCAGCACTACTGTTCCCTGTGCAAGGAAAGCCATCCCATGCAGCCGAGGGAGGGAGAGCCGGAAAGAATGGGATGCCAGCACTGCTGTATGGGAGCCTTTCATTGCCTGCCCACAGAGCACTTCCAGAAAAAACCTAGAGCCAAGACTTCCCTTGGCAGCAGCTGCTTGATTTTTATTTTTTTTTTTTAAAGTTAATTTAAATTATCATCTCCTGCAGACAACTCCTGACTCCATGTCCTTGGTTTGAGACTTCTCCAAAGCAGGAGCACGAGGCTGTTCCCATTCGATGGGAGCAGCTTAAATCCGTGTGAATCCTGTCTTGTGGGGAGGATTTTGGCAGTGCTGGGGCTTTATTTATTTCTTTTTTCCCCCCTAACAACGTGATGTTGCTAGAATTTTCCGTGAGTGGGAAAACTTGTCCTTATATATATCTTTTTTTTGAAGTGGTGTGGTTGAGGGGGTTGGGAGCACCCCCTGAAATAAATGACAGGAATTGGAATATCTGAATGGAATGGGGAGGCTGGCGAGTCCCTGGGAATGGGGATATCCCTCCCAGTGTCCCTGGGATTTTGGGAAGGACCGCCGCAGCATTTTGGGTTCACACTTGGCTTCCAGGATTCCTCTAATTGGAGAAAGAGCTGATTTTAGCCATTTTTCTCCATTTGTGAGCCACCAGACAAGCTGGGGTCCCTGGGAACGCTGTTTTCCTGTTCTGTGTGCAGCCTTTGAGGGAGGGAGCAGGGACAGCGCAGTCCTGGAAGGAATTCCTCACTCCCAAGGTGTGGGGAGGCTGCAGAGCTTCCTTGGGTGTCCGAGGTCTGCCAGGGACAAACGTGCAAACCGTGGTTTTAAAATGATAGTTGTGCGAACAAAACGAGCATTGAGCTCCGGGAGAAGGCAGGAGCTGTGCAGGGAACAGAATGTGCCTGTTCTCAGGGCAATCATTCGAGTGTTTGGGTTTCTGATTGATTTTTAATTGCTATAAATAGTGCCCTGTGTGTCTGTGTGGAACACTCACAGGGGTTGTGTTGTGTTTAAAACATCTTTCTTACCATGCCACTCGAATTTCCAGTTGGTTTCTTTGCTCTTACCTAATTCAGCATCGTGCCAAAGGTGTTTTCTTTCTTCTGGAGTGAGATTTTATCCTGAATTCAGCGTGTCACAGGCAGAGAGACTGAAGGGAGTGCTCCCACTGAGACCTGGCGTTATCCGCCAGGCTCAGGCTTTGGGGAGTGCAGCTTGGATTATTTCTGGAGGAGAAATAATTCCCTGGAATTCTGCAGTCAGGAGTTTCTCCTGCTCATCATGGCTGCTGAGCAAAATGTTGTTGTGGATTCTTTGCACATCTGCTGGGAAAGGAACCCTCGGAGTGCTCGTGGGGGTGGAGCTCCTGGGCTGTAATTAGTGGCTGTGACTCTAATGAAGGTGGCAGTGTCAGACAAAGAAAAAACCATTTCCTCGTTGTTCATCTGCAGTGGAAGCTCCCAGGGCTCGGTGCAGGATTTGGCTGCACTTTGTGCCTTGTGATGCCCCAGAACGAACAAGAGACCTATTCATGGGGAGAACTTCCCTACAGACACAATATAGAAGATAAATAAATTGTATCACTCCTTGTCCCATAGCATGTTTAAGTTTGAATTTTCCTGGTTTTCCTTCTTCCTGGGTTATAAATCACATTGCCTCTCCCCTTCTTTGGTTGCTCCCAAGAGCTGCATAACATTTTTAAATAATAGGGTGCATATTAAATGCTTTGTTGTTGCAAAAAAACCTTGGAATTGTATTTTGGGAGTCAGTGGCTGTGTTGGATGCCTTGACTGTGCCATTTCTCTGTGAGAAATGTGAATTCTTGAATGGGACTCCCTGGGAAACAAACACAGCTATATGATATTATTTACCTTTGAAGGCTAAGAATAATAAAAAATGGCCTAAAAGAAGCCCAAAGTTGCTTTAGGTTTTAACAGCTCCACACCCAGATAGAAAATGTTTGTAGTAGGCCACGTGAGCTTGTGGAAGGAGCATTGATTATTAATCAATGATCAGAGGATCCAATTCTGTCAGGCAGTGCTCCTGTAGGATCACTCACTTCTGCACAGCATTTTCCCTTCCCTCTTCGTTTTTATTGCAGCCCATTTTTTTTCTTGCTGTTTCATTCTTTATCATCTGTTCCCTTTTCAAAATAATTAAGGAATGAAACATATGATTTATGGCAATTATCTTGCACATTAGAGGGGGGAGAAATACACAGTTTGTCTGGTTCCTCTGGTGTTTCAGTTTGCAGGGTTGATAAGCAGCCCCAATTTCCTGACACATTCATTTTTCAAGTTGTTTCGAGAGAATCTGATGTGACACAGTGAACAAAAGACTAATTTAATTTATCTTTTTTTTTTTTTCCCCTCATCTCTCATGCCTGTAATATTTCTGCTTGGCTTGATGCATATGTGAATGGGGTTGGTGGTGGCATTTCAATTTCTGGGTGGATATTGAGGCAGGGAACAATGTGTCTTCCCCTTCCTTTTGAAGACAGATTTCAGAATAATGTAAAAGTATCTCTAACTATGGAACAGACCTCTCATTTCCTCTGGGGAAACTTGGTATTTGTAGCCAAGTATTTTTTTTGAACATGTGATCATTTTCAATAATGAGCATCTGAACTTGCTCTGTGATGTTTTGATGATTGATGTGTATGGGACAGGCAGAGGGGGTTAAGGAAAGCCAGGCAGAGGCTGAGCTCAACGTGTATTTTATACTGCATAATTCTCATTATAACCATGGAAAATGGACAATTCCGAGGCTGTGGGGGCTGGAGTCATTCAGTGAAAACAGAACCATGTGGTGCTGGCAGGGATCACTGGTGGGTGTCTATTGATCAGCTATCGATTAGGCTCCAATCAGTGAATTAGGTGTGCACAGGGGGCTGGGCTGCAGCTCAGTGCTGTGCCGCAGGTGATGAGGCACACGGGGACTGTCACCTCAGCCTCCTGCCCACAGATGAGATTTGGGACTGTCACCTCAGCTGTGTGTCCATAGGTGAGGTTTGGGATTGTCACCTCAGCTGTGTGTCCATAGACAAGGTTTGGGATTGTCACCTCAGCTCCTGCCCACAGATGAGATTTGGGACTGTCACCTCAGCTGTGTGTCCATAGGTGAGGTTTGGGATTGTCACCTCAGCCTCCTGCCCACAGATGAGGTTTGGGACTGTCACCTCAGCTGTGTGTCCATAGGTGAGGTTTGGGATTGTCACCTCAGTTGTGTGTCCATAGACAAGGTTTGGGATTGTCACCTCAGCTGTGTGTCCATAGGTGAGGTTTGGGATTGTCACCTCAGCTGTGTGTCCATAGATGAGGTTTGGGATTGTCACCTCAGCTGTGTGTCCATAGGTTAGGTTTGGGATTGTCACCTCAGCTGTGTGTCCATAGGTGAGGTTTGGGATTGTCACCTCAGCCTCCTGCCCACAGATGAGGTTTGGGATTGTCACCTCAGCTGTGTGTCCATAGACAAGGTTTGGGATTGTCACCTCAGCTGTGTGTCCATAGATGAGGTTTGGGATTGTCACCTCAGCTGTGTGTCCATAGATGAGGTTTGGGATTGTCACCTCAGCTGTGTGTCCATAGATGAGGTTTGGGATTGTCACCTCAGCTGTGTGTCCATAGGTGAGGTTTGGGATTGTCACCTCAGCTGTGTGTCCATAGGTTAGGTTTGGGATTGTCACCTCAGCTGTGTGTCCATAGGTTAGGTTTGGGATTGTCACCTCAGCTGTGTGTCCATAGGTGAGGTTTGGGATTGTCACCTCAGCTGTGTGTCCATAGGTTAGGTTTGGGATTGTCACCTCAGCTGTGTGTCCATAGATGAGGTTTGGGATTGTCACCTCAGCTGTGTGTCCATAGGTTAGGTTTGGGATTGTCACCTCAGCTGTGTGTCCATAGGTGAGGTTTGGGATTGTCACCTCAGCTGTGTGTCCATAGATGAGGTTTGGGATTGTCACCTCAGCTGTGTGTCCATAGGTTAGGTTTGGGATTGTCACCTCAGCTGTGTGTCCATAGACAAGGTTTGGGATTGTCACCTCAGCCTCCTGCCCACAGATGAGGTTTGGGATTGTCACCTCAGCTGTGTGTCCATAGGTGAGGTTTGGGATTGTCACCTCAGCTGTGTGTCCATAGGTTAGGTTTGGGATTGTCACCTCAGCTGTGTGTCCATAGATGAGGTTTGGGATTGTCACCTCAGCTGTGTGTCCATAGGTTAGGTTTGGGATTGTCACCTCAGCTGTGTGTCCATAGGTGAGGTTTGGGATTGTCACCTCAGCTGTGTGTCCATAGATGAGGTTTGGGATTGTCACCTCAGCTGTGTGTCCATAGGTGAGGTTTGGGATTGTCACCTCAGCTGTGTGTCCATAGGTTAGGTTTGGGATTGTCACCTCAGCTGTGTGTCCATAGACAAGGTTTGGGATTGTCACCTCAGCCTCCTGTCCACAGATGAGGTTTGGGATTGTCACCTCAGCCTCCTGCCCACAGATGAGGTTTGGGATTGTCACCTCAGCTGTGTGTCCATAGGTGAGGTTTGGGATTGTCACCTCAGCCTCCTGTCCACAGATGAGGTTTGGGATTGTCACCTCAGCCTCCTGCCCATAGATGATGTCTGTCTGATAAACCCCAAAGAGCAGTGCTGCCCTGGGCTGAGCTGCCAGCTGGGCTCAGGCTGTGCCACTCCTGATAATCTGTTTTACACAATTTCCATGTTCTTATCCATGGACCTGCTCCACCCACGGCCTCGTGGCTCTTTATCAGCCCAAACCAAAGCTCAGCTCCGTTTGGTTGGGTTTTATTCCTTTCCAAGGGGTGAGGAATGAGATGTGTGTGCAAGGAAGCTTTGCAGACAACAAATGCTGTTCGTGTGCTTTGCTCTGAGACTGGATCCAGGATGGGAAGGAGCTGAGCCCTGAAAAGAAAGACTGAGGGTTTTTTTTCCCTAATCCTGTTTTACCTTGTGGCAAAATCTATTCTTGCATCTGTTGGGTTTTAATAGTGCTGGCCCACGGGCCTTAAAATAGGGTTTTGTAAATGCCTGGTGACTGTGATGCAGGGAAATGTTATTTCCATTGATGAGCTGTCAGAAACGCAGCGAGGTTTCGTTTCTGTGCCTTCATCTCCGTAATCAAGGGGTGGCGGTGGATGGGGACGTGCCTGGGAGCCGAGGGACAGATTCCTCGTGGCACTGGGGTCTGGCTCCTGTTTTTGCTCATAATTGCAGTGATTTGGATGACAGTAATCTGCAGTTCCCTGGCAGGACTGGTGCCCTATTGAACTTGTCACCAGCCTAAAGGGGACACTAAAATAACAAGTCAGGCTGGAGAGCACGAGGATGGTCAGTGGTTTGCTCAAGGTAGAGCAGAATGTCAGCGGCAGAGCTCAGAACAGCTCCATAATTCCAGTAATTCAGGCTGGAAAATCATCCTTTTCTGTTCTGCTTTCCCCTAAACCCAATCTCCATGCTGCTCTCAGATATTGGTTATTAGATAAGGTTATTCCGTGACTCCTCTTGCCTCGCAGAATTTGCCACTTATGAAATGATTCCATTTAGCAGATTAGTTTCTGTAACTGCATATTGCTTTTCATTAAAATTTCATGGGGCTTTTATTTAACATGCATTGGAGCCTTGTTTATGTGGGACCTGTTGAAAGCAAAGTGGATTAGGCCATTTAAGCCATGTATAATCCATTCCCTATGGATTTCTGCTTCCTCCTGTCTGCCTGGTCCTCCTTTCTGTTCCCTGTTCCTGTCCAGCCATCCATCCATCCATTCCCCCTGCGAGGAGCAGGAGATTTGCATTTGCTGCAAAATAAATCAGCAGCGCTTTAATTGCGTGATAACAAACTTGTTCCAGGCCTCTCCTCAGCTGAGTCCCAAATTTGCTCCTTGCTGAAAGCCCAGTTTTGGCTCTGGAGTGGTGCCAGTTCTTGTTTGCAGGAGCTGGCTGCTATTTACATGGAGATTTCTGCCTTGTTTTCATGCATCGAGGGCAGGTGTTTATTAGTTTTGTGGCTCCGATTTGTTTCACGGTTTGTCCGCTGCGTTTAGCTAAGTCAGGAGGGCAGCGCTCGGCTTTAGTCCTTGCCTTTTCTGAGGGTTTATTGTGTTTATTCCCACAAATTACACAGGCCCAGGACTCGGTGGCAGCGAATTTGGGGAGGATTTGATCCATTTTGGGTTCTGCACATTTGCAGCACGGGAAGAAGCGCTGAGTCCATGGAACACGAGCTCAGCTCCCTCGTTCCCAGATGATTTCATGGCCATGTGCTGCTCACCATCCCATTTGTCCCCAGCACAGTGCCGGATGCTCCCGGGAGGTTGGAATTAATGTGGGATTCAGTTGGGGAAAAGTGCTGCATCCATCCCCGAGCTCTTTAATTATAGACTCAGCCCGTTGTGTCAGGGAACAGGGGAATTCATTTCTGCTGAGAAGTGTTCCCATTCCCACACATTTTTAGGGAGAAATTACGGAATTTCAGATGCAAATCCACCTTGGAATCGTGCAGGGGAGACGGCACATTGCTGCTTTAGTCAGAATTACTGATGGCAGAGAAGCACTCGCAGCATCCTCCTCCTGCAGGAGATTGTTTTCCCCCTCAGTTTCATCCATTAATTGCCTGGAAATGTCCAGTTTTTATTTAAATGCTCTCTCCACTTATTCCTGCTGTGTCATTTGGCTGTGGGGTTTGAAATAATTTCTCTCAGCTCCCTGCTAAAGCCCCTGGCTTTGGGATTTTGTGCTCCAAAAGCTTTTTCAAGGCTATTTCGGTGGCTCCTTGGAGAACAGGGCTCTGATCTGGGGGAAATTCCAGCTTGGATCAGCTCCTGCTCACATCTGCCCTTGCAGGGAGCTGTCAATGAAGTGATGGGAACCTCCAGAATCAGGAGATGGAGGAGTCACTGGTGAGGATTTTGGGTGGCCTTTCCCAATTTCCCACTGACATTCCCATGGGAATTTCCACTGCAGTGTTACCCAGGCAGGCTCTGCAGTGCTGTGAGATCCACTCTAAAATTCCTGGGGCTGAGAGGAGCCAAGGGCCATCAGAGGATGCAGAAGTGCAGGATGGAGCCTTTGCCTGCTCATTTCCCCATGGGCTGATGCATTCTAGCTGCAGATCCATGCATTGGTGACGGTGGCATCTGCAGGAGTGATAAGGACAGATAACTCCTGATTCCTGCTTTATCCTGCCCCTCCTAATGCCGGTGATTTTTGTATTTCCTTTTTATATATTTTTAATGCCCTTTCGCTTCCCTGTTCCCCTCTACACACACTCCTTGTACCCTGCACAGACACTCCTTGTACTTTAGCCCCACATGTTTACAACCCTTGTAGTTTGATATTTAGCTTAGTTTGGGGTTCTGCAAAGCGAGGAAGACCAAACATTCATATTCTCTCAGAACTAGAGGCTCCAACCTGTTCTCTCTTGGAACGTGTTTTTGTAAACTAGGCTGTAGTCTCTTTTGGGGGGGAGATCATTAGAATAAGGGGCAACTATTAATTTATTAAGTTTCTTATTGGGGGATTTTAAGTAGATATGTTGATTTTGTGAGGTCCATAAAAATCTCATGTAGTTCATTAGAACAGGGGGCAATTATTCATTTATTATGTTTCTTATTGGGGATTTTAAGTAGATGTGCTGATTTTGTGAAGTCCATAAAAATCCGGTGCATGTTGTATGGAGGTTCCAGCTCATCCCTCGCTCCATGGTGTGTTTTCCACCTTTGATGAGTCTGAGCACCTCGGATCCTATTGAACCGAGGTGAATTCCCTTTTCCCTGTACTGCTGTGTCTGCTTCATATTTTTCCCAGCCTGTTTAAGGCATCACTCCTGGGTTCCTGTGCCTTCAAAGGTGCAGCAGGGCCCTTTGGAGGAGCTTCTGCTGCCGAAACAGTGCGAATGCAATGGTTACTCGTGTGTGCTAATAGGTTAATTGTCACTTGTAGCTCTTCTTGATTTCCAGCTCCTTTATTCTCTGAAAGGTGATAAAATAAGGGCAAAAAAATCCAGAGGCGTTTTCCTTTCTAAGCCTCCTTTCCGCAGGCTTCTGAGCTGTATTTATGCACAGGGCTCCCTCCAGACAAAGGCCTCTTTGAGGGTCCTGTGGTCGTCTAACATTCCCTCCTTTCACATGAAATTAAGGGCTGTGATTTACTGCACTGACCTGAGTGCCTGAGTGCTCTCATTTACAGCCAGCCTGCCTTTTCTTCTCCCTTATTTTCCCCCCATCCTCTCCCTTTTTTTTCTTTTTTCCCCTTTTTTCCCCTTTTTTCCCCTTCCCCCCCCTTTTCCTCCCTTTTTCCTCCCTTTTTCCTCCCTTTTTCCTCCCTTTTTCCTCCCTTTTTCCTCCCTTTTTCCTCCCTTTTTCCTCCCTTTTTCCTCCCTTTTTCCTCCCTTTTTCCTCCCTTTTTCCTCCCTTTTTCCTCCCCTTTTCCCCCTTTTCCCCCCTTTTCCCCCCTTTTCCCCCCTTTTCCCCCCTTTTCCCCCTTTTCCCCCTTTTCCCCCCTTTTCCCCCCTTTCCCCCCCTTTTTTTCCCCTTTTCCCCCTTTTTTTCCCCTTTTCCCCCCTTTTTTTCCCCTTTTCCCCCCTTTTTTCCCCCTTTTTTCCTCCCTTTTTAATTTTTTTGGGTTTTTTTAGTGGAGGGAATGTTTTTTGAGTGCTTTAGCCTTGCAAACACCCTGCTGGCCCCGGGAGGGCTGAGCTCCCTGGGCTGGGTGGCTTTGCTTTGCCTCTCGTGGTTTCCTTTCCCCTGGAAATTGGAATCTTCTCCCCCAGCGAAGAAAGAGCACAGACCGATTTATTTAAATTAACCAATGCGTAGATTTCTTGTAGATTTTCTCAGGTCTGGTGCTGGTGGAGGGCACACAGTGGAGAGGGAGCTCTGGAACGGTGACTTCACAACTCACTTCTGAAGAAATACTGATTTTCCTTCCCAAATTCAGGCTGTGGGTCCCAGCTCCTCTCCCCAACCCATTCCTGTTCCCATGGCAGAGATATTCAGGAGCCCAGAGCTGTTTCAGACCTTGACCCACCTGGACAAGGACCTGCAGCTCACTGCCCCACAGTTCCAGCCTTCCCTGGAGCCTTTTTGAGGTGCACCTGCTGCCCCTGGCTCTTTGCAGTCATTTTGGACAGGTCCTGGTGGAATTTATGGTGGAATTAAATAGAAGACATTCAGATCTTTCACTTTGCAGCCAGAGATTTGTGTAAAATAACAGATATTTTCAGGGTGTTTTATAGAGAATGTTGTTTAAATCAAGAGGGCCATGCATTTTTATTTTTTTTAAACTGAAAAAACCCTACCAAACCCCATTATTTTTTGTAAGGACATTGGTTAACCACAGAAGAAACCCTGCACTGCAGATGGTGCCCAAAAGCACCAAGTATAGCACAAGATTTGGCTTATTCTGTAAGACTTGTTAACTAAAACACATATTGGATCCTGCTGGGCTTCTTGCAGAAAAATCTGATTTTCTAGGTGGATTTGGCAGGAAGTTTTGTAGGGTATCACACAATATGGGGCTTCTTCCACCCCTGCTGCCGCCTCCTCCTCTCCCAGCGTTTCTCCCAAAATTGTTGTTGCTGTGGAAAGCCCAGGAATCTTTTCCACTTGAAATATTCTATTCCCTGTTGTTGTAGGGAGAGTGAGGCTGTCAGGGCTGCCCAGCAGACTTTGGAGTTTCCTTTTTTCTCCTGTTTTTTCTTTTTCTTTCCCTCTGTGGGATCTGCTTTTCCCTACCAGGTGGTGGAGGAGGGAGGCTGGGCTGCTCCAGTCCCCAGTGAGAATGGGATGGAGGATTCCACGAAAACCTGGTTCAATTTAAGGAATTCCATAGGTGCCTCTCCCGGGAGCTGTTTCAGAGCAGGAAGGATAAATTCAGCTCAGTACAGGAACTTGCACAGCAAGAAAAGTGCTGCCTGGAAAAAAAGGCTAAAACCGGAATGGGGAAAAAGGACAAAAAGGACTTGATTCCTTTCCTTTAATCATGGTGGAGTTTTTGTTGGATGCAGCTCCCAGCCCTGAGCGTGACATTGGTTTGCTGATATTTCATCCTGCCTTTAGCCAGATTAGCTCTAAAAGAAGAGATGAAAATGCAGTTTTTTGCAGAATCTCGGTGTGAAACGTGGTCAGGGCAGAGGCAGCGCAGGGGGCTGCCTGGAAATGTCTCTCTGGCTCGCTCCTGTTTATTATGCTTGGCATGCAGCACCAACTCACTGAAAAGTGCTGCAATTACCCTTGGCAGCGAAATTCTTTTGCGTAGAGTGGTCTGTGGTGCTTGCCTTTGTTCTAAGAAGTTTTTCCACTCAGATTTTCAGTGCGGTGCTCCCTCGGATGTGGCACTGCAGTGGCGTTGCTCTGTCATCTTCTGTCTCCTTTTCTTCCTCTTATTTTTATCTGTCCTTGTCTGTCTTGCCCTTCACTCCAGCAGGAACAAAACGCCCTTTGTGGCCGTAAACCGCCGTGCCAAATAGTTTGAATAACTGTGGCCCTGCACGAGTGAATGTAAAACATAAAAGCGCCAGTAAATTCCATTTAATGCCACCCTATAACAACAAGAATTCCCATTTTAATAACTGGGGCAGTGGAAGGGCTGACCTCGTTGTTTGATGCAGCCATTAACTTGCTTGGCTCCGTGCAAAGATTGTGTGTTTAACTCTGTTAATGATGCTGCGTTCATTAACATCCCAAAGAGAGCACTCTGCTGGTCCCTGCTCCTCTTCCTGGGGTGGATTATTCCTTACCTGAGCCCTGGGTTAATCCTGGCTGGAACTGAGCTGTTTTATTGCCTTTGTTGTGCCCGGCAAGGCAAGGGAAGGACGCTGGGAGCACATGGGTCAGGCGTTCCTGGGGCTGTGCTTTGTGAATAAATCATTTGGTGTTTTACTGTCAATTCAAGGTGGTACAGAAGATTCTGTGAAGGTTCTGTGTCGTTTCCAGCTGAATTTCCTGGTTCTATGTCCTTTGTAGGATTCCCTTCACTCATTCCTACACTCTGGTTTGCTGGTGGTTGGGTTATTGCATAGAATTATTTTAACAGATTTCCCTACACCACCTTTTCTCCTTCGAGATGAAAGAGCAGAGATCATAAATGAGGGAATATTTTAAAAAAATAATGATTTGATGGATAATTTCCAAAGAAAGACACTTCCAGGGATGCTATTTTTGAGTGCTTTCTCTGTGGGTATAGGGAAAAAAAGGCTTCAAACCCAAAAATGCCACATGGTAATGAGGAGTTGGTGACCAAGTTGGGTTTGTTTGGAAGAGCTGGGGTAATGTTCCTGTCAGGAAATTAGAAGGTGTTTTGTTGGGTTGTGGGGCGGCACAAAGAAATGCTCAAACTCTCTGAGTGGGACCTGGAGAGAGGAGCAAGGGCCTCTCCCACGTTTCTGATCCCAGCAAAGAGTGAATTGGAGGATCCAGCAGGAAGGTGGTGCTGAATTCCATCTGGGCTGGGTTTTCCCCTTTTTTTCCTGATACTGCAAACGTAGATCTGTTCCCCGTGTTCCACAGGAACCTGCTCGGGCATTTTTGGGGTCACCGTGCCCAAAACAAGAGCATTATTCAGAGAGGAATAGCTAACTTGCTGTTAGTGCCTGCTCTGCCTCCTGCTTTGGAAACCTCTGGGTTGGGTTTTCATTTTGGATTGACGCAAACAGAACAGAAGCAATGCAGGATGAGTGGACAAGTTTTTAATTCCCATCCAGCGACTCTGGGATAAGGAATGTTGATTATTTTACCTCTCTGGTCTGCATTGTGTTCGTGCTTCTCGCAGCCTGTCCGAGCTGCTTTTTTCTCCTGGGGAGGGGCCACGTTGGTGGGATTTCACTGTGGGATAGAGGAATACAGCGTGGCTCAAAATAAACCCCTCCGCAGTGGGACAGAGCTTCCCAGCCCCGCTGTGGTCTCCATTCCAGCACAGCAAGCAGTTGTTAGTGGCGGAGACATCTCTGCCCGAGATGGCAGAAATAGCAGTGTCAGAGCTGGGCAGCTGTGTGGGGGAAGCCGAGAACGCTCGGGGCAGGGCCCCATCTGCTCCTGCTCAAAAATGTGGGGAGGGAGAGCATGGAAAATGCTGGGCTGGGAGGGGATGGAAAATGCTGCCTCTTCCCTCCTCCTTTCTGCGTCTGCACAGAAACTTGGAATATCCTGAGCTGATGCCACCAGGATCAGCAAACTCCAGCCCTGCACAGCCCCCAAAATCCTTCCAGCACAGGGGGATATCCATGCAGGATCTTCCAGCATCTTGTCGCTGCTAGCTCATAGTCATCAGGCAGTCAGCACAGGCAAGATGGCAAATAAGGCGAAATTTATTTACAAAACTTTCTTTATATATGCATCAATAGTTTAACAATTATTGGGCGATAGTTTTCCACCCCCCAAAAGGATTGGCTGGAGGCCTACAGCATCCAGTACCCAAAGAAAGATTAGAAAAGCACAAGAATTCAGCTTATCCCTATTCCCCATGAGAAAGAAGAGAAAAACTTTTAGAATAGTGCATCCACAGGATCTGTCCTGGCTCTCCAGGTGAAATTCCAGGTGTATCCCAAGAGAGCCCCGGGCAGATCCCGTGGGAGTTGTGCTTTACGGGAGCTGTTTGCACCTCACACGAGTTCAGGAACGATGTGGTGTCATTGAAGGCAGTAGATCGTGAGATATTTTCAGGAAGAGTTTGAAGCTCTGCTTTGCCTTGCTTTCCTAGGGAAGTCACAAGGCGGAGGACTGAAAAATTCGTCAGTTTTTCTAATTTTGTGACACAAAATCCGTGCTGTAATGGGATTGTTTGAGTGGAACCAGCTCACAGATGGAAGTGGCTGAGCTGGGAGCTTGTGATGTCTTCAGGCACTCTGATGGAGTGGGCATCTCAAACCTGTTGCTTTCAGAGGCAGAAAATGAACATTGCTTTCCCATTCTGCCGGGTTAGCTTTGATGTCAGCTCCTCCTTCCTCATCAGGCATTCCGGGAAATGGGAACATAAAGTCCTTTTTTGCCTTTCCGTGGCCATGTACCTTGTGTTGTCTGCCTGAGTCTGAGCCCTTCGGAATTAGAGTGGAAAATGTCCTTGAGTGCAGTGACAATTCCTGCCTGTGTCTGTGTGGAACGGATGGCACAAGTTCACACTTGGATTTTCGGAGAACTTAATTTGAGTGGAAGAGGGCAGGGCTGGAATCGTGTGCTGTGGGTGCAAGGAAATTGGGTTTAATTTGACTGAAATAAAGACATTTCTTGTCTGTCCTGAAGGATCAGAATCCAGATTATCCACAAGGAATATTTGGGCTGAACTAAGCCATTCCTGACAGATTTTTGCCTTTATTCCTTCCCAGATGCTTTGAAGGAGCAGATAAGCAGAGCGGTGCTTTCTGACCTTAAAATACATGGTTTAGGAGGGAAAAAACCCCATCCATGTGTAATTCAGGAAACTGGCAGGAATCCCGGTTTTCATGGACAGCTACAAAGGATTATTTCATGTGCTTGGTGGGCGAGGGATGAAGGGGGGATGTCTGAAGACATGTTTTCCTCTTTGTTTTTCTATAAGGAATGCTCAGTTCTCCACTTTTATTGCCACTAAAGAATGTCAGGGACATTGCTCATCCTGTCAAGATTTTCTCCTGCAGCCTAGATCTGTTCTTTGTCCTTTCTGGCCTTATTTGCCCCAGTTTCCACCAGCATTTTGTTTATTATAAACAAAAAAAACCCTGCATTTACCTTTTACTGTTCATTCAGTCAAATCAACTCAGTAGTTTTTGACTTGTGGGGTTTTTTTCCCCTCTAGGCTGTGTTGGTAGGGCAGGGTTTTATAGCCAGGTTTTCTCAGGGAAAAGGTGATGTCCTGAATTGGTTTTTTTGGGAGATGATGAGAAAAGGACTTTGAAAATAACCAAAGGACTGTGCATTTTGAGGAACACAATTTATTATAAATTATTTCACGGAAATTGTTGGGAAGAACATGCTCCAGCTTTATCCATGCTCTGAAGCACATCCAGAACCTTGTACCATGGCTGGTTTCATGCTGCCCATGTGTTTCAAGTGTTGCTGGGCAGTGCTGTGCTGTTCTGTAAGTTTTGTACTGATCAAATTCCTTTTTTCAGCCCAAAACGAAGGGCAGAGTTTGCCACGCATTCATTTTCCCTCGTGGTGGTTCTTCTCATAGCTGTGGGTCTGGGCGAGCTTGGGAAATGTGGGGCTGGGGCTTGGGCTGGAAAAGCAAATATTGGCTCTTGTGGTGAAGATAAAAGGCAGGACATTGTGTGTGGGACACAGAGAGTTGTGCATCTCGCTGCTCCTGGGGACGGCTGAAATTAAAGAGTGATCAATGCTGGGGTCCGGCAGGGCTGAAATTAAAGAGCCATTAATGCTGGGGTCCAGCAGGGCTGAAATTAAAGAGCCATCAATGCTGGGGTCCAGCAGGGCTGAAATTAAAGAGCCATCAGTGCTGGGGTCCAGCAGGGTTTTCGGTGGGGTTTTCGTGGGGCAGGAGCTGTGCTGTGCTCAGCTCTGGCACTGCAGTGACTCTCGGGTTTGTCCTTTCAGCAGAGCCTGCCTCCCTCACTGCTGTGTGCCTGGGCTTGGGCTCTGTCACTTTGGGGACATTTTCATTCCGCTGGCACTCTCAGAGGACATTTCCCTTGCTGTCCTGCCTGCTCTGGCTGTTGTTCTGTATTCCGTGCTGGTGCTGCTGCTCTGTGCTGTCATTCCCCACCTGGAGAGGAGCAGGGAGGGTGGAACTCCGCAGGAATCCTCAGGTGCTCTAAAGGTCTTTGCCCTCACAGATCCCTGAGCATCTCCTTCCTCCCTGCTCGCTTTCACGGGGTAGTTCTTACACTAGAATTGCAATAAAAACATTGTCGGCACCAGGAAAACATGGAAAACCGAATTACCTGAGCCCTGTTGTTAACATTGGTCAAACACATCAGTGTTCAAAAACCGTCTCGAGATTTTGGGACCTTTGGACCCCTTAGCAAAGTTATCCCAGAATATTCTGAGTTGAAAACGACCCACGGGGGCCACCAAATCCAACTCCTGGCCCTGCAGGACCCCCAGCAATCCCACCCTGTGCCAGGAGTGTTGTTCTCGGCAGAATCCTGGAGAATCACACATAGAATTAAGGAAATTCGTGTACACAAGGCAGCTTTAGGAGACACAAATCCTCAGGCCTCACGGAGCACTCGCAGCCATTAGCAAATAGGGGTCAGGTGGAGTCTGTGCCTGGATATTCATTATCCCAGGGATTAACCTTGCCTGCTGCTATTTCCAAAGCTGCTGCTGCCCATGCTGGAGCCCAGGTACTGCCCCTGGCTCATCCTGCCGTAAATGTGCCCCAGGCAGGGTCCTGAGGGCAAAATGCTCCTTACACACCCTGCAAAGAAAGCAGCCCCTCCTCTAAAAGAGCCTAGTGCCCTTCCAGGCTGGGTAATCCCCAGGGACAGTTCCTATTGAGGGAGCACATCTCAATAAAAGGGGCTGGGATCCCTGGGAGCACCAAAAACCTCTGCACATGAGGTGTCAGTGCTCAGTATTTGGCCATTTGTGCATCCAGTTAAGGATCTGGGCATTGAGATTTTTCATGGAACCTAAAGGAGAAAAACTTCATTAGAAAAATCCTGTATTTCACCATTAATTTATGCCCCAACATTCTGAAAATTGTGATTACCACTCCAGTAATCTTTACTTTTTATCATTATTATTTTATTATTATATTATTAATAATAATATATGATGACGATATTATATATTGTATATTATTATATATTATATATTATATATCATATATTATAGTCTATATATTATATATTATATATTATATATTATATATTATATATTATATATAATTTATCATATATTATAATATAATATATATAATATTCCTTCCTTCCTTCCTTCCTTCCTTCCTTCCTTCCTTCCTTCCTTCCTTCCTTCCTTCCTTCCTTCCTTCCTATATATATATATTATATATCCACCAGCCCTTTATATTTAATCCTACTGCCACTAATTTCAAGCTTTTTCTGTCAGCAGTTGGACCAAATTGTTCTGATATTTTTTCCTGTCAGGAGAAGTTCTGGAGGAGGCAGGAAAAATGGGAGTGCAGCATAGGGAGAAAAGCAAAGTGCTGGCTTGGTGTGTGTGGCTTGCCCAGGCTGCTCTGGTTTCCCCAGGATTATAGATTTGTGCTTACATTTTGGTCATTAAGTTTGGTGGAGTCGCCGTGGTTTTAGCACAGATTAAAAGCCTTTATGGATTTAATACAAGGAGGCCTCTCGGTCGTGGCAGCGATGAGCTGTGGCTTAGGCTGTGCTCTCAGAATTTACAGCCTTCGCCTGTTCTTCTGCTCCCCGTCCGAGCTGCTGGGGTGCAGGGATCCTTTTGAAGGGTTATTTTCTGTGTGCAGCAGCAATTAAACACGCCGAGCACGTGCGGCCCCAGGCCACCGCTCTGACTTCAGTCAAACCCACAGAGACCACCGCACCGAGGAGATGGAAATCAGAATGTGGCACGAAAGGAATAAAGGAACCGACTCTGAGGCGGATTTGTGCCCTGGGTGTTTGGGTCTGTGTGGAGAAGATGAATCTCCGTGTGTGCCTTCTTTATTTTATTGGGTTTTTCCAGATATCTTTTCCAAAAGCAGAGTCACGTGAAGCACCCAGCAGCAGGAGTCTGCTTCCCTTTAATTCCGTTTTCCCTCTATCCTGTATTACACTGCCTAAAGAGAGGTGTGAAAATCCACTTGTGTTTGGAGTGCACTGGAGGCTTTCTTGGAGTAAATTATTGCAGGTCTTGGAGTAAGTTATTTCAAGGAGTGTCTTGCTCCTATAGACCAGGAGAGGTTCAGAACTGAAGGCTTGACAGTTCATTTAATTTTGGAGCACAAATGCTCAGCTGAAACCTTCTTTGTCTGCTTTGCATAACTTATGAGTTGCAGTGATTAAATTTCTTGTGTTTGCTGGGCTGAATTCTCGCTGGGTTTCCAGGAGACTTCCCAGGGGACAGTGGATGAAGCATTTTCTTGGCTCCTGGCAATTCGGGGAGTGTTTATCCTGTCAGTCACAGCTGATGCTCGAGGCCTTTGGATACCCTGGCTGGGTTTAGATGCTTTTTGTTTCTTCCCTGGCATCACCTATTCTGAGCTTCTGGAGCTGGAAATGATGTCTAAATTCGAGTTTTTGTAAGCTATTGCAGTTGTGTGAGGAGGGGCTGTGATTTATTGCCTGTACCTTGGCGTGACTGTGCCAAGCAGAGAGTTAAAGAGTGGTGAGCAGCAGAGAGCAGTAAACAAGCTCATTTCTCTCCTGCCTGAAGGGGATTTTGGTTCCTCTGCTTGCTGAGCAAATAGGGCAGTGTATTATCGTGGTACTCTTCCCAGTTTTTGCCTTCTGTTTCCATTATAATAATATTTGAGTTTTTATGCAGTGCATGCTATTAATGATGCTAATAGTCCTAATGATATTCCAGAGGTTCTGTCAGTGTGGTGGTTGCAAAAGGTCTTGTGGTTAAAATGCACTTTAAATGTTATCCCACGGTTCCAGTGGTATTTCCAGAGGCGCTGGTGTTTTTAGCAAGTCCCCAAATTCCCAAAAATGTCTTCCCAGTCTGCCCTGGGACAGCGCTTCGGCCATGGGCTAAGGTGGTTTTCTTCATCACCATCGAAGGCTTGTACAAAAAATGGTGGAAATTATAAATACTGACACGTGCTCTTGTTCTTCTGCCTCCTTGAGCCTTCTGCTCTTCCCATGTGGTTTCATTTAGTGGAGTAACCGTGCCATGTTTCTAATGGCAATTAGTTTTTTAATTTAATTTCTTTTTCACCTTACATAGCAAGGAAAAATGGGACTTCTTAGTCTTAGGTTGTGAGGTAATTTCTGTTTATTATAGAGGAGCCAGGCTTTGTCTGTGATTTTTAGCTCATTCTAAACTATCCTGTGATGTTCAGCTACCACAAAATTCCCAGGTCCCACCAGGTATGAAAGATTCATCGGCACATTAAATAAACTATTGATTTCTGACACTTTACTCCTGGCAAAAGATGGTTCCAGATATGAATTTAAACTATTAAAATACAGAGTGCTCTCTGCAAAGCACATTGGTGAGCCACAATTCATGAGAAGCTGTAAGTCTCTGAGATGAAGGTGGAATATCTAATGGGCAGGGTTAGGCAGATATTGGGAATAAATCCTTCCCTGTGAGGGTGGGGAGGCCCTGGGATGGATTTCCCAGAGCAGCTGTGGCTGCCCCTGGATCCCTGAAGTGTCCGAGGCCAGGCTGGACAGGGCTCGGAGCAGTGGGGACAGTGGCAGGTGGAGCTGGATGAACTTTAAAAGTCTTTAAAAGTCACTTTCCCTTTGAAGTGCAGAGCTCCTGCCTCAAAACCACAGCCTGGGAGCTTTGAACACGCTCAGAAACATCCAGAAAAGCCAAGGCACTTGAAATGATTTCTTGATGAGGGCTCTGTCACCTTGATCAGGTGCTTTTTAAAGAGGAATGTCCGTGAGCAGAAGATGCTAAACCCAGGAGCAGGAAAAGCCCAGTCCTGCTGTCACTCCCACCTCGCCCTTCTCTGCATTCACACCCAGTGATGCTTCCAAAAAATTCAGGAGTTGAGGCTTTACTTCTGTGTGGTTTGACCTGCTCGGAAACAGAGAAGAGACAAAATTTCCATTCCACGTTTTCTTTCCTCTTCCTTTTAACTGAAATAGAAGAGAGAGGTTTGCTTTCCTCCTGAGCCATCCCAGTGTGGATCTCTGCTAGGCAAAGGGAGGAATTATTCTGCGATGTGGGATGGGATGAATGAGCTAGACCTGGAATGTGCCTTCCTCGAGTGAATCTGGGAATGGCAGGGACTGTTCCACTGCAGTTCATGGTTTCTGGGGAGTAAATACAGAATTTCAGGCTCTGCAGCTGGTTCAGCTCTCACAGTTGCTAAAAACACATCCCCCAGATGAAACCACCACATAAAAAAGGCCGGGGAAGAGTTATTTTCAACACTTCAAAATCAAATCTCAGGCCAGGAACGCTCCTAGGGCGGAATGATGGACTGTGGGGGAAATGGAGCTTGCAGGGAGTGGGGATTGCCTCCTTGAGGAGTGCCAGGAGCTCCCTGGAGCCTCGGGGCTGTAGCTGCTCCTGTCCTACAAACGCAGTAATTCCGTGTTCCCCTAAAGGAGGAGTTTGTGCTGCTCAGCACACTGCCAAGGCAAACTGGCTGCAGCAAGATTAGTCTCGAATCCTGAGCTTTTGCAAATCCTGTTTTTCTCATCTTCTTCGGGTTCTTCCCACAATGCAGTGTCACCCACCCAAAGTTCTTTTTCGGCAGAAGATTGTAACTTGCTTGGTTTTTAATTAAAATTGTCCATACTCTGATTTAATGGCCTCTATAAAGCATCCTGGCTTACCCTGCCTCAGGTAAATGAAAATATTTGCTGTGGTAAATAGGACTATTAGTTTGATGATCCATAGCAATAAAAAGCTTTTTATCAAGAATGTCATCAAAAGAGGCATAAAATTGTGTTCCATGTAAAACTACCGAGGTGTCTGAGAAGTTTTCCTGTGATTTATAAATTTCTGTAGGAAAAGGTGTTCATAGTGCCATTTTTTGCTGTGCCTTGTGGTCATGTTAAAAATTAACAGCACTTGTGAGCAGATCTCGTACATGGAAAGGATGGGGTCACAAGGTGGACATAATCGGAATTATTCCCTTCTCCCTGCACAGATTCCCTGCATCAGCTTGGCCATGTCACTGTGCTCAGCAGCAGAATAATTCCGACTGAAATGAAGCAGAAACCTCCCTGAATTCCCTGCCTGTGTTTCCGTGGTGCCACAGCTGCCTGCCCCTGGCTCCAGCTGTTTGGCCAAGCACACCTTTCCCTGCCACGGTGCACTTGGAATAGACCCCAGGCATCCGCGGGAGGGCAGGGATGGATTTTGGCCGTGGATTTTGGCTTGGAGACACCCCTGTGCCTTGCAGGGTGTGTTGGGTGAGCCCCGGAGGGCTGAGAGGCTCCTCGCTGGCCAGGCTGTGCTGTTTTATAGAATAATTCGGTTTAAAAGCCAGCAGCGTCTGTTTCCTTTCATCAGTGAGTGAATTACCCTCTCCCACCCCCAGCACCCTCCAGGTCCTGCTGGAAATGGGGTTTTCATGGGGTTTGCACCCCCTAAATGCACCTTGGAGCTGCTGGGGGGTACCACACCCTGCAGCTGTGGCCGGGATGGACAGAAGGGAGGCTGCAGCTGTGTAGTTGCACTGTTTTAGGAATCTTTCTGTTCTTTCGCAGGGAGAATAGAGATAAGCTGCATTCTTGTACTTTTTTTAATCTCTGTATCTGGTATTAGGTGTGACCAATGGTTTTAGGAAGTGGATTCCCAGCTGACCAATAGTTGCTAGATTATTAATGGATATATAAAGAGGTTTTTGTAAATAAAGTTCTCCTTTCGCCATCTTGGGTTCGTCTGCCTGTTTTCCCTGCCAGCTCCTGCGAATCTCAGGAAATCTCTAGCTGCACAGCTGGACCAGAGCTCCGCTGGCTTTGGGATGCTCTGCTGAGCTCAGTCCTGCCCCAGAGCCCTGTGGGGCTGGGATGCTGCAGGGGAGGGCAGGGATGTCCCCTGCACCTGCTGGCTCATTCTGGAGTGTTTGGGGTGGGATGAGGAGCATCCCTCAGTCCAGCCCCCCGTGTTTATTTATTTAGTTATTGCTTTGGTGTTCATTTTGGGCTGCTCCCCTCCGAGGGGCTCTGGTCCCTCTCCATGCTTTGCCGAGCTGCTGCTCCCTCCCGCATCTCCACGATCTGAGATTCCCCAGGGGAATCAGCAATCCCCTCCTCCAATTCCTGGCAGATTTAGGGAGCGGTTGCCATGGCGACGGGGGAGGAATTGGATCTGCAGCCCAGCTGGGATCAATCCCAGCTGCTGCCTCCTCCTCCTGAGCAGTCAGCGTATTTTTAATAAAGTGACCGTGTACAGGAGGCTTGTCTTTGTCTTGTTAAGCCTTTGTTGTGTATTAAATCCCGAGGGCTTTCACCATAATCTGCTCCGCTCACAAGCTTTACAAATCCCGCCCTTACTCGGCGAGCTGCAGCCCTTAGATCCAGGAGATATTTCTTTCCTGATGGTTTTTATTTCTGGAATTCAGTTTAATTGGTGAATGGTTGTTTGAAATGAACGGAATTAAAGGTACAGCCTTGAAGAAGGGAACCATTCAATCACAGCTGATTCCATCCATACTGTGCTTTATTTGCCAATTTTTTTTTAATTTTTTTTTTTTAATTTTGCGTTTTCTCTGAGCTTCACTCACGTGTTTTGGTCATCATTGCCTGGGTCACCTGTGCCAGGAGCGCAGGGATTCCTGCCACTGGAGACAGCTCCAGGGCAAAGTCCAGCCCAGGTCCCTGCCTGGGGTCACAGTGAGGGTGGCACCTGCCAGGAAGAGCCCTTGGGTCTGGGCTCAGCCATTGGTGGCATCCAGAGGCAGCCCAGGGCTGAAATGCAGACACAGCCCTGGGTGTCAGGAGTGACCCCAGAGGGATGGAGATCCTGATTTGCTCTCAAATCAGAGCCTTTCTGGCTCAGTGGTGGAAGGGAAGGATGTGAGGGGATGAGCTCCCATTCACCTGAGGGAGCACAACCCCGCGGTAAATTTGTGATGAGCGTGTTTAGTGTTCAAATCCATTCCTTCTGTGTGGAGCAGACAGATCTGCCAGAGCAGAGGGAGCGTGAGTGTTCCTGAGTGTGGTGTGTCCCTTTGGGCTCTGGACACGCACAGCCCAATATCAGCGATTTCTGTGTGCTGCCAGGGGCACTTTATTCCCTCCCCAGGTACAGCCTCCTGCTTAACCTCAGGCTGAGCCCAGCGGGGCCATAGCCTCCCTGCCTATTACCAAAATCACAGCTTAATTTGAGCTCATTTCTTTTGTTGAGATGCAAAACTAATTATATTTAACTACAGATGAACAGGAAGTTGCATTAGCAAATTTGTTGGGGTTTTTTGTTGGTTTTTTTTTTTAATCAATGGGGAATTATTCAGCATTTTTTGGGGGCTGGGGAACTTTGTAACCAGATAAAAGATATGGGGGAGGGCAGAGCTATAAAAAGTGTTATTGTGTGATTATGAAGAGGCCTTTTAATGCAGTTATTATGTGATGCTAAAAAGGCCTTTATTGCTTGAAGTTGGAAGCAGAATACAAATGGGCTCACAGTGTCTATTAAACGAGGAGTGGAAAAAATAGTCCCCATTCCCCTGAACTGCAAAGCAAAAATAACGATTAAACAGTGATTAAAATCAGCAGTGCTGGCTTTGTTAGTTTGATCACGGCCTGGGCAATAAAGCTGAGCGAGCGGGGAGCCATTGTTTGTGCAATTCCAGGCACAGCCCATTGTTCTGCTGGACCTGCTCGTCCAGGTGACAGCAAAATCGTTGTGCTGCTGGAGCTGCCTCAGACAGGCAGGGCTGAACTCTCCCTGGTGTAAAATGAGGACAGATGAGCTGGAAGTGACTCATTCCGAGGGATGGTTGCTTCTCCTGGCAGCTGAATTCCAGAAGTTACCTGCAGTTTCTGTGGCTGAAGCTGCTGGAGAAACACAGCTGGGCTCTTTTGTGCCTCATTTCATCTCCAGGGTCGGGGCCGTTTGGAGGACAAAGCCTTAAAAGTGTTTGCAGACACCCAGAGAGCAAAACCCAGGCCTGGGGCAGCCCCACAGCCTGTCCAAAATCCTTCACAGAACCACGGGGAGAAGACAAAAGAGACTGGGGGAAAAAAGCCAGGTAGAATTTGGCTCCTCAGCGTCTCTGGCAGAATGGAAATGTTGGGATTTCTCAGTTTTGTGTCTTTAACAACTCCCCTGGGTGTGTTTGTGCATAGGTGAGCACTGGGAGCTCCCAATGCCAATGGGAAAGGGAGGGAATTGGCTCTTGGGATCAACCTCAGGGCACCCGAGCATCCTGCTCTGGGCTGGGCAGGCTGCAGGTGATGTGGAGGGGATTTGTCAATCCTGGAGGTCACAGCTCCTGTCTTGTGCAGCTCCCGGCTCTGAGAAGTGCCGTTCTGGAGTGAGGAACAATGCCAGGACGTTTCCCCCCGGGCCTCCCTCCCATTGGGAAGGGAGTGCTGATGTGCAGTGAAGGAATTGCTGCCCCTCTGCACAGCCTTTGCAGCAATGCTGTTCCTTATTCCCCTAAATATGGGATTTCATGGTAACTCCAGAGTGGAGCAGGGGCAGCCCTGACTGCATGGGGCACAGCCAGGGATTGATTTCCTTCCTTCCTTTCCTTCCCTTCCTTCCTTCCTTCCTTCCTTCCTTCCTTCCTTCCTTCCTTCCTTCCTTCCTTCCTTCCTTCCTTCCTTCCTTCCTTCCTTCCTTCCTTCCTTCCTTCCTTCCTTCCTTCCTTCCTTCCTTCCTTCCTTCCTTCCTTCCTTCCTTCCTTCCTTCCTTCCTCCCTTCCTTCCTCCCTTCCTCCCTTCCTCCCTTCCTCCCTTCCTCCCTTCCTTCCTTCCTTCCTTCCTTCCTTCCTTCCTTCCTTCCTTCCTTCCTTCCTTCCTTCCTTCCTTCCTTCCTTCCTTCCTTCCTTCCTTCCTTCCTTCCTTCCTTCCTTCCTTCCTTCCTTCCTTCCTTCCTTCCTTCCCTCCCTCCCTCCCTCCCTCCCTCCCTCCCTCCTTCCTTCCTGTCCCAGGGGTGGTTTCCAGGTTTCATGCTCCTGAAAATCTGCCCAGCATTTCTATGCACAGAAGGAGCTGAGCCCTTGGAATAAAATCCAGGGAAAAGTGAAGGCTGAGTGCTGCTGCCTGGGCTCAGATCCCTTGCCTCCCCTTTGGGCTGTATTTGCAGCAAGATATTCCCTGGTTTTGTGATTTCCTCCCGTTCTTTGCAGAAATGTGGCACAGACGTGCCTAAAAAAAGATGCAAGGTAGAGCCCAGATGCTGAATTGGGGGTGATGGAGAGTTCAGTGCTTTCCACAGAGCCTTTCTTCTCCTTGCCGGCTGGAACAGAAATCACCTGAGGATGGAATGAAAGGCACTAATAACCCCAGCCTGTGCCACTGCCTTCCCAGCAGGCTGCAGCTCTCACAAGTGCAGCAGAGAGCCAGGGCTGCCTTTAGAGAGCCGAATGTGGGGGGAAAATGAGTATGAATTTCTATTAGATCTAATTAGCTCAGAGCCGTTTCCCCAGCACCCAGTGCTGAGCGGAAAGCTGATGGTGCTCCAAAGCCCTTCCTTGGGTGCTTTCCCCAGCTCCATCCCATGGCTCAGGAGATCCAGAGCCTGTCCCTGTCCCTGTCCCTGTCCCTTTTCTGAAATCCCTGCAGGACGTGCAGCCCTCCGTGTGCCCATGGAGCACCCAGCGCTCCCAGCTCTGCTTCCCACTGAGTCCTGGCTGGGCTCTCGGGGTTTGCTGCTGGGTTTGTGTTTTGGGGATGGAGCATTTACTAGCACAGCCTGCTGACTCCAAAGTCAAACCAGAAATGTGCAGGGAGATTGTCCTGGTCCCGATGATTCTTTTCAGGTTCCTTCTGGAGAGGAACGCTGTGTCAGGGAGGCTGTTGGCCAGAGGAATGTGCTCAGGAAATGCTGATATTCCTGTGCTGTCCTGCTGTTCTCGGGGTTTGCTGCTGGGTTTGTGTTTTGGGGATGGAGCACCAGCATTTACCAGCACAGCCTGATGACTCCAGAGTCAAACCAGAAATGTGCAGGGAGATTGTCCCAGTCCTGATGATTCCTTCCAGGTTCCTTCTGGAGAGGAACGCTGTGTCAGGGCGGCTGTTGGCCAGAGGAATGTGCTCAGGAAATGCTGATATTCCTGTGCTGTCCTGCTGTTCTCAGGGTTTACTGCTGGGTTGGTGATTTGGGGATGGAACACCAGCATTTATCAGCTCAGCCTGCTGACTCCAAAGTCAAACCAGAAATGTGCAGGGAGATTGTCCTGGTCCCGATGATTCTTTTCAGGTTCCTTCTGGAGAGGAACGCTGTGTCAGGGAGGCTGTTGGCCAGAGGAATGTGCTCAGGAAATGCTGATATTCCTGTGCTGTCCTGCTGTTCTCAGGGTTTGCTGCTGCATTGGTGATTTGGGGATGGAACACCAGCATTTACCAGCACAGCCTGCTGACTCCAGAGTCAAACCAGAAATGTGCAGGCACCTTGCTCTGGGATTGTCCCAGTCCCGATGATTCCTTCCAGGTTCCTTCTGGAGAGGAACGCTGTGTCAGGGCGGCTGTTGGCCAGAGGAACGTGCTCAGGAAATGCTGATATTCCTGTGCTGCCCTAATGAGGGCAGGCAGGGCTCCCTCAGCTGAGCAGAGCTCCGTGCTCAGTGCCTGACCTCGCTCCATGTGTTTCCCCAGCCCTTTAAGGAATGTTGCCATTGGCACACGCAGCCAGCTTTTCATTTCTGAAGCAGTGCATGTTTCTTAAAACCCCAGGTGTGCTTGGCAGCTGAAAGAATGCCTCTGTGGTCTGGAGGTAAAATTAGCTGCTCTGGGAGAGAGATTTTCGGATTTTCATGCACTACATGAAAACACAGAGGGTGTTTTCCAAAGAAAACCTCTTTTGGCGTCCTCAAATTCAACTTGACCCGGGCTTGTTAGGCCACAGATCTGCCGTGGAATTAAGCTATAGCTGGAGGAAAGCCAGAATCCAATTACATTTTCTGCCTAATGGGTCATAATTTATGCAATGAAGAAGGAGGCAGGGATGTTGCTGGGGGAAAAGGGCACTGGGCCTGCGTGGATGTGCACTGGGGAGGGCTGATGGTAAATGGGAATGGGGAGGGCAGGGCTGCTCTCCTTCCTCTCGTGTTTGAAACCTTCTTCTCGTGTTTAAAACCTTCCTCACGTGTTCAAAACCTTCCTCTTGTGTTTAAAACCTTCTTCTCATGTTTAAAACCTTCCTCTTGTGTTTCAAACCTTCCTCTTGTGTTTAAAACCTTCCTCTCGTGTTTAAAACCTTCCTCTTGTGTTTAAAACCTTCCTCTTGTGTTTAAAATCTTCCTCTCGCGTTTAAAACCTTCCTCTTGTGTTTAAAACCTTCCTCTTGTGTTTAAAACCTTCCTCTCACATTTAAAACCTTCCTCTTGTGTTTCAAACCTTCCTCTTGTGTTTAAAACCTTCCTCTCGTGTTTAAAACCTTCCTCTTGTGTTTAAAACCTTCTTCTCGTGTTTAAAACCTTCTTCTCGTGTTCAAAACCTTCCTCTTGTGTTTAAAACCTTCCTCTCGTGTTTCAAACCTTCCTCTTGTGTTTAAAACCTTCCTCTCGTGTTTAAAACCTTCCTCTTGTGTTTAAACCAGTA
Organism: Acanthornis magna; assembly: GCA_036785705.1. Taxonomy (NCBI): domain Eukaryota; kingdom Metazoa; phylum Chordata; class Aves; order Passeriformes; family Acanthizidae; genus Acanthornis; species Acanthornis magna. Next base: position 2,063,573 of record JAWUZG010000038.1, read on the forward strand.
ATTCAGGTCAGAAAATAGGTGTCACACTGGACTGTAAATCCAGTAAAGGACCCATGGGGATTGTAAGGTTTTTGCTGGAGACCGCTGCTCTTGCCTAACTGTGCTCTTTCCTTTTCCAGCCGCTCTCCAAGTGGACATTGTTCCAAGCCAGGGGGAGATCAGCGTTGGAGAATCCAAGTTCTTCTTATGCCAAGGTGAGTGGTGGCTGAAGGCCCCCGGGTTTAATCAGCTCAGAGTGCAGGTGTGTGATGCTGTGTGATGGTATTTGTCTCTGTGGGGGCAATCAGAGCCCCTCAGTGGGATCTGGGAGCTCTGGGCTGCTCTCACTGCGCTCTTCCCTCCCCACAGTGGCAGGGGAGGCCAAGTTCAAGGACATCTCGTGGTTCTCCCCGAACGGGGAGCGGCTGACCCCCAACCAGCAGCGCATCTCGGTGGTGCGCAACGACGACTTCTCCTCCACCCTCACCATCTACAACGCCAACATCGACGATGCTGGCATCTACAAGTGCGTGGTCAGCAGTCAGGAGGAGGGCGACTCCGAGGCCACCGTCAACGTCAAAATCTTCCGTAAGGTTTTGCTAGGGAGTGCTAGAAACGAAAGAATTCACTTTCTCCGTTTTTTTATGGAGAGATAGGTTCAAGGGGTTGAAGGAAATTCTACCTGGGGGGGAAAAAAAATTCGATTTAGAGATTTAGTACTTTTCATAGATGAAGTGTGGTTTATTTTGTCCCAGGAATTCAAGCAGCAGAGAACAAAAAGAATCAGGCTTTGGTTTCTGTATGGTAAGGTGATAGGGCACTATGTGCACGTGGTTTGCTATTGAGAGTGTAGCAGACAAAATTTTGAAGAGCCGCCATGAAAAACACCTCCCAGGCTTTTTTCTTCGGGTGTATGAGGCAGGATTAGGGAGGAAACTGTTTTACCTTCCTCGGAAAGGCTGGAAGGGGAAGGAGGAGGGTGGAAGCAAAGGGGATGGTAAGGTGCAGCCTTCTCCTTTCTTGGTTTGGAGGGGTAAGAGGGAATTAGGATGAAGGGATGGTCAGGAGAAGCTCCAAGCTCACATTTGGCAGTGAGGATTATTAAGATGTTGATTCCGGGGCTGTGGGCAGTGCGTTCACTCAGACCTTCGTCCTCCCTTGGGACAAGGAGATTTCTGGGGATTTGGGGGTTCCTCTGCTTGGCTCAGGCTGGAGGCAGGAGCACAGCTCTGGGTGTGCTGAGGAAGCTGCAGTGACCTTCTGTTTCCCCTGTTTCCAGAAAAGCTGATGTTCAAGAACGCTCCCACCCCTCAGGAGTTCAAGGAAGGCGACGATGCTGTGATCGTGTGTGATGTGGTCAGCTCACTGCCCCCCACCATCATCTGGAAGCACAAAGGCAGGGATGTCATCCTAAAAAAGGACGGTAAGGCCTTGGTTCTTGTCCATTCTGGGTCAAATGTCCATCCCCATCACACACAAAGTGCTGGCGGAGGAGAAGCAGCTTGTGCCTGACACGAGGCCATGGGATGGGAATTGAGCTCTCCCAGGGGCTGTGGTTTGCCAGTGGCAGGGCAATCGCATTCCCACAGAAACAGCCATTGGCTCAGACACTGGAAAAAGCCAAGGAATTCTGGAAAAAAGCAGCATCTCCCTTTAATGGTGGAGAGAGAAGTTTTATTCCACTAAGCCCAGAGGGGCAAAGAGAAGAGAACGTGGAGTGAGTTCTGTTCCTTTTGTGTTTCACAGTGCGGTTCATCGTCCTGTCTAACAACTACCTGCAGATCCGGGGCATCAAGAAAACTGATGAGGGCACCTACAGGTGTGAGGGGAGGATCCTGGCCCGTGGGGAGATCAACTTCAAGGACATCCAGGTCGTCGTGAACGGTGAGGGGCTCAGGGCTCGGAGCAGGGGCTGCAGCGCCTCAGCCCATGCTGCTGCTGGAGGTGCAGATTCAGGTCCACACCCTCCTCTCTCCCTGCAGTTCCAGTAAAAATGGCCATGGAATTCAGTGAGTGTGTGCCAGGTGTTTGCAGGGAAAAAACACATTGAGAAACCTGAAGCTCAGAGTGAGGAACTGAGCTTGGTGGCACTCACAAGTGCTTTTGGGCACCACACTGATTATTTGTGGCCTTTTCTCCCCTGTGCTGAGAGCTCGTGCCTCCCACGCATTGATTAACCCCTGCAGGTGACGGTGACAGGTTTGGGTGAGTGGTGGCACCAGAGCTGCTCAGGGAGCCTCCTCTCGCTCACAGCTCCTGTCCTTCCCAACTCAGCCGTGCCTCTCTTCTCTCGCAGTCCCTCCGTCCGTGCGTGCCAGGCAGAGCACCATGAACGCCACCGCCAACCTCAGCCAGTCTGTCACCCTGGCCTGCGACGCTGATGGCTTTCCTGAGCCCACCGTGACGTGGACAAAGTAAGATCTGTGTGCAGGGTCCTGCTGGGGTGTGGGGATGGTTCCCCCAGGCTTGGAGAGCCATGCTGGAGGGAAAGGAATGTTCTAAATGGGATCAGATGAGCTGATTTTTCTCACGAGAGTGGCCTCGTGATGGGACTGAAGTCACCTTGTGCTGTGGGTTTGGCAGGGAGCACAGAGGGGGACCGGGGTGGGGAGGAGAATCAGAGGGTAAAAATCCTGTTGGTTGGGATAAAAACAGTTTAATAGATAAAGCAAACCAGAAGAAGGAATTCCTTCAGTGCTCCCCATCCTTCAGCCAGGTCAGCTGTGTCCCCTCCCAGCTCCCTGCATTTCCCTGCCGGGCAGTGATTCCCACTCCGAGGACACCATTCTTGGGATTGTTTAGCCTTTGGTGCAGGTGATGAGCACAAATTGGTGTGGGAAAGCTGATGGCAGCTTGGAATGGTGCCCTGGCGTGCGAGCAGCCACCCTCGGTGGGGTCACAGCTCTGTGGTGTCAGCAGGGGCGAGGTTCAGCTGCCAGGAGGAGCCCTGGGGCACGAGGGGCTGGGGACAGCTCACAGCTGAGCTCCGCAGCCCACGGGGAGAGGAGAAGGTGCTGGTCCCTCTCAGCACGGGAGCTGCAGGATAATCATTGCATTCCAAGCCTGACCAAAGAGCCTTTGGCTGCCTGTCCCCAGGGATGGAGAGCCCGTGGAGGAGGTGGAGGATGAGGACAAATACAGCTTCAACTACGATGGCTCCGAGCTCGTCATCCAGAAGGTGGACAAGAGCGACGAGGCCGAGTACATCTGCATCGCCGAGAACAAGGCTGGCGAGGCCGACGCCACCATCCACCTCAAAGTCTTTGGTAAACAGCCCCGAGCAGCCCTGCCAGCCCAGCTGGGCGCTGGGCACAGTGGTGGGAGCTGGGAGGGACCTGCTCATCGCAGTTCATGCCTGCTGGGCTCATCCCAAGCTGCTACTCTGCCTGTGTGCCTCATCCTGTGTGTGTGTGTGCAGGGGAAACCAGCCCAGCTCTCTTTGCCTCTGCCCAAACACGGGCAGGGCTGCTGGGCTGAGACCTCCGGGCTGCTGGGGTGAGACCCCCAGGCTCAATCCTGACCCATAAAGCTGCTGGCAATGTCCCCCAGGCTGCAGGAAATGTCCCCAGGCTCAATCCTGACCCATAAAGCTGCAGGAAATGTCCCCCAGGCTCAATCCTGACCCATAAAGCTGCTGGCAATGTCCCCCAGGCTGCAGGAAATGTCCCCAGGCTCAATCCTGACCCACCAAAGCTGCTGGGAATGTCCCCCAGGCTCAATCCTGACCCATAAAGCTGCTGGGAATGTCCCCCAGACTGAATCCTGACCCATAAAGCTGCTGGGAATGTCCCCCAGGCTCAATCCTGACCCATAAAGCTGCTGGCAATGTCCCCCAGACTGAATCCTGACCCACCAAAGCTGCTGGGAATGTCCCCCAGGCTGCAGGAAATGTCCCCAGGCTCAATCCTGACCCACCAAAGCTGCTGGGAATGTCCCCCAGGCTCAATCCTGACCCACCAAAGCTGTTTTAGCACCTGAGAGCCTTGCTTAGAACCTGGGCAGGGAGGTGAGCCCACCCCACCTCAGGCCTGTAGGGGTGAATCAGCAGCTGTGCTGCCGCCCGTGGATCTGGAAGTGTTAAGGAAGATGGAATTCTCCCTGCCTCGTCTGCAGCCACCTGACAAAGCTGCTTAGCAAAGGGCTAATTTGGGGCAGGGAAAGTGTGCAGGGAGGTGGAAGAGTGAGCTGGTAATCCTGGGGGCTGAGCATTTGTACACTCTTACACGGGTCCTCTCGTAGAAGCCTCGGCTGTAAGAAGGAGCAGAGAGGATTTTTAGGTGTTAATTCTGTGAGGAGGTGCCCTCTTCAATGTCACGCTGCCCCTTCCCCACCTGGCAGTAAATTGGTCCCAATCCTCCCCAGCGCTGCCTTTTGAACATCTCTGGTGGCAGCCAAGCTCCGTCCTGAGCCCCACCTGAGTGAAGGTTCCTTTTCCTCCTCCTCCTTCTCAGCCAAACCCAAAATCACCTACGTGGAGAACAAGACAGCCATGGAGCTGGAGGATCAGATCACGCTGACCTGCGAGGCCTCGGGGGACCCCATCCCCTCCATCACCTGGAGAACCTCCACACGGAACATCAGCAACGAGGAGAAGGTACAGCCCTTCCCAGAGCCCCGTGGGGTTGGTGGGGTCAGCACAGCTCGTCCCTGCCTGGCCTGGCCTGGAGCTGCATGCGGATGCACGTGGAGATCTGCTGTCCCCTGCACGGGAGCAGGGCAGGGTCACAGCCTGCTGTCCCCTGCATGGGAGCAGGGCAGGGTCACAGCCTGCTGTCCCCTGCACGGGAGCAGGGCTGGGGTCACAGCCTGCTGTCCCCTGCACGGGAGCAGGGCAGGGCAGGGTCACAGCCTGCTGTCCCCTGCACGGGAGCAGGGCAGGGTCACAGCCTGCTGTCCCCTGCACGGGAGCAGGGCAGGGTCACAGCCTGCTGTCCCCTGCACGGGAGCAGGGCAGGGTCACAGCCTGCTGTCCCCTGCACGGGAGCAGGGCAGGGTCACAGCCTGCTGTCCCTGCACGGGAGCAGAGCAGGGCAGGGTCACAGCCTGCTGTCCCTGCACGGGAGCAGGGCTGGGGTCACAGGCACCTGTCCCCTGCACGGGAGCAGGGCAGGGTCACAGCCTGCTGTCCCCTGCACGGGAGCAGGGCAGGGTCACAGCCTGCTGTCCCCTGCACGGGAGCAGGGCAGGGTCACAGCCTGCTGTCCCCTGCATGGGAGCAGGGCAGGGTCACAGCCTGCTGTCCCCTGCACGGGAGCAGGGCTGGGAGTCACAACCTGCTGTCCCCTGCACGGGAGCAGAGCAGGGCAGGGTCACAGGCACCTGTCACAGGTCCCTTGGGTGAAGAGCCACCTCGGTTCAGAGCAGCTGGGGAGATGCTTTGGCACTCCTGCTGCATCCACTCGGGGCTGAATTCAATTGGAGAGACCCTGACCCCTCTTCAGAGGAGTTCCTGAGTCGCAGGAGCTTCTGGGAGGTGGCGATGAGCACCCTGAGCCCAGAGCTGTCCCCGCTGTGCAGTGGCAGGTGAGGGCTGTTCCCTCTCCAGGGTGCAGTGGACCAAAATGAACCTGTTAATTCCTCCTCCGTGCTGTCCTCTGACACTGCACATCCCTCAAGCACAAAAGCCTGGCTGCCTTTTGTGCTCACCTGTTTTGTTGATCCCATCAATACCATTTTGTTCTTAAAAGGCAAAAATAATTAGCAGTTTTTTCTTTTAGAAGAAGAGCGCTGGTGTTGTTATTGGCGACAGTTCCTTTAATTAGCCAAGGTTAGGATGTGCTGCCGTACTGGAGATGTTTCATTAAGTGCTCAGGAGGCAGATTTGGAGCCAGAGAAAGCCTAGACAAAAGTAGGAGTGAGGAGTTGTTGCTAATTAATAATCTCCTAATAACAGGATGCTTCAGGGCTCAGCTGCCTTGGCCACGCCAGAGGTCCTGGCTCAGCGTGGCGGCAGCAGGTGACACTCTGAGAGTCTCGGAGCAACAGAGGTGTCCACTGTCACTCGTCCCCACAGCTGCTGTCCTGCACTGCAGCTCCTAAATGAGCTTTTCTAATTGCCCCCATGACGTCAGCCCCTCCCCACGTCGTTCATGTGTAACTTTATTAATCAGAGTGCCAAAGTTTTCCAGCTTCAGTTCTTTCTCAGCATCTCTTGGATCCCAGGGCTGCTGTGAATCCCTGCAATGTTCAGGGAGAGGTTTCCAGTGCCTGCAGAAGCTGCAGTGTGACTGGGGGACCTGTTAGGGCAGATTTGAGGTTATTTATTCATGGGTTTGTCTCTGTCAGGAGAGCCCTGGGAGGTGCCAAGGACTCCAGTGCTGCTGGCTCTGGAGTTTGGATCACAGCCACGGGCAGAGCTTGGGCAGGGAGGAGAATATAAAAACCGAATCAAGGGGTGGGAGAGCCCCCTCTGCAGCCCAGCTAAACCCTCCAGATCTCAGTGGCAAAACTGCTAACTCATTTTTGCTGATTTTTGAGACTCATATCCTGCTTGATGCTGTGAGGTTGGTGATCCATAGCAAGGGAAATGTTCATACTCTGAAACTTTCTTACCCAGACCGGGGGGAAAAGCCAAGGTTTGAGGCATTGCTGTGTGCTCATGTGCTGGTTCAAACCTTCAGGACAAACATTATTTGATCATATCCCATGCACTTTCTAGGCTGGATTATTTTGTGTCTGTGTGTGCATTTTGTTTTGGTTTGTCTTATCCTTTTCCCATTCTCTATCTTGTGCTCTGAGTTGAGGTGAACGTTTCAGATGTCCAGAAAATCCTTAGGCCAGAATAGCTCTGATATATATTCTATTCCAAATTCTATTCGAATATTTAATTCTATTAAATATTCTGGTACAAATGCTATTATTCAGGTTATTCTTCACTTTCTTTCTCTGGGACAGCACAGGGAAATGAATGGTCTTTGATGCAGGACAAACAATGCTATTTTAAGAGTTTTCAAGCCCTCCTTTTGCATATCTCCATTATCCAGGTACTTGGATGCTTCTCTCTTGCTTCATGTTGTTTGCTCTTATCATCCTTCAGTGTAGATTTTTAGAGGTGTGGAGGTGCCTTAACTCCCAAGAACATTCTGAAAAACCTACCCAACCCCCCAAACAAAACCCGAGTTTTAGTTCAGATGTATTTCCAGGCAGATTTTGGGATGTCGCAGTCTCTGAGTGCTCTGCCACCCTTCCATGGAGCAGCTGTGGGGACATTCCTGGCTTTGTCCCCCAGAAGGAGCTCAGCCTGTGGGGATGGGAGGGAAACACTGCAGGTCCTTTATGCAGAGCTGGATCCCCCAGTCCCAGCCACTCCCCATTCCCTGGAGGGCAGAAACCAAAGGGAACATCTTCTCAGCACAGGAGTCAGAGAACAGAGGAAGGGATCAGCTCTGATTTCTCATCCTGCATCCCAATCACAGTTTAACCTGTGTGGTGGCCCTGGCCCTTTTCCCCCAGGGCTGCCCCACAAGGCTCCCTGCTCCTCAGGCAGGAAAATGCAGATTTCTGGGTGGATCTGAGTTGCTTGGCTGAATTACAGACATCTTTCACCTCTGTCACGGGTGAATTCCTCTCTGCATTGTGCTGTCCTGAAACCAGCCAAGCCCATCCTTGCTCTCATTTTCTGTTGCTGTTGCTGCCCAGGAGCCTCTCTCAGCTCTGTGCTGTTGGCAGCTAAAGCAAAGGGATGAGTTTTTGGCAATTTAGGATTCGGAAGGTGGATGAGGCTTTGGGTTCCCCCTCCCTCCCTGCACGGTGCTGGGCAGGGCTCGGCTGTCTCTGTCTCGGTGAGGAGGATTGAGTCTGGGATTCTCTGGGATGGAGAACGTGGCTCTGCCTCTTTCCCCACACCCCTGAGGTGTGCAAAGAAACAGCAAACAGAGGGTTTGGGAATGGGCTTTGTGTCTTCTTCATCTTCCTTTGGGGTGACACCAAGGGAGAGAAAGTGTCCCCTGTGCTGACAGCACAGAGCAGCACAGGAGGGGACGGCGACTCCCAGGGCAGGTCCCTGAGCATAACTGGGGCTGAAAAAGGGATTTTTCTGGATTATCAGGCTGCCTGTTGAGCTTCCAAGCACCTTGTGCACAGCAGGATATACACCCCTAGAAATGAGCAGGTCTTGGAGTGTGCCACCCCTGCAGCTGTTGGTGAGCTCCACCTCAGGCTTCAACAAGCAAATTCACAAGCCAAGCCTCTGCTTTCCCCAGAGCCATTGTCCAGTGAGGCTGTGTGTCCCATCCGTCGGCATTTCGGTCTCAGGGTTCACTAGAAGCCCCGTGGCAGCAATGCTCTGTTTTTGGTTCTCATTCCCTGAGCTTCCATCTCCATCCCTGTCACCCGTGTGTGCTGTGACATCCGCGCAATGTCACTGTGCCTCACTGTGCCAGTGATGCCATCCTGGCTCTCATATTAGCAGGTGATTTTTGATTCCTGAACGGAAGGGGATCGAGTGAAATAATAGAGACCAGGAGCTACTTGGAATATAAATTATATATATTATATTTCTTGGAATATATATTATATTTCTTGGAATATAAATTATGGGGGGGGGGGAGAATGGACCCCAGCAAGCTGGCTCTTTGTGAACCACAGTGAATATGGTCCCCACTGCTGGTGGCTTCCTCTGAGAGGGAAATCTTTGTTTTAATGTCAGGTTTGTGCATGTTGCACTGCTCTGGGGCTGTCCCCAGCCCAGGAGGGGCTGGGGGCTCCATCCCTGAGCCCAGGGAGCTGTGGGCTCCTGTCCCACCGTGCTGGGGCTCTGCAGCTCCAGGGCTGCTCCTCCTCTGGCCCAGCGTGCATGGAAACAGGGCTGCACATGCATGATGAGCACATTAATCAGCGTTAATGAGTCCGTGTGGGGTGGCAAACAGAGCAGGGGCACAAATCCAGGTCTGTGCTCGGCAATTCAGTGACCAGAGCCGCTTGCCCAGCACCAGGGGTGTAGAAAAGGTGAGATGTGACGAAGGGAACAGTCACTGACGCACGATAAATCAGTCTCTAGGTGCCATCAGCCTTTGGTTAGTCGTTTCAAACCAATTCAGAGGCTGTGGCGTGGTGAATGGCAACCTCAATTGATGGAAAAGGGAAGGTGTGATCCCCCCACGCACAGGAGATGTACAGCTTGGAGCCTGCATGTGCACACAGCTCAATGTGCTGCAAACACTTGTACCTGAAAGCAACCTTTGATAAACTTTTATTGCTTTTTTTCTGTTGTTGTTGTTGTGTTCTATATCTGTTCTCTCCAGGCTTCGTGGACCCGGCCCGAGAAACAAGAGGTATCAGATTACCAGACCTTTAGCAAACTTCTTAGGTTGTTGGTTTTTGGTTTCTCTTCTAAGCATCACAGATTAACAAAGCTCTAGTCCAGTAACCAACTAAATGAGCATTAATCTGACCCAGTTAAATACCAATACATAAAAGAAACAGCTTCTAGAGGTAGAAGTTGCTTGGCATGTAGTGATGCATTTTTTGGATGAGCAAAGTAGCTGTGTTGGGAGTGAGGAACTCTGGTTGTCACTTAAAAATTACAGAAAAGAAGATTAAAAGTAAAAGCAAATGTAAAATGCTGCTTTCACCGTTTTTTTTTTTCCATGCTGCCAGTGTGAATCATCCTCTCTTTTAGAGAGGGAAGAATTAGCACCAACCTGTATTTTGGGAAAGTGATTTTTCCCCAGGAAAGCCTCCTCTGCTCCAGCCAACTCACCTATTTGCTCATGGCACTCCTTCAGTTTGACCTTCTCTTTAAAGGACAACTGCATCATGTTCCATTTCCAAGTCAATGCAGAGAAACCTTGCACGAGGGGCATTTCTCCAGAAAATGCTCCAAATTGCTCAATTATTTTTATTTGTCTTTGATCTGCAAGGGTCAGCGAGGGGAGGGTGGGGTAATGCAGTAACTGGGGGTGGTGCAAATGGGGTTTGATTTTATTTCACATTCAGCGCTGTGCTATAATAATAGTGATGATAATAATAATGACAATAATAATAATGCACCTGATTTGTAGCACTCTTGCTTCAAAACGGACCAGAAGGAAAGTTCCCAAAGGGGTCAGGTGGAGGACAAAATGAGCTGTCAGAGCTGGGTGACTTGGATTTGTATTTTTAGGATCAGCTTCGTGGAGGCTCTGATTTTTTAAATTGCTTTTAAGCCATCTTAAAGCACAGAGACTGAACAAAGGGAAGCTGTAACTTGAGCACCACCCAGCTGTGTTTCATGTGGGGCTGAGAAGATCCTGCCCATTCTTCCTTCAGAATGATCTGTTGGATTGTGGCAGGTGAAGGCATCGATATTCAGAGCAGTTTGCATTGCAGAATTTGGAATCTGAGTAGTTGCATCTCTCCAGGACTCCCACGAATTCCTGGCACAGCTGTCCCCTCCCTGCCCCAGTGTTTTCTCTGTGCTCTCTCTCTCTCCAGCTTCTCATTAATATGAGCACTAATACTATTAAGTTTGCTGTCTCTAAATTTCTTGCTGCCTCTGTGTCTTAAAATACCCGAGTGGGGTGCAGGATATCTCTTTAAAATCGCTTTTAAATTGCTTTAAAGTTGCCTGGGGGCTTTTAGCAGTGGATTCACATCTGGGGAAGGTCAGGGAATGAAGTATTTCACTTCAATAAAGGAATTCGGGTGAGGAGGTGAAGGCAGTCCTGGCAGCATCTCCAGGTGACCTCAGTCTCACCCCAAACTGGTGATGCCTCTCTGGCAAGTGGGAATTGGTGCAACCTTAGGCTGCAGGTTAAATGCAGATAGAAACACTGCACTGCGAGCCCAGAGAAAGGAGAGAGCTCTCCTCTTCCTCCAGGGGAGCTGCTGCCTGTGCTCAGGAGCTTTAGGCTCTTTGGGATGGTGTGGATGAGGAGACAGGACTGGAATTGCTCAGGGGTGCTTGTTTGGGACAGGGCTGAGAGCCCCAGAGGGAGAAGGGAATGGGGAAATGCATTTTATTTGTTTCTCCTCTGCCCCTTTGGCCCTGAGGTGTTGAGCTTTGGGCCAGGTGTGCCCACAGGGCATGGCCAGAATTTGGGGAAAAATACCTGCAACTAGCTCAGGATAAATGGCACTAATTGGCAGTGTAGAGAATATCCCACCCTGCTCTGAGGTGTGGCTCACTGCCCTGGCCCTGAGCTTGCCTCCCCATGGCCAGGAAGCATTTTGTGAGCCCAGACCCCGGGAAGGGATCAGGAGTTTCAAGCAGAGGGTTCCAAGTGTCCATGTCTGGCTCACGAGTTCCTGTGCTGTCTCCAGCAGCCGCAGCCTCTGCTGGGCTGGAGTAGGGATAGAGAAAACCTGCAATGTGCTTTCTTGGGCAGATGTTTTTCTCTCTTTAGAGTGTTTTTCCTGATCTCTCTCTTTCTTTCCTTGTGCCTTTTGGAGTTAAGAAACAGAGCTTCACCTTCAGAGTCAGTTGCTCATGAAATGATCATTGGCTGTGATTTCCTGGCACTCCTTCGTGTTGGATCTTGAGGGAGTGGGGAGAAGGCAGGAGAATTTGGGTGCAAAATTACCTTTTCTAGAATCACCCGTGATGATCCCACACTGCTGATTTGTCACTTACCCTCTCCTGGTGAGGTCACAGAGACAAGGACTGAGAATATTCACGCAGATCTGGAGTCTTGGCTTTTAGTCGTTTATCAGCACTTGTCCTGTCCCTTGCAGGAGCACAGATCGTGTATGGGATGGAGAGCAGCAGGAGGCAGCAGCAGGCACAGCCGTGAGGGTGCCAGCTTTATTCGCTCGTGTTTGTGCCCCAAAATCAGGAATTAGGGGACAGAGTTGGGGCTTTAGAGCTTCCAGGCCGAGGCAGAAGCGCCAGGGTGGAGAGAGGAGGCCATGGCTCTGTGGTTCGTGGATGAAGGGAGCTTTGGTCCCAAACTGGAGAGGAACCCCCCGGGCTGGGGTGGCTGGGGGTGCAGTGCCCTTGCAATCCCCGTGGATGTGACATTCCTCGTCTGTCTGTCAGTGCCATCCCCACACTCTCTTGCATGTGGGAAATGGTTCTAGAATTTTCTTGAGGCAGGGCTGTCTCTAGAAGTTTTCTTGCCTTTTTCACTGCACTTTCCTCTCTTCGTGTGCCACGTTCAGGTGAAGGTTCTGAGCTCTCTTTTTGTCCCGTTCAGCCTTGAGCTCTGGATCTGTTCTTCCTTCTCCCATTTCAGGGACACTGAGCTAAAACCACTATTGCTGAGAGAACAGGGAGGGCTGGATTCTCTGTCTGGAAGCTGTTGGAGAGGTTTCTTTTTTTTTTTTTTCTCTTTGCATGCTGGCAAAACTTTTTAACCAGAGCTGGATCTCTGCAGTTCCCATTCTGGGGAGAAGCTTCACTGTCCAGTTTTCCTCAGAGACGCACTAGCAGCTGACACTTTGGTCCTTCTTTTCACATTTTCCCCTTCCCCTGAGCGCTTTTGAGTGGCAGGGCACCTCCTCGTTGCCCTCGGAATCTCCTCTCTGCGGCCCCAGGTGGGGCGAGGCCAAGCTTTGGGGTCCCCCAGCAGGGCGGGGTTGGCGTGGGGCAGACTTTGTGGCAGCCTGGGCTGCGGGGGCTCAGCGGTGACCGTGTCCCCTCCCTGGCAGACGCTGGACGGGAGGATCATCGTGCGCAGCCACGCGCGCGTCTCCTCGCTGACGCTGAAGGAGATCCAGTACACGGACGCGGGCGAGTACGTGTGCACGGCCAGCAACACCATCGGCCAGGACTCGCAGGCCATGTACCTGGAAGTGCAGTGTGAGCAGGGGCGCCGGGCCGGGGGGCACGGGGGGCTCTGCTTTCCCTTTCCCTTCCCAGGGTGAGGCTGTGGAAGCAGCTCAGTCTGATAAAAGTCTCAGTTTTTTGGTAATTCTTGCCTTTTTAATTTTCTTTAATTTTTAAAAATTTTTTTTTAATTTTAATTTTTAAAAAATTTTTTATTTGTGACCTTCCCGGTACTTTTTCCTGCCCTTTTCCCCAGCTAGAAACACCAAACCCATTCCCGAGCTCCAAGCCCTGGGAAATACAAGGTCCCTATCCTATCTTAATCTTTCCTGAGAGCCAAAGATTTCTAGACACATTTTCATAAACAAATACAGATAAGGAGCTCCAGAGAAGGGGCTTGACCTAGAGAAAATGACATCACCACTTATCCTCCTAATGAGTGCTTTTTATCAACTATGCTAATTTTCTAAAACCTACCAAACTGTATTCACCCCTGTGGAAGCAAGCTTTTGTAAATATTCTTCCATAACTGCCCCTGGAGCTCCAATAAAAATCCGCTTTTATATTACCTCCTGTACTAAAATTATCTCAAGTTTCATTTCTGAGCCGAAAAGGCAACATGAGCTCCTGCTGGGTGTTTGCTCTGCTGTCTCCAGCTGGATGCTCTTTGCACCTCACCGTGGATCTGCTGCGGTCCCATTTGTTGGGATCAAAATTCTTCCCTAGAGCTTCCCTGGCATCATTTCCCAGATCCATCCTGCCCTCTGCTCCTCCTGCTGCACAGGAGCAGCCTTGGGGCTGAGCAGGTTTTCTCTTTACGTCCTTCAGCACAGACCCTCCCCACCCCTCTGGCCGAGGGGACAATTCCCATCTCCTGTTTTAGATTCCCTTCCCGTGTGAAGGTGGACTCCAGCCGGGGAATCAGCAGTGAGGCTGCTCGGGGAGCTCTCCTGGCTCCAATCGCCTTCCCAAATGTGTCTTTCAGACGCCCCCAAGCTCCAGGGCCCCGTGGCCGTGTACACGTGGGAAGGAAACCAAGTGAACATCACCTGTGAGGTGTTCGCCTACCCCAGCGCTGTCATCTCCTGGTTCCGGGACGGGCAGCTCCTTCCCAGCTCCAACTACAGCAACATCAAGATCTACAACACGCCCTCAGCCAGCTACCTGGAGGTGAGGACAGCCAGGAGGGCTCAGGGACATCAAATCAGAGATGCTGAAGGAATTCGGTCTTGTCCTGTTGGTAGAAGTGAACTTGGGTGATGTTTCTGGCACGTAAATGCTGAGAGAAATCAGGTATTAGAAGATAAAGCAAATCAGGTAATAGAATATAAAGCAAATCAGGTAATAGAAGATAAAGCAAATCAGGTAATAGAAGAATAGAAAATCAGGTAATAGAAGAAAAGAAAATCAGGTAATAGAAGATAAAGCAAATCAGGTAATAGAAGATAAAGAAAGTCAGGTAATAGAAGACACTCTCGCCTTGCCTCTGATTTTTGCCCACTGCAGTTCTCTTCCCCCGCGGACAGAGCACGAACACCTGGATTTTGTTGTAGCTTCTCTCCAGCTAAGTGCAGCACCTTGGCAGAGGGAAAAAGGTTTTGTGGTCAGAGTTTGAGCCGTCCTTCCCCCCACAGGTGACCCCAGACTCGGAGAACGACTTTGGGAACTACAACTGCACCGCTGTGAACCGCATCGGGCAGGAGTCCTCCGAGTTCATCCTGGTGCAGGCAGGTGAGCAGGGAGGGCAGGGGAGGTGGCAGAGGTGCCAGCGTGGCCCTTCCGCGCTGGTTTGTGTCACTGGGGTGGCAGGAGAGCAGTGAGGCCTTCGTGGAGTGTGTGTCGGGGTGGAGATGCTCAGCAGCTCTGTTCCCTCCTTTGTTTTTCCAGGGGCTGTTGTCCCTAACTCCCCAGTTGCTTTCCCCAATTCCCCAATTGCTTTCCCCAATTGCTCTCCTCAATTCCCCAGTTGTTTTCTCCACTTCTTCGGTTGTTTTCCCCAACTCCCCAGTTGCTTTCCCCAACTCCCCAGTTGCTTTCCCCAACTCCCCAGTTGTTTTCCCCAACTCCCCAATTGCTCTCCCCAATTCCCCAGCTATTTTCCCCAATTCCCCAGGTGCTTTCCCCAACTCCCCAATTGCTCTCCCCAATTCTCCAATTGCTCTCCCCAATTCTCCAATTGCTCTCCCCAATTCTCCAGTTGCTCTCCCCAATTCCCCAGTTGCTCTCCCCAACTCCCCAGTTGTTTTCCCCAACTCCCCAGTTGTTTTCCCCAATTCTCCAATTGCTCTCCCCAGCTCCCCAGCTATTTTCCCCAGCTCCCCAGCTGTTTTCCCCAATTCCCCAGCTGTTTTCCCCAGTTCCCTGAGTCTCACTGGCCGTTCTCCCTTCTCCCCAGACACGCCCTCGTCCCCGTCCATCGGCAGGGTGGAGCCCTACTCCAGCAGTGCCCAGGTGGAGTTCGACGAGCCCGAGGCCACGGGCGGAGTGCCCATCCTCAAGTACAAGGCAGAGTGGAGGGCCCTGGGCGAGGGGGAATGGCATTCCAGGTTCTACGATGCTAAGGAAGGTAGGAACAACAAAAAAAAATGGGATTCCTTCCCCACTAGCAGTGCAAAAAAAGTGACTTTCCTTTAGGGAAAAGCCATGGAGGGTGGGGGGTTCAGGTTGGAGGCCCCAGATAAATTTTTCAACATTTGCTGTGAGTGACACCTTGAATTTTGAAGTGGAAATGAGGGTTGGGGTGTGCTGAGAGCTCTGTCACAGACCTGTCTGAGCAAGGTGAAAAACCCTGTGCCTGGAATAAAAGTTTCCACTTGCTGCTTCCCACAGGAGGCTTTTCAGCCCTCATCTGTCACCCCTTAGTCCCCCTTGGAAAACAAACCCTGCCATTCCAGCAGCAAGCCCCTGTCTTGTTGAAATGATCTACAGCAGCGCTCCCTGCATAAAATCGATCTTGGAGTCAAATAAACCAAAGGAATTTTGATTTGCGGTGGACTGTGAAAAGGAGAGCTCTGCTCCAGAGCTGAATCTTCCACCACCAATGCTGTGTGGAGCTGAAATTCTTCTAGGTCCCCACTTGAGTGACGTGATCCCAGCTAGAGTAGATTTATTTGTCTCTTTTCTCCCTGTACAAGGAAAACAGAGTCAGTTTATTTCTTTCTCTGAGTCCTGAGCCTTTCTTTGGTTTTTTTTCCCCTCATTGCTGCCCCAGCCAACGCAGAGGGGCTGGTGACCATCACGGGGCTCAAGCCTGAGACCACGTACGCGGTGAGGCTGTCCGCGGTCAACGGCAAGGGCGTGGGGGAGCTGAGCCTGCCCGCCGAGTTCAAGACACAGCCAGTCCGTAAGTAGAGCCTCCCTCTGCCGGGACCTCCCAGGGACCTGTGCCACGCATGGATCACTCCTTCTCTCTCTTGCAGACCTGGCTGCGCCCTCTGTTTTCTCTGTGCTTTGGGTTGTAGTGGGTTTTGTCCATAACTGAGTCTTCTTTGAAGGGAGGAGGCAGAGGAATTGTTCTGTTTGCGGTGGTTGGTGTTTCCAGGTCAGCCTTGGTGTTGAAAAGAGAAGGGACTGTGCGAGGAGGATTTTAGTGAGAAAGAGCAGCTGGGAAGGGTTTTGGTGACAGAGGCTGTGATGGCACTGCCACAGGGCAGGTTTGCTTTGCAAATTCAGGTGCTGAGCCCAGGTCTGGCCTGGGGCTGTGCTGGGGAAGGCAGGGTTGATCTTTCCTCACATCCTGCTTTGGGGTGCCCCTGCAGCATTGAGGGGATTCTGTGGATTCCTCAGGCTCTGCTCTGCTCCCCCTGGGCCATTTCACATTCTGCTGTGGCCCAGCGCTGTCCCTGCTGTTCCAGGAAAGGATTAAATACCAGGAGCTCTGCACGATGGGAAGGAGAGAGAGGAAAAGAGTGAAACAGTGCAGTGGGCAGGGGAGAGGTGAGCCAGGCAGGCAGCGACAGGAGCTTCTCCCGTGGATCTTTCCCATTCCCCTGCATCCAGCCCTGCTCTGCTGTCCCCAGCTGCCCCAGCCCTGCTCTGGAGTTCTCTCTCCAGACCCTCCGTGACCCTGGGCTGCCCTTCCCAGCCCATCCCGAGCATGCCTGGAGGCCCCCAAGCTGTGCCACCTTCTGCCCAGGGCTGCTGAGCAGGACACACCTGGGATTTGGATTTTCCAGCTCCATATTCTCTGTCTCTTCTTCTCACATCTTCTACATTTATTTTTTTTTTTTTTTGTGTGTGTGTGTCTATCTCTGTCTTTTTATTTTGTTTGGTCTGTGTTCCATCCATGGATAAACCGCAGGCATCCCTCACCCACGTAAGTGCTCTCTGCATTTCTTTCACTCTTTTTTTTTTTTTTTGTGTTTTTAGAGTCTTCCTCTAACACACAGAACTTTTAGATTTTAATTTAGTGCCGTTTTCCTCTCAGGGGCTCTAAGATTGGAGTAACTTCTAGTGTCCATTTCCTAACAGCACTGACTCTGGAATAGTCACTCTGCTCTTTTTAGAACAGAATTAGGGTTAACTCCTTGTCTGTGCTCTGAAGCATGCAATTGAAATATTTAATGTAGTGATTATCTAATAATAATAATAATAAATATATTAATAGTTAGCTTGTTGACTCAAGAGTGGAGTAGTGGAAGGCTTCACATTTATGGATTGATTAAAAATTGCTCAGTTTTAATGATATTGAGATAATTCAGGGAAATCAGTTTAGCTAAATTGCAGATCTGGTTAAGACCAATTGAAAGACAACCTAAAACTTCAAATTTCTGAATATCTTCACAATTTTGAAAGGACAAACTTCAAGAGAAAAAAATTGTGATTTTTTGCCTCACTACTAATTTTTACCACTGGACAGTCTTCCAGCACTTGTGTAGATTGTGGACCTAAATAAATAAATCTCATACTAATTTTTTTTTTAAATGGCATGTTCCCCCCTCCCCAATGCAAAATGAGCCAAAAATGTGATGGATTTGTGCAGTTGTGAGTGAAATATTGAGATGGCTCCATAGCTTTGTGCCTTTCCAGTCAGAGCTGATCAATGGAGCTAAAAGAAACCTCTTTGTCCCACTGAGCATTATTCCATTTATCAAAGCATCCTTGTGGGGAGCTGCTGTTATTCCAAGATTACATGGACGAGCTGGAAGAAGCTGCTGGTGCATTCTTTGAGACTCCTGAAGTAAAAAATGGGAGAGTTTTTTTTAAAAAAATTTTATTTTTAACCCAAATTTTGAATCGCGCTTGTGCCGTTTTCCCTTAGAGGGTTCATGGCACACAAGCTTGGATTTAGGGGAGCAGGAGGGTGAGGGTGGATGGACAGATGGACACTGCAGTGGTCAGGGACTCACCTGGGAGGCATTTCCAGAGCCTCTGTGCAGTCTGCAGTGGTTTGGAGGCTGTTAGCTCCATCCCTGCAGAAATGCTGCCGTGAGGATGAGGATGGTCAGGGTGAGCTCAGGCTGGGGCCTGGGGCCCTTCCGAGCAGAGGTGATCAGCAGCAGCCAGGGAGAGCAGGGCTGGGCTGAGCACAGGGAATAAAGCCGTGGAGAAGAGAGGAAAAAGAGCATCCACAGCTCTGCTGCAGCCCCGCGCTCAGAGCTGTGTGCCCAGCCCCTCACCTGGGGACAGGTAGGTGCCTCTGCAGAACATCCCAGCACTTCGGTGCTGCAGCTTTTTGCTTTTTTTTTTTTTTTATTATTATTTTATTTTATTTTTTTTATTTTTCATTTTCCATGTGGCAATGGGCCGTCAGCCACTCTGTGCTCCCCAGCTGCAGGGTAAGTGCCAGTTCCTCCTCCTTTCACTCATTTTTCACATCCATCCTGCCCTTCCAGGCTCTGCAGCTGGGATCATCCTGGGCCTTGTGCTCTCCAGTTCCCTCTCTGCTCCTCCCCAGAGCTCCTCTCGGACCCTGACCGAGCAATGCCTTTTTTCCATTTGCGCTGGAGTTCCAATCACCTGTTTGTGGGCAGAGTGACAAGCAGGAAGAATCTGTGTCCCCCACAGTGTGATTTGAAGGTCACAGATATTTTAGGAATTTTACGGCTCTGATTAACCAAAGCCACTCGTTTTCCTTGCCCTATTATTTCAAGCTTCTATCTGAATGTAAAACCTGACACAGTTTTTAATGCCTGCTGGGATAAGTCTGAAGTCATTTTGATTTATTTAATTTCCCTCAATAAGTAAAAGCAGTTTCTGTCTATCTTAACGGGCCTCTCCATGAGGTAATTAGTGCTAATTAGGTATTACACTGGCACAGAGCAGAGTTCTGGAGGTTGGCAGAGGATCTGTGTGACCTGACCTGGGTTTGGATTTCCATTTTAACCATTTGCTGCTTTTCTTCATTTCCTGTTGCTTATATATCTTTAGCCAAACAAAGGCCTGGGGAACAGGAGGGTTTTGAGCCCAAAAGTGTGTCCAGCCCCGAGAGTGTGTGTGGGGCTGGGATCCAAATATCTCCCAAGCCAACGAACCAACACGAAATAACCCCCACCTTCCAAATCCTCTCATTTTCTGCTTTCTGGCTGCATTTCACAGCAATGCCCTCCCTTTGCTCACCTTGTTTCTCTTTCTTCAGCCAGCGCTGCTGCCCCCACCTCGCCTTTAGCAGAGAGTGAGTATGGCAGGAGGGCTTTGTTCCTCTGCATGATCTCCTCACCGAGTGTGGTGCACTTCTAACACCCCTGGCTGCTTTCCTGGAGGTTTTTTTCCCCAAAAATCTCTCTCCCTGGGGCAGCTCTGCAGCTTCCCAAGGTCTGATTTTACCCTCCTCGTGTCCCTGTCGTTCTCTGCCTGCTCTCGGAGGCACAACAGTGAGAATTCTTTTGGTGTTAAAGGCTTTGTGGGGAATAGCAGAGAAATCCCTCCCAGCTCATGTCCCTCCTGCTGCGTTCCTCCCAGGGCTTTGGGAAGCAAAGACATTCCTTGTCCCTGTGCCCTGGAGGTGCTGCTGTCAGTGCCTGCACAGTGTGTCTGTGCTCTGGGGAGTGCAGGCTTCTCTCCAAACTCCCTCATTTCCCGAGGGGCTCACACTTTTAGGGTTCTTAGTCCTGTTCTCCTCCTCTTCCTGTGCTCCCTGGCTGTGGTGCAGGGAGGTGGGAACGAGCAGGGCTCAGGGGGGTCAGTTCTCCTCAGGAGCTGCTCTGAGAGGCCTCCCAAATATTCCACTAATGGGCTGGTTGGGGGCCAAAATGGGGCAAAAATGGGGATTTGGGGCCTCAGGGTGGAAAAGCCTCTGATCAGACTGCTGTCCCTGTCCCCAGAGGGACCTGGGGCGGGCAGGGCAGGGTTCCTGCAGGTCCCTAGGTGCGGGTGGGTGTCGCTGTCACTCTGTCCCCATTACACCTCCTCCCTCCCTCTCGCTGCTGTCACCCCAGCCCTGCCTCTCCCCCCAGTTTCCAATTTCCGTGCACTGCTTCACCTTGACGGTGCTGTCCATCCTTCCTGTTTCCATAGCAACCCTGCCTCCTGCTGCATCCCCGAGCCCCGAGGCACCGCGTGAGTAGCTGGGGCTGCTGCCCTCGCTCCGGAGCGCTATCCCAGCCTGGATCCCCCAATTCCAGGGCTCTGCCGTGCTTTGGGTGTCTGCTCCCCAACCCTTTGCTGTGTGAGCATGCTCAGGGCCCAGCATGGTGCCCCTGTTCCCCTCATTCAAGCTGGAAAATGGGAATAAAAGATTTAGGAGAAGCGCAGAGAGGGAGAGAAAGAGATAAAACCCCCACAAATTAGCATTTCCAAAAGGAATGTTTTCCTTTCAGGTTTCCCATTTTAGTGTTAAAGCTGCCTTTCGAAAAGGGATGTGGATTAAATAATTTTCTTCCTACCCTGCCTTACTCTATTTTCTCTGAATGTAGGGAGATAGAGTTGATATTAAAATTAGGGATATTGGATGCTGGAAGAAGATGCAAATGAGGAGGTAGAATATCCTGCAGGAGAGATCCCAGCTTAGCACCAGTGCCCTGCTTGCTTTAAAAGAGGTCTCAGACTTCCCAAAAAATCCCTGTCTGAGATGGGAACAGGATCCAGGCTCCCTTGTTGGTTGGGTGGCAAAGGGAGAAGAAGAAAACCACTTCAGGAACATGGAGGTTTACCTGGTGCATGTGTGTGTTTGGAATAACCAGAGATTCCTACAAAGCCAGAGGCTTTTCTTGTGGTTTGCAGTAATGTGTGTGTGTGGAAATGTGGGCATTGAGGTGAGCTGCTCACCTGAGGGGGGCTAGGAATGGTTCGTTGCTTCTGAAAACACTAAAAGCATGAAGTGTGGGATGACTGAGGGGGTTGGGATGGAGGGACAGGAGAGTATGGCCTGTCGAAGGGATTTAAAAACCAAAAAATTATTTTTGCATTGGTGACTGGCACATTTCAAGACCTTACACGTGGCTTTCGATGTCCTTTACCTGCCAGTGGCTACAACCAACATGTTCCTTGTGCAGTAATTTTTATTTATAAAGCCCCAAACCCCAATCCCTGGTGCTGAAGAGACCTTTCAGTTCCCATCAGACTCGGAGGATGGGCTGGAGAGGGCAAAGGGCAGTGTCTGCTAATCATCCCTTGTTCTTTGGGAGGCAGAGATTCCCTTCTGGCTGTTCATGTGTGGGCTGCAGACAGCTTCCCTTGGAGGGAAAACGTTGGGTTCATGTTTTACAGAACATTTTATTCCTTAAAAACAAAAAAAAAAGCTTTACCCAGAAAAGATCCTAACAGCTAATTCACGATAAACACTTTCCACAGCTTTTTTGGTGTGGGGGCTGTGTGTGGAGGAGGAGGAGGAGAGTGTTGGCTCTGGGAGGGTGAAGGTTTCCCTTTCCCCCTCCACGGAAGCTCAGGCTGTGCTGGGAGCAGGAGCAGCTCTGTTGTTTGTGTGTACACGGATTTATGCAAACAGAGCCCACATTTGTATGCTGAGCTGTGCTGCAGCCTGTGGAAATGGGAAATTCAACAGCACAGAAAAGGGCACAGGCACAGGGCAGATGCTCTTCTAACTCTGCACCGTTTAATTAGTGCTGCTGCAGGATCTGTGCTCCCCAGCCTCACCTCGGGGGCTCCGAAAAAGTGAAACCTGCAGCAATTAGGGAATGAGAGCTGCTCTGGCACCGCGAGGCAGGGACTGAAACCAGGGGAGGCTGCAAGCTCTCCTCACTGGGTCTGGGCTGGATGGGAGCAGTGGCTCAGGAGATGGCTGTGGAAGAGGTTTAGGAATGTGTCTCCTTGGGTTTAATCCTCGGAGGTTGCTCCAGGAAATAGTTCTGTGCCAGTTTGGATGTTTTTCTTGCAGCTCTCTCCGCTCTGGGACCTCTTTTGCCTTGCAGTGGTTGAGCTCACTTGAAAAAGGGATTTTTTTTCCAGGTTGGACGGGGCTTGGAGCAACCTGGGATAGTGCAAAGTGCCCCTGCCCAGGACTGGATAATCCTTAAGGTTCCTTCCAACCCCCAAAGCATTTTATGATATTTATGCTGCTGATTTTGCCCTTGATCTTTACCTAAAGCTTCCTCTCATGAGGACAGGTCTCCTCTCTTGCCTGTTTTGAAATCTCAGGTTATATTGAGCTCACTGGAGTTTGGGAAATGTTTCTTCCTGACCAAAAGACACTGATTTTCTTTCCAGGCAATCTCACAGTAACTCTCAGCACTCCTTCCTTCACAATGCCTGGAGTTCTGTGAGCCTGTGTTTAAGGAGAATGGATTGGGAGCTTGGCTGTAACAAATGGATTTTACATTTTGTGCCATCCGTTTTTCCCCTGGTAATGGTCTGTCCTTAATCTTGTCAGAGACAAGCACCCAAAAGATTAAGGGTTTAATTCCCTATACATCAAATTAGCAGGGAACTTCCAGAGCACTGTGGAGTGGCCTCATTAGGATGAGACAGAGGCATGAGAAATGCGAGTTGTGGAAGATTTGGGGAGGGGAATGGGGCAGGGGTTGGCGCTCCAGCTGATCTTTTCCCATTCCCTGCACTCTCCCAGCAGCCGCTGCCTTCCTCGGGCCACGCTGGGCACGGATTCCCTGTCCTGGTGGCAGAGCCCCCCTGGCACCCCCAAGCCCTCGGTGTCACCTCGCGGTGTCCCCAGTGAGCCACGCCAGCTCCTGGCAGTGAGCAGTGCCGCAGGATTGTCTCTCTGGCAGAGCGTTGTTGGTGAGGAGCAATTTGTGGGGAGGACACCCCGGGGGTGCCAAGGCTGATCCTCCTTTGGGGCTGAGTCTGGCCCTTTCACCTCCGCTGCCTTGGAATAACAATCACATTGCCTTTTTCTTCCCAGCAGTTTTGTGGATCCCTCCAGCAGTCCTGGCACACACTACAATGATTTTTGTTCCTTTTGTTCTTTGTATGACTAAGCAGTGACGCAGCTGTGCCTAACACGAGGCCATAACTCAGTGCTTGCCGTGGTTTAATATTCTTATTTTCCAGGCGATTTTACTGTCCCCCCAGTGTTTCTGATATATGCTGGCTAATTTAATTTTGCTCCTATTTTTATTTACTCTGTAATTCTGTTGTTGATTTTTTTCCCTTACCCATTGTTTACATCAGTTTTTTAATTTTTTTGTATTTTCCATGTGACCTCCTCCACTTTCCTTTCAACCAAACTCATGTGCGTGCGTATCATGTGAATTTGTCATGTGGCTTGCATGGTGCTGATGATGTCGTCCTCGCTGGTGAACAGAAGGTAAAATACTTTGTTCTGATTGGTTGCCTAGATTTTTGGGGTGAGGATTCCCCTCTGGGATCTCCAAATTCCAAAAAAAACCAAAAAAAAATCCTTTCCCACCAAGCCTTTTTGGAGGAGTTGCTCGTCACTGTCTGCATGGGAAGAACTCGACTTCAGACTGCTGCACTGAGCTGGAAACAACTTGGAGGGAAAACAGGAAAAAAAACCCAAAAATTCCCCTGGCTCAGTCATTTGCTTCTTCATTCTCAGAGTCCAGCAAGGAGCTGTGCTAGGAAGGGGCTGAAAAACCTCTGGAATGAACACCAAAGGCCAAAATCTTTTTGTCTCTCGGGGTACCAACACAGACTGGAATGTGATGGGAATTAGGGTCAGATCCTGGGAGCACCATCTCTGCTGTTGTTCAGCAGCATTTTGACCCCGTAAAATACACATACACACACATTCACACTGCTCAGTGGTCTTCCAAAAGAATCCTGAATTCCCTATCTCTAATTATTGGGAAGCATGTCACAATTTAAGAAATACATACTTTTATTGTAAAAGTTAAACATAGCTAGAGTGGAGCTGTATTATGAATTATTCTCTCCATATAAAATGGCACTATAAAATACTCTCTCTATATAAAATGCTCCATATAAATCCCATAAAATAGCACCCCCAGAGTTCATGGTGGGAGCCAGACCTCACACAATTCCATCAGAGGTGCTGCTGCACTTTTCCTGCCAGAGCCCCTCGTTCCTCCCACGGAATCCCTGGGAGCCTGGCAAGGATTTCACCTGAGCTCAGCTCACAGGAGCTGCTGATCCCCACCAAATCAAGGAGCAAATGACTGAGCCTGGCACCTCCTGGAGATGGAATCGGTCTCCACAAAGTGTGTGGCAGTGCAAAACAATTCCTGGGGTTTTCACAGCCTTGCTCTGGGCGCAATCTCGGGGGGAGGGAGGGGAACTCCTGCTTTTCTGCTGCCCCAGCTAAACGAGGAGCTGTGAGAGCCAGGGAGCAATTGGCTTTTTACAGTCCGGGAGTTCTGGAATCACCTTTTTGTCTGGGACCACCCCCAGGAAAGGACTGAGGCCGGGGTTTGCCAGGAAAACACAACTAACACCAGTAACCTTCCCACATGGCTGCATGCACAGCAGAGCTCTGCTCCTGTCTCTTCCCTCCCTGGTGCAATTCCGGGAGGATGGGAGACTTGGCTGTCTCGTTTCTGCACGTTCTGGTTTTGTTCCTTATTTCTGCTGCTGCTGTTTGCTTCCCTCGTGTGCTCCCTAACCCCCAGCGTGTTCTTTCTGTGTTTTTGCCTCTCGTGGACACTCCCTGGTGTCTGTCCCCAGCCGTGGGTCACAATCCAGTCCTGGTTACGTGGCGCTCAGAGATTGCAGAAATCAGCCCTTTCCTCGTCCCTCTGCTGCAGAAATTGCCAGTTTTCCCCTCTGGGCACAGGGAGGATGCAGGACCTTTCCTTGCTGCCAGCTGGGCCAGGGTTTAAGCTCAGTTTAAAGTGTCAGATTCCCTTCCCTCCCCACCTCAAGTTGCTCCTGGTGCTTGTGGCACCCTCCGAAAAACTCAATAAAAACAAGAGCTTCAGAAATCCAGCAGAGCAGAGTTAGGGCAAAGAAGCACAGAATAGAAACCAAAAATTTAAAGGATACCAGGAAACATCTCCTGCTTCCCTCGGCAGGAGATGATTGGCGCTAATGGCTTAGCAGGGAGTGGATGAGAAATAATTTGGAAATGGAATGGCTCAGAGCAGTGCCCTCAGCTCCCCTCCCACCAGCAGCTTTGGGAAGCCACTCAGCTTTTGGGAGCCTGGGGAAAAGTCCTTATTTCATTGATCAGACTGCCCTGAGCTGATTTGGAGCCAGGGGAAGGGATGGCTGAGCTCCCCCCACAGTGCGAGCCCTCCAGGGCTGGGCTGTGCTGCATTCCCTGAGCCTTCCTGCCTGCTCAGCCTCGGTGCTGGCAAGGAAAACACAGCTCTCCCCCAGGAAAAGCCCTGATTTGGGTCCTTCCTTCCTTTGCTGAGTGGCCTGGGCTGCAGTTCGAGCGTGGCTCAGCCTCAGTCCCTGAACATTGCAAGCACAAGGTCCTGCAGCCCTCCCCCTGCCCAGCGAGGGCTCAATCAGATATTTGGTGGTTCCACAGAGGAGCTGTGGCTGTGTGGAGCTGCTGGCTCTCCCCGAGCCGGGCAGCAGCCCCCGGTGGGGTCGTGGCAGGATTGGGGCTGGGACAGGCTGATTTCTGCAGGGTGAGCCCCCAGCATGTGCCCCCATCTGCTTTGTTGGCAGCGCTGTGGGGAGGATGCATGGCTGAGCATGAGGTCCTTCCCTAACCCCTGCTGACCTTCTCTCTCCAGCTACTCACCTTTTCACTCATTATAGGGTTGCTGATCCTGCTGGACTAAACTTTTCCCACTAAACTTCTTCCTCCTCTGTTTGACACACTAACCCAGTTTTAATTTTACAGCCCTGTGTCTGGATTGCATCCACCTGCTTGAGATAAATTAAATAAATGTCTGTTTTTGGAGAGAAAATGATTCTTCACGAGGGCTTGCACTGCTCCACCTGTTGGTTTTCAGCCCTTAGGAGTGCTCTCCTCTTTGAAGAGAAATGATTCTCAAAGCTGAAATGAATTTAAACTATTGGGGGAGGAAGGAATGAATCAGGAGCTAGAAAATGTCTAATTCAAAGTGAAGGAAAGTTTCAGCAGAGCAGGTAATTAATCATGGGAATGGCTGTGTGTAAAGTACAGCAGCATCTCTGACATTTAAAATCAAGAATAAGCATCTTTTCAGAGGATGTTCCTATTAGTCTTGGTGCTCAATCACTGGGAAAAATATTCTAGCCTGTGTTAGATGAAAGGTCAGGCTCTGTAAGTGCAGAGCTCCCTTAGCACTTCAATATCTCTGTACTCATTGCTAATTATCTCTGAGGTGAGGGGGAAAGGACGAGGAGATGCTGATTTTGTAGTGTCCCTCTGCCACAAGCAGGGCAGAAATTCAGCACTGCTGCTCGTGGAGGGTTCAGGTGGCTCAGGGCTCCCCAGATCAGCACCAGGGGTGCCCTGCCTGTCCCTGGGAGCTGCTTTGGGGCAGAAAGGGA